>VWZN01002768.1:39192-59932 GCA_013396955.1 Regulus satrapa | reverse complement strand
GTTTTGTTTGGTTTTTTTGTTTTGTTTTGTTTTGTTTTTCTGTTATGCTATGGTTTTCTGTTATGCTGTTGGGTTTCTCCCATGGGAAAACAGTCATCTCAAAACTGTTGTGGTATGGGTCACTCGTCCACAGGGTGCAGCCTTCTAAGCATAGCCTGCTCTAGCTTTGAAGGAAGAGCTCTCTCTCTCTATCTTTGGAAGCAGGGGCCCTCTCTATTCAGGTCTCCCACTAGACCACAGCTTTCTCTGACATCACCTCATCTGGCATGAGCACTTTTCCTATGGGCTGCGAGTGGATTTCTGCATTCCTTATGAACTTCATGCATTACAAAGGAACAGTTTGTTTTACCATAGTCCTCACCATGACTTGCAGAAGAATCTTGGCTCCACTGCTTGAAGTTGCTTCTCCCCCTCCTTTTTTTCCACTGGCCTTGGTGTCATGTTTTTTTTTCCCCTCACATGTCTTCACTTCCTCCTCTTCTTGACTAGAAGAAAAACTACTGCTTGTAGGTGTCATTGTTAATAAGTTCCACAAATTTAAAGATTTTTGCAAAACCTCACAGAGCCAAGAAGTCGATCTTGCCCAGGTTCCGCATCGGGGAATCCCTCGTCATGCTTCCACTGCCAGCCACTGCCCGTTGTGTGGGCAGCGAAAGCGGCCGCTGTGGCACTGGCGCTGTGTAATGCCTCTCTTCATGCGGGGCACCAGGAAGGGGAAGCTGCCACAGCTGTCACCCCTGCCCTTTAGCCTGCAGCGTGGCAGGCTAGAGGTGGCCAGGCAGGCAAGACATAGAGGCACCAGGGTAGTGTGATGAATTTTCTATTAAAGACTTTTCTGGAAATGTTTTTTAGTTTAGTAAAAAAAAAAATAAAATAAATTTTTAAAAAAAGGTCTTGAGAAAATACATTTCAAGTTGATGTACTTGAAGTTTCCTCACACATTTGCCTTCCCCTATAGTTATAACCCACCCCAGAAGATGGGGGTAACCCAATTTCTTATTAATAGAGGTTAGAGTCAAGCAAAACTGCATGACTGATGTTTATATGTGCAGGGTTTATTTTAGAACAATTATGTTGCAAAGGAAAGTATGTATCTAGCCCTTTTGGTTGTTATCTTTAGTAACATAGCAATGTAAAAGCATAAAATGAACATTTTAGAAAATTTGTACAGAAAAGAAAGAGAGAAGGAGAGGATAAAAGTAGAAAGATACCAAATGCCCATGGATTCATCAATGAGACTGCATTGTCTGTCTCTTGGTCAGAGTCATGGTCGCCATCTTGGTCTGTTGCAATTGGGGGAAGCTCATGAAACACAAGCTCAGTGGTTTAACTTTATCTTTAGGTGGAAGGCCCTGGTACCCCTCCTGGGAATAGTCTGCAAGAGATCCCTCAGGTGCGGATGGTTAGGACACAGCAGAGACCTCTCTAGTTGAATCTGAAGCTTGTAGTTTATTTTAGGGTGTGGGTGAGAGAGCCCTGCTAAGAGCCTCCAGACACAGCTCAGAGCAGGCTCAGAGGGAACAATAGGAAAAAGGAGTAAAGCATGGGAAAAGGTACTAGGACCAAGGGCAAGGGTGCAATTTAAGAGGGTCCAAGGATTAAGAGATTAAGAGAGATTCAAATAATTAAGAGCCTTAGGAGTTAAGGGTAAGAGCTAAGTGGTCAGAGGCAGGAGAACATGAGTTAAGAGAGTTAATTAGGACAGCATGAGGTAAAAGAGTACTAGTAAAGAGAGCAAGTTAAGAGAAAGAGTTAAGAGAGTTAGTTAAGAGAGCAAGAGAAAGAGAGTATTCTTTTACAATCGCTTATATAACTTTCTATACATTGAATATTCTGTTCCTTCACCAACCAACCTTTGTAAGTATACTAATGCAGTACATTTGCATGCAACCTATAGGATTCACCACGTTACCATATATTATGCTATCTAAATCTAATTTGGACCCTTCCTGTTGAGGCTGAGGGAGAAGGGTCCCAGAATTGTTCTGTTAGGGGGAAGAATGTGTTTTGGCTTGCCAGACTGGTTTCTTTGGATTATTCAAACAGCGCTTTCATTTGTATTTCTTCCTTAACCTCTCTGGCTAGGCAGTCATATCCATAATTACTTTCTGTTTTTCTTTTCCAAAAATAGGCATTTTACACTGTTACAGCACTCTGGGTCTTGCACAGTCCTCTGTTGGAAGTCCCCAGAAGTGAGTCTAGGCATACTTCTGGAGTCATTGGTTTATGACATCTTCATGGCTTCTCATGTCAGCATGGTTGAGCCAGTTATGCTCCATCAGAAGGGATTAATACCTTCAGGCCTATGTATGAACATCTCCTGTGAATGTAAATGTCCAATGCCTTTCTCAGTGAAAGTAGATGGGGGGTAGTTTTAGAACTGGTGCAGGTGTGAAACAGAGAACAAACATATATTGTGAAGAGCACTGCCCTGCCTCTGCAGGGTCTTCTTCTTTCCTGCCTTCTCTCTTTCCTGGCTCAAAACCCAGCACACATTGTCCTTCTTGTCCCTCTTGGGTGAGTGGGTGTGTGTGCAAACCTGACCTGGCAAAGCACCCTGCTGCATCTGTAAATGGCAAGGATATTTTAGGTCATTAACCATTAACATTACAGCCTCTTACACCTGTAACTCTGCAAAACCTTTAAGTGCACTGACTTAGGGTATACAAGAATGTATTTGTCTTCCTTTAATGTGAATTCCAATGTCAGCCTAAAGAGTAATCTTCTGGTATTTCAAGGAAAATGCTATAGAAAAAAAAAAATCTCCTAAGAATCCATATTGTAAAAGTTACATTTATTATAACAGAATCAAAGCAGGTTGGTGTAGAAATCATACCAAGAACTAAGGATGTCCACTCACAGCTCAGATAAGTTCATTTATATGAACCAAATCCAGACCAAGTGGTCAAAAAGAAAGAAGCAAAAGCTTTGTAGTTCTGCACTGATATAACTTTTGTTTGTTTGTTTGTTTGTCTTTTCTTGGGGGTCTTTTTTTAGTTTTCTCATGTAGTGTGAAATGTTGAGGCTAGCTGCTTAAGACTTGAGCTGATTTTCCTTTCTTCCCCTACAATGTATGCTAGGTCCTTGAAATTTAGCATGAAATATATGCAGGAAATACTGTAGTGCTACCAAAAAAAACCCTAAAGTCTATCCCTTAAAACAAGAACATTTTAATCACTCCTCAAAGAAGAGAGAGACATATAAGATCAGAAAATACATGCCTAAATTACTAATGAACTGTCAGAGAATACACTCCAGATGTAGGGCAGAAGAGATAACTGCTCTAATTTATTAAATAGAACAAGAGGCACATTTCCCTGAAAACTGCAACATCTAGTGAAGGTGAGAGAACATACAAAAGAATGAACATAAGATATGGCAAGCCTTATGGTAGTTCTGCAGTATGAAGACTGAGGGGAAAATCGACCTGGTTCTTTCTGGAATTGGAGTAAATGAGATGGAAAAGAATAGGAATATTAGGTTGACAAGTACACAGAAGGTAAAAATATTAGCGCAAACAGCTAATTACCACATGGGAGATAATGTTGCTTAAAATTCAAGGAAGTAACTGCATAAAGCTTTTTGCTGAGTTATGTTGCTGTGACTGTATGCCTTTATTTGTATCTAAAGCTCTTCTTACTTTGATCTCTGACTCTTCAATTTATTTTCCAAAGCTCAAAATTGGTAAGAGATGGGGAACCGCGTGGCTGGTGTAATCGAAACATGGATTTCCTCTTATGTGTTTTTATATATGAAAGTGATCTTTAATAAACCTAATTTTGCAAAGAACATCTAGTTCAGTGACACAGCTCTACTACTAATTTGTTTACAGTTATTTCTCTTCTGTAGTCATAGATGCCAGTTAATGAACTAAGATTTAAGTGTAACATGTATTTTAAGGGCAAGGTGGGGTTGGCTTTGGGTTCTTATTGTTTTTACTTTTGGTTTTGGTTTTTTGTGTGTGGGGGGTGGGTGTGTGTGTGTCTGTGGGTGTGTGTGTGTGTGTGTATTTGAGTTATTGTGGGTTTTTTTCTTTAAATACATTGATTGTCTCACCAACTGCATCTTAAATAGAAGGCTTTTGGGGTGCATTTTTTGTGTTTGTTTATTTGTTTTTAAAAAATTATCCATTTTGATGAAAGAAGCTCTTTCAGGATGAAATTTTAACAAAAGCTGTTTTTTTCTGGCAGGGTTATCCTATACATACTCAATCACATATCCCTATTGCACAGTACAGAAATTAACTAGTGATTAGCTTAGCTACCAGTATAGTTTTCTTCTTGTGGAACAGTAATGACATCTTATATCTTATGAAAAAGAAATAATTTTTAAAAATCTCACTAACCCTCAGCCAGGCCTAAAAAGTTGAGTTTAGTGATATTTCAGTAAAGAATCCAGACTTTTTCCTTCAATCAATTTTATGCTCAAAAAAATCCAGATTTTGGGAAATTGCCTTATAATCAATATTGCAGTGTAATTATAGCTTATCCAGAATTACATTTTGTATGTAAAGGTAAGACTACTAGTGAGAGGGGAAATGTAAGGTACTTTTTCTGAAGCTCTGAAGCAGCACTTGGAGGATAGACAGGATAGTCTAAACTATATCAAATTGTAGGAAGTATCACTGAGTTAATCAAGCCTTGAATATCTACTTCTAGATGTTCTAAATTTGCATGTCTTTATCTTTAAATGTGTCCTAACATACACAAAAAATGTCTTTAGTAAGTACAAACAAGTCTTTCTTTCCTTATTTTCTGGAGAGCACATAGATGTGTTAACAGAAGAGTTTTAAAGGTCAAGGACCTGTTTGTAATTTTGAAGTGAATATTTAGAGATGCATCAGGGTAAAGGTCATAATGTGTTTGCAGTTCAGATGTAAAACCGTGTTTATCGTAATGCCTATCACATCTACTGATAGGCTTTATTATAAAAAGTATTAATAATTTGTGCCTATTTATTGCACAGGTTATCTGGATTTCAGCTTCCATCATCTATTGTGAGCACAGGATCTATCCTCACCCTCTGTTTCACCACAGATTTTGCTGTCAGTGCTCAAGGCTTCAAAGCTATCTATGAAGGTAAGAGCTCTCCTTACTGGATGTTTACTCTACTTAATACATGTTTTTCATGTTGAAATGTGCTGTTTCAATTCTGCCTGGGATTTGAGTAATCAACTGCTATTGCATTAACTATGGGGGTTTTTTTTGTAGCATATTTAAAATGATACTTTATCATGGTCATAATTTTGAATTTTGAATTTATTTTAGACTGATATTGCAATTTTTAATGGAATTTTTAAATTAAATGTGTCAGGCTGAGATGGATTCATTTAAATGGTTTTATTATTGTTTCCTAAATTATTTTTTTTTGAAGCATCTTTTGGCAGTGTCTAACTTAAAGGGTGTAATGATAAAAAGGAGATATGGATCCTAACTAGTCTTGAAAATGAATCACTAATCTTCTCATTGTGGAAAATTAAAAAGATGAAAACAAATAGATACATACATGCATATATATATATATATATATATAATTTAAAATAAACAAAAGAACTCCGGTTGAAACTTATGAAACTTACTCTTTGGAAGGTGTTAGATTGCAATGATGACTCAGTTCTTGTTAGAAATAAGGCCAAGCATTTCTTGTGTCTACCAAGAATTATGCTGATTAAACTGGAAAACCTTTTGTATAGCTCAAAGTATTAAGGAAATGGTTTTATGAGAACTGCAGCCTTTCTTGGGGAAAGTTAACTGGTACAGTGGTATTAAGTTGCTTGCTGGATTATAAGGGTGTTTTGGGTGTAATTCAGAATTGTTTTCAAACTGAGTCTGTTGTGTTTCTTTAGTTGTTTTGTGCTTTTGTTTGTGTTTGGATTTTTTTACTGCTGTTTCTTTTATTCATGGAAAATGCAGGGCTTCTAATGCTTAAAATTGTAGAAGGCTCATTTTCACATTACTTTTCAAACTCCAAGTGATTTTTTTCTATGGTTTCATTTTTTTCATGATTTTAATCCTTGACGGATGGTGTTTATTCCGAAAACTTTGCCTACACTCAGTTAAGTGCCTGAAATGTTTTTTATTGATGCAGTTGATGTGGAACTGAATGTAGAAAATAGTATGGTTTGATGGTAGTTCTTTACTAGGAAGAGAATTTGCAAGTGTGTACATTACATTGGTCACCACTTTCTCTAAAGTTATAGTACCTTAGAGACCACGGGTACTTTCAGATGCTTAGTAGGCTTTGATCATGTTTTTCTAGTACTGTTGAAACTTTACCTCCTTTTCTTGAAGGTGGCAAAGTCTACTCCATATTGATCTGTATCTTCCTTTCAGATCTCAATGTTTTGAAATGATAGTGGTTTTTTAAAGTCTCTTCTTGAATTCAATATGCATATTGAGGAGATTACATAGGTGTGAAGGATGGGCATAGGAGGTGTCATGAGTAGCTCAAACTTTTTGTTTTGAGCTTTTTCTCTTTGGGCAGGTAGCTCACAGTAGATCTGTCTTTGGTAGCTATTCACCTATTCCTTTGTCCCTCAAAGCCTTATCGCCTGGTACCTCAGATAATCAGTCTCTAATATTTTTAACTAATATGAGGACTGTGAGAAATTACTAAGTTTCGTTGTCAAAGTCTTTATAAGATTTACTAGGTAAATTGAAAATCAGAAATTATGAACACAACGGGAACTGGTTTTGTTGCCTCGGTAGGAAACTGTTTTCTATGCACCTCTATTATTCTTTTCTATGAGATGCATGCAATAGCATATTTCATCCTTTTATGCAATCTGAGGAGTTTGTTTTTCATATTGAAAAGCACAGTAAAAAAGGCTAAAGGACATTTCTTGACTGTCAACTTAGGAACACATGCATGGAGCCACAGGCTGTAATATAATGACACTTACTGCTGGCCTACTTTCTTGCAAAAACCCCAGCAGGAAGAGTTGTAATTAACAGTGACAGACAACACCACTTTCTGGTTAAACAACACTGCCCCCTTTCAGATTTAAGGCTGTAAACCTGGCATTGTCAATGAACTTTAAATTGACCTCAAAATGTGACATCCAACTCTGGAAAAAAGTGGCAAATGTCACTCAAGTGACAGCATTTTAGTGCAGAGATAGGCAGTGGGTACTGATGGTTCTAGAGGGAATTATAGCTGTGAGGGGTTGGGTGTATTTTGTGAAGGCTTGGTGTCATTTCTGCTGCAACAGCCAGCTGATTTGCTCCATAGTTTAAGAACTTCCATAACTGTTCCCTAGACTACCTGTTCTTAATACTGACAGTTTCTGGCTTCTGTGTCATCTGTGATTTTAATACAGGTGTTCAGCTCCTCTAGGACAGGTGAATACAGACCAGATTTTAGCAGTCAGTAGAAGTCTTTATGGTCACTCTGCCAGCTCCCTATCCCTGAGTAGTTTGCCTTCTAAGCTATATGCCTATCCTTGGTATTGGCCAGCTCCTACATTCTTCTCTTGAGTAAGTGAATTACTGTTCAGCTTGAATCAAAGGGGAGCATTGAAGTGCTACTGAATGCTGCTGCCAGCTGAGAGTTTGAGATATTATGGGTTCAGGATGCTGAGTTTGAAAAATTCAGTAGGGCACTAAACCAGGAAACAAGGCAAGTGAACCACTTCAATGGTGGTCAAATGGCCTCTCAAGTTACACCCATACTTGGTATCCTTGGCAGACAGAAAACATTACATCCTCATCCCCGGGCTAAAGATACTGACCTGTGCCTTTTACTTAGTATATTCTTCATTTATGACCTCAGTTCCTGTGCAGAAATGACATAACTGGATCCTTTGTGTTTTTAAAATGGAGAAATAAGAATGAAACTAATAAAACCACATTGTGGTGCTGTAAGCCTTTGAAGATTGGTAGTATTTAAGTGACTTAGCCTGCTGTCACCCATATACCATGTGGATATTAACATTAACTAAATCAGATCTTTGTGGCAGTAGACCAGAGAGTTTAACAAAACACTGATGTAGTTGGGCAGTTACTGAATTCTTAGGCTGAAATGTATGTTTCTTTACTAGATCATTCCTTCACCAGATTTATATGTGTGTTTCTCAAATACTCTAATATTATTTTTAACTAATAATACTTTAATTTTTCTCAGTGATCACATCATCTCTCTAAGTTCTGGTACTGTTAGAAATTTGAACTGTTCTTATTTCCTTTAAATAAAATTATCAGTGAAAGATTCAAACATGTGATTGTATCAGTGAAAAAAAACTTCATAAGTAGTAAATTCAGTTTATAGCATCAGTCAGTTTAAAATGTTAAATGATTTCTTGACTATTGCAATCACTGTTTCATATATTAACTTTTTTTTTTTAATCAATGGAATGAGAAAATTGAGGGATAACTCCTCTTTCTGTAATATGTGGGTTTTTTTATAATTGCAGTGGTTTATATCATAGAAAGTATGTTTAGGCTTTGCAGGGACTGCAGAAGGAGAAAAAAAAAAGTACTTGGACTTGTGCAATTTTGTTTAATTTCATGGTAAAATCAGTTTAATTGCTACTTTTCTAGAATGAAGTTAACAAGACATTTTTTTAAAAGGTGCTTTGAGGGCTACACACAGAATTAAAAATCAGCATTGCTGTATCATTGTAGTAGTTTTCTTTGAAAAATATGAAGATTTCATCCCATACAGAGAACTTACTTATATTTGGCAATAGAGACAGATGCTTGTTAAATTACAGCAGTATCTGAACTGTTATGCATATTTATAATTTGATGGTCTTTCTTGTATTAAAGTACCGTGGCCTGCCATTCAGGGAATCCAGCTGTTAAGTGGAAAAAATTAGTGAAAGTACAAAACTGATTTCACAGTGTGTTCCTAGTCATCAACATAAAATGAAACATTGTGGTGTTTAGCACATATTTATATGCACTACTTTCTGCTACTAAACATTAAGATGCCCTCTAAGGTTAACAATCCTTGGTTCATTTTAAGGGTCATTTTTGGTAGGTTGGTTGGTTTGGGATTTGTTTTTGTGTTTTGCTTTTCTGTTTGTTTCTTTGTTTTGTTTTCTTTGTGGGTTTGATTTTTGTTTTGTTTTGTTTTGACTTTTTTGAGTGTGTGGGGCTGTATGTGGTTGTTTTTGTTGTTTCTAGACATATTTTGTAGTGTAGAATTGGTGGACATTGTTTAAATAACAAGCCAGATGTACTGGGCTTGTTTTTTCATACCTTTCCTTGACCTCTGTTCCATAGCAGCAGCTATTTCTTGCCATTGAAAGAGCTCATGAAGATTGTCCTTCTACTCTACTTGCCCGCAGGCCATATTTCCTTTTTTCTTTTGTTCTTTGATTTCTCAAAGCATTCTGCTCACACCCAGCATTAACATTTATACTGTCAGTCACCTCATCCTCCCTTATGAACCTGCCCAAAGCTTCTTTTTAAATCCCTTTTGACATCAACAGTAGAAAGCAGTGATGCACTTCTATGGCATATAGCCTTTGAAGAAATTTTCTGGTTTTTTCACCTCTTGCAGTTCTTGCTCTTCCTGAGTATATGCTATGTTATGAGGGATTGTTTTGTTTTGTTTGGTTTTTGTTTTGTGGGGTTTTTTTATGTTTGTTTGTTTGATTTTTTTTTGTTGTTCTGTTTGGCTGTTCTTTCTATGGTTTAATACTTTTGTCTATATAAATGTAAAAAAAAAATTTAAAAAAAAAAAAAAAGGAAAGAAAAGAAAAGAAAAAATTCCCCAACCAATGTACTATGGTTCTGTGACTTTGCCAAGGTAGTTTTCCCCACACTGCGATTCTTTCCAGTCAACATGGACCCCAATGAAAATAATGGACTTCTGAAGTCAAGCTAATGCTTTTTAGGTTTTGCTTCTTTCCCTCCATCAAGTACCAAAGTACTTTTTCTGCACTCAATTTTAAGAGTAAAAGTTTGCTTGTCATTTGGTCAGTGCTTGAAGTGCTTCCTACTTGTCCATAAGTCTGGTTAATGGCTGCGTGGTTCTCCCAACAAACTGTGATATAACAATAAGAGTAGTTACTCTCTGGGAATGGATGAATAATCCAATGAATAACCTGAGGCAAATATTTCAAATTTATAGTAGGAAGCTGAATTAGCAAGAAAATACCAACTTTATTCAACTTGTAACGATAATGATTCCCTGCTATTCACTGTGAGATGAGTAGTATCCTGAATCTTCAACCATTCCCAGTTAATCTCTGTGGTTTAGTCATGGATGCTCTTTTATCTATTCGATAATATTAATTTTTCATAGAATCAAAGAAGATTGAAAGAAACTGTAAAAGTCATCTATCTCAAAACCCCCCTATCACCATGGGCAGGGAAACTTCCGGCCAGAAGATTCAATCGTTGGAACAATTTTGATTGCTCTAGTGATGTGAAACTGTACATGACTTGTGGACATCAGCAAATTAGTATATCCAGCTCAGAAAACCTCCAAAAGAAATGAATATCTAACAATGAAATAGGCAGTTTGTTCTATATTCTTGTGTGGATTTTGGGAAGGATTCAGTTTGTCACTCATATCTGTAAGTATTTTCTGCTGTGTTTTTTAGAGAAAGAAGCAGTGTAAATTCTATGAGTATAATATTTTTAAATATTAAAGGAACAAACTGCCTTTTTCTAAGCTTCTCTTTTGTAAGAAAACTTAACTAACATTAATGCTGTAGTAAAAGCTGCTGCTGTTGTAAAAGTAATATTGGCAGTTTTTTTCTCATAGTGTAATTTGCCGTAAGACTTTTTACTAGGCTGATATATTTATATTTTTAGTTAATTACCTCTTGCTATTTTGGTAGTCTGTTCTTTTAAAACTGAGAGTTTGTTGAACCTTTTATCAATCTGTGTTTTTGTATGCACACAAAAAAAAAACTTTTAACAGTGAAAACAGACTAAAAAATGACCTTTTTGTAAAGGCTGAAATTTGTAGTTATACCTCTCTGGAGTGGAAGTGGTTGTTTTCTGAGAATGAATTTGGGTATAAATTTCCTTCCTGTCAACTGCAGTCCTTACAAAGGAAAATTTTTTGTTTTCCTTTCTTTAGCAACTTTTCTTTATAATATGTTTTTGTTATGGTATCATATGAATGATTATTAATGATGGCATACAAGAAAGAAATCATAATGTAGTTTAAAAAAGCCCCTGATATTTCATATATCACACCATGCCATAATTAGTAGCAGCAAAAGCTCAGGACAGAAGAGGTATAGCAGGGCTGTGAATCTGTTCTTTAAGACCTCTGCTACCTAATCTAGAATATAAATTATTTAGATATCAAGACTTTTAATAAAATCAGCTAAAGAAAATTGTTTGTAATTCTACATATATTCAGAAAAATTCTGAAAAATGAAATGCTCTGTTTGTGAGGAGAGATATGTAAAATAGTCTGCTTGTGTTCTGAAGTGTATCAATAAGTTATAGAAGCTAAATTCCTTTCACTTAAATGTTCACTTAAATATTCAAAGGACCAGAAGTTAGAACTCTAAGGATCTAAGAAAATCTAAGGAATCCTATTTCTTAAATGGCCAGGGACAGAAATTTCTCAATAAGAAGTTCTAAGAATTTATTTCCTAAAAAAAAAAAAAGGCACTGTACTGAAAACTGATGGAATATGCCCTACTTGTTCATCAAAATATGAAATTATGTAGGTCTCATTATCAATCCCTGAATTTTGTAACTAAAAGAAGAATACCTTTTACATTGTGTTATGACCATTATGTTAGTCAATTTATAAGCAATATGAGCTGTATTCTGCTTTCCAGCTTTCACCCAGGCTCTATTTTTAATGAGGGAAAGACGTCCTTCCTGTGGCTGTTGGCCCTTTCAAAATGAATTACATGTTTTAAAATAAGTTCTTTAAATTGTCGTTTTGGCTGTCTCTGATTCTGGAAGGAATTCTTTTGTTCTTTCCAGTGACTCACTGATCCACTTAAGAGCTACTGTGATCTTTGTTCTTAGAAGGTGAATAAGTAACAAACAAACAAACAAACAACTATTGTTCATACTTTGTAACAATTTAGTGGACTTGGATTATTACTTCCAGTGTGATTTGCGATAAAAACCCAAAAGGAAAATGTTTTGATAAAAGTGGGCTTACTAGAGAAAAATATTAAGGAGTTTGTCCTTTGCTACTATGAGGTGCCAGTCCTAAAGCAGAAAAGCACATTCTAGCATGGAAAAGAGAAATGGAAATTAGGTGTTGTAACAGGATTGTTTCACTTTCTGTGTAGCCTAAATAACTTACTAGTGTGTTTCATGCCACTGCCACATCCTGAGAGATCATCATCCCAACTGTGTTGATATTAATATCCCGTTTCATGTTCCTTCTTGTCTGTCTTCATTGATGTGTGTTCGTATGACTAATATTAACTTGTGAACAACATTTCAAGAGTTTTCTGAAATGTCACAATTATCTAAGTGCAGTCATTGCCTCATCTGAATGAATATTAAGGTTATTGTTTTGATCTAGCCCCAGGGGGCAGCTGAGCACCACGCAGCCACTCACTCACCAGCCCCACAGTGGAATGCAGGAGAGAATTGGAAGGGTAAAAGTGAAAAGAAATTGTGGGTTGAGATAAAGACAGTTGAATAGTCAAAGCAAAAGCTGCATGTGCAAGCAAAGTAAGGATTTAATTCACTGCTTCCTATCAGCAGGCAGGTGTTCAGATATCTCAACAAAGGCAGTGTTTCAACACATCTAACGTTACTGGGGAAGACAAATGTCATCACTCCAAACGAGAGCAATGACAGCCCTAGCCAGACACCATCCCGTCCCACTGGATTGCTGAGCACAACACCAAATTGTAATCTTTTAGTTAGTTGGGGTCAGCTGTCCCAGCTGCGTTCCCTCCCAACTTCTTGTGCACTTCCAGCCTAGTCACTGACAGAATAG
Organism: Regulus satrapa; assembly: GCA_013396955.1. NCBI lineage: Eukaryota > Metazoa > Chordata > Aves > Passeriformes > Regulidae > Regulus > Regulus satrapa. The sequence continues at coordinate 47,047 of VWZN01002768.1, read as the reverse complement.
AGGCCTTGACATGGTGTAAGCTCTGCTCAGCAATTTCTGAAACATCCCTGTGTTATCAAAACAGTTTTCATCACAATTTCAAAACTCCATTCTAGCTATTATGAGGAAATTAAATCATCTCATGGCTGGAACCAGGACAAGTGGGCAGTGTGATCTAAAAATCCCATAGATCTGTGTTATATGTAGTTAAAAATGAACCCCAAACAAACAAAACCACAAAATAAGGAAAACCCACTCCTATTGAATAGAAAAAGACTAACTCTGCCTCTCAAAATGCTCTAGTCCTTCTATATGGGCTTTAATATTTTAAGTTAAAATAGGTTTTCTTGAAGCTGAAATAGTCTGATAAACAAATGATCAAAACTTTTCTAATTCTAAAATTGTGTTGGATTTCAAAAAATTAATCTATATAAGGAGTTCGAGGAATTCATCTCTTATCCAAGTGCTTTTCTGAAACACACCATGCAATGTGACTCAACAGAGTTGGCATTTTTTTTTGTTCCATTTTACAGCCAAATGGGATTTGGTGGAATAACATTTTGTTCACAGCCTTGCAGATTTTCTAGAGATAGAATTTTCACTAAGTAGCTTGCATCCTTCCCTACTCACTCTGTATTCATTGTAAACAGGAACTGATTCCAAATATCAGCATGTCAGTAGTTAAAGAGAAACTTGTTTTCTGTTCAAGCTCCATTTTTCATGAACTTTCAGCTCTGGACTTAGTCTTTTCTTCTTAATCTATATGGGAATCAAAATGCTGCCAGCATCTTTTGCATGTTGCCAAACTACTCACAGGAGATTTTTGATGCATTTATCCCCAGGCTTCTAATTGGTGGAAAAGTTAAATCCAAATTTCTTTTTCTTTTACTGGATAAACTAAGCAGTGTTAACTTACCTTCAGCTGTGTTCCCTCCCAACATCTTGTGCACTTCCAGCCTAGTGATTGACAGGATAGAAAAGGCCTTGACATGGTATAAGCTCTGCTCAGAAAATACCTTCAGAGGGTCCCAGATTAAATACAACTGTCACTTACTTTGATTTTAATGAATCTGACTATAACTTGCTTCATTTATACATTTGCCTTACTTGTAAATCAAATTATTTTTTCCTTTGCTGGCACAAAGTAGGGGAAGTTGTAATGGGCTTTTTGACTCTCAGATAATAAAAATGCATTTCCAGCCATAACAGTTCTGTTTTGTTGTAGTCTTTATATTGGTTTTTGGTTTTTTTTTAATCAATTTTTCTCTCAACTTAATATCATTTTTGTTATAAAATCCATGTTTCTGCCTTTATAAAGATGTCTCTGCAACTTAGAGTTACTGTTGACAACTACTTTGTATTTATTATGAATCTGCCTGCAATGGCAAAGATGACGTAAGGATTTTATGTCTTTAGTTGCAAAAAATAAAAGAAAATGGAAAATCTTTATCACACATGGAATAATTTTTTCCAGATTTTTATTCTTTTAAGCTGGCAGAAGGTATAGTGTGATGCAGGGTTGAATCAGTATTTCTGGAATAAAACCCTGTGGGTTATTGGGATAGAAAATAGGAAGTTGGATTTGCTATGTTACTGTAGCCAGCAGCTGTTATCCTAATTAATTAAAGGTTGTATAATTTGCTGTGTTAGATGGATAGTTAGCATATAAATACAGTCACATACCTTGCTTCTCATCTTCTTTTGTATAACAAAACCATTAATAATTGCACTTTGAATTATTTTGTTTCTCAAATCCTTCTCATATACTGAAGATTTCTTTACATAACTTTTCAAGTTTTTCTTTTGCAGTTGGGAAAATAAGGCAGATAGATGGAAGTTTGAAACAAAATATATTCATCAAAAGGCATATCTAAACTTTTAGTAGATGCTGATCTTGCTGAAGCTGGTATGTCACTAACTTGTTAATTGTGAAAAAAGGGACTAGTTTGCTTGTAGTACACATAATGTAGATTTTAACTGAAATTTTTGAGATTTGTTTGAATCTATCACATAATCTTCACCTCCATGTTTTTGTTCTATCTATTGAACTTTGTGTATTGAGTATTTGAATGCTGTTTATTCACACAAGTAATATCATTAACTTAATTAGGTATATGTGTTGCTATAAATGAGTCTCCAAAACTATTCTAGCATACTTGTTAACTCTTTTTTTGGTATTTTTGCCCTTTTTTGCACTTTGAAATCTTTTATCTTGCATATACTGGAAGACTTCCTAAAACATTTATGGAATTATTTATGCATGGAATACTTTCGAGAAATCTTGCCTTAAGGTTCTTTGAAGCTAGCTTATAGGATTGATGTGAAAAGGGCTATGGGAGGCATGGAAGGTTACACAATCGTCTTGGCTGTATTAGATCCTTTCTTACACTTGCTTAACAACACAAGGCACATCTGTGTTGTGTCAGTGGATTGTAAACCTGAAGTCACAAAAAAAATAAAGCAGCAGTTTTGGATATGCAAAAATCTTATTTATGGGGAAGCTAACATCTTTTCTGTGTGTACATATGAAAACCTAAGTTGTTAGAGTAATTAGTCTTGAGTATCTATTCATTATTAGTCCAGATGAAACTTTTACAGAAAAGGAAAAAAGAACAAGAGAGCAGTTATAGTTACACAAACAGTTATTGGTTTCTGCTCCTTTTCCTAGTATTATGCTTATCATTCCCCTGCTCATCTGGGTCTACTAGTTGATGTTTTCTTATTCTTCAGTTTAGGATATGCTTGAGGTTATTCTTGCTTCAAATTATTTTATATGCTTTCTCTTTCTTCTGTGGTCTGCAGTTCTATGTCTCATCTATACTTACTTAATATGGTGTCTCATGTATATTAGCTACTACTCCTTTGGTTTTTGTTACTCCTAAAGCCAGTTTTGTCTGGGTCTGCATTTCTATAGTTAACAATGAATGAGTTGTTCAGAACTGTGTGCTCTCTAGTGCCAAGTCTTTGTCTCATCTCTTATTGTTCCTGTACATGTATTTCCCCGGACTGCATCCTTTATCTCTACTTCTCAAAGACCCAAAGCAGGCTTGCATTTCTCTGAACCACATTATTGTGCGAGTTAAAAAATACATTGTTCTGCACAGACTGTTTGTTGCAGCTATTAATTTAAAGCTCTGGTTGTATTATCAGAAAAAAAAAAAAAAAAAAGGAGGGAAAAAAAAGAGGAAACCAAATCAAACTTAGACTGCCAGTCATTTAGAGGAATTGCTATCACAAATAAATGAAGTAAAGCAAAGCTGCCGGCAAGTTTAAGAATTTCATGCAGGGTAAGCCTGACTGTAGCTAGAATCAGTCCTGAGGCCTTACAAGCCCTTTACAAAGCTTATAGTCTGTTACTGAGTATGGCAGTACTGGATTGCAGGGCTTCACAGTCATAAAACATGGCATGCATAAAACAGTTATTTCTCCTGATACAGCTTTAGTTTTCAAAATTGCCTGTTTTAATCAAAGTTTTCATTAGAAGTCGCCAGAATATGGTTGACTGTGAATTTTTTGCCTGGTCCATGTACTACCGGGCAGCTAGGGTGACCCATGCCCAGCTAGTGCCCTTAAATTTGTGATAGCTGGATACAGAGCTACTCATAAAATATTGTAATCATTAAATATTTCAAAAGCCAATTAACATTAGAAGCTTGTGTTAACATTAGAGAAATAATCTCAAAGCAGAAGTGTCTGTTTGACTTTACAATGCAAATTGAAAGGCTACCTTAGCTGTCTGTAAATTGAGCATTTTAATCACAGAATAGTTTGGGCTGGAAGGAACCTTAGAGATCATCTAGTTCCAACCCCCTGCAATGAGCAGGGACATATTTTACTAGATGAGATTGCTCAAAGCCCCGTAAAACTTGACCTTGAATGTCTCCTACAATAGGACATCCACAACTTCCTTAGGCAACCTGGCCTAGTGTTTCACCACAATCTTGTAAAAGAATTTATGTCTAATCTAAATCTACTAAATTCTTTAGAACCAATGTCTCTCTCCCTAACACTTCAGACCTTGTTAAAGAGCTTCTCTCCATCATTCTTATAACTTTAAATACTTAAAGACTTTAGTGGGATCTCCCTGGAACCTTCTCTTTGGTGAATAACTCAAACTCTCTCAGACTTTCTTTACTGGAAAAGTATTTTGTGACCTGCCCCTGGACCTGCTCTAAGAGATCTGTGATGTCCTTGTGCTGGGGTCTTCAGACCCAGATACTGCATTCTGGTTGGGGTCTTACAAGAGCAGAGTAGAAGGGGATAATCCCCTGCCTCACCCTGCTGGTCACACTGCTTTTAATGTAGCTCAGGATTTGGTTGGCCTTCTGGCCAGTAAGTACACATTGCCTGCTCTCACCCAGGCAATGTGTACTTGCAGGCATCCAGGCATCTTATTAACCATTATTCCTGGATCCTTCTTCACCAGGCTGTTCTCAATCCATACATTCCTTCGCATGTCCTGATATCAGTGAGTGCTCTGACCTAGTTGCAGGACCTTGTACTTGTCCCGATTGAATTTAATGAAGTTTCCATGGGCCTATTTGTCAAGCCTGACAACAACCTTCTGTATGACACCCCTTCTGTCAAGCATACCAGCTACAACCCTCAGCTGCACACTTGCTGAGGCTTCACTCAGTCACAGTGTGTCCTTATTAAAAGTATTGAGCAGTATCAGTCCTAATATGACCCATGAGGGGCACCTCTTGTGATTAATCTCTATTTGGACATTGAGCTGTTGACCACCATCTTTGGATGCAGCTATCCACCCAAGTCCTTCTCCATTGACAGGTCCAACCATAAAACCCACATCTTTCCAATTTAGAAGTGAGGAAATTTGGGGGAACTGTATCAAACAGGTCAAAGTATTGCATTGATATCAAACAGGTCAAAGTATTGCATTGACATGCAGGGACTTGAAAGATGAGGGAAGAGCATTTGCCAGTGGAAACAGAGACAAAAAAGTCACCAAGTAGCTCAGCCTTCTCCATGTCATAAGAAGGAATTTTGTCACAGAAAGGGTGGTAAAACATTGGAATGGACTGCCCAGGGAGATGGTGGAGTCACCTTGGAGGGTTTCAGGAAATGACTGAGTATGGTACTTAGTGCCATGGTATAGCTGACAACATGTGGATCAGTTAAGGGTTGGATTCTATGATCTGAGACGGCCTTTCCAACCTAAATGATTGTGTGATTCTGTAATTTATTGGGGGAGTAGTTTCTTTTGTCTTCCTTTTCTGACTAACACACCTGCATGATCTGCTCATATTATTCACGTTCCTTGCCAAATTCAGCTCCAGCCGTGCCTTCCTTTGCTTGATCCCATCCCTCCACTCCCAGGTTCCATGCCTATATTATTCTGAGGATTTGTGTCTGCCTTTTAATTGAAGATTTAAACCATGTACCCTGCTTTTCAGAAAGTCAGAATTTGAACTGAAAGGACCTTTAGTTGAAACATATGCTTCTTCTCAGTGGAAATCCCTCTTACTTTAAACATAGTTTGAGAATACTATCTTATTGGAAAATTTTTTATTATTCTACATATTTGAATGCTTTGGTTCTTTGGAAATCTTTCATTTTGGAGGCTGGAGAGAAGTGATGAAACCTTCTAAAATGAAGTGGGTCAGGCTTCCTCTCCCATTTCTGTTTTGAGATGAAAAACTGGTTTTAGAAGCAGAAACTTGTGAGAAAACTGGCATCTCTGCTGCAAAATGTGTAAAATTTTGCTTACTTCTTCAAAGATGCAGCAAAAATTTAATGTACACTGTATATGCAACTTCCTGGTGGCAGCTTAGGAAAACTCGCACAATCATCCTCCCTGAATTTCCTGGGTGACTATGGTAAGTGAAGTCTCCTAAACTGACTGGCAATTAGATTTGTGCTTGCCTGTGTTTTTACCTTCCAATACAGTAATGGATGTAACAAAGAAGCTGTGGGGTGTTTTGATTTTGGTTTTTTTGGGAGGTTTTTTGTTATTTATTTTTTTGTTTTGGTTTGGTTTAGTTTTTTGTTTGTTTGCTTGGTTGGTTATTTTGTGTTTGTTTCTTTACTTATAGCTTCCTTGGGTTTTAAAATCTTATTCTGCATATTTTAATTTAAAAATGTCAATTGTAATAAACTACTGAGGAGGTGCATTTTGGGGAAAAATGAGTTAAGCAGTGAGTGATTGGACAGCTGTAAGATTCTGCAGTTTTCTTCAATGCTGGCAAGTCAGCTCGTCTGTAAAGCAAATGGCAACAGTGATTCACTAAACCAAAGAGGAGCATATTTCAGTGCTGCTTGTTTGATCGGTCTTCATTGGGACAAAGAAGAAGCTTTTCCAGCATTGAAGTGTGTGTTTTGATTTGGTAGGTTGATTTTTTTTTTTTCCTCTCCCATCAACACTTTCTGTTGCCCAAGTACTACCCACTTGCCTTCCCTTCCTGACTTTAATAATAATGAAATCTGCATGCAAAGTAGCTGATTTAACAAAATAAGTCTTTAAATTAAAGGACCTCCCCCCCCCATCCCCCCAAACTGAATATGAGTAGTCAAGTATGAGAAGAGTTCAGTCTGTTTGCAGATAATTATTTTTCTGGGAAAATACCAGAATTCTATGAAAACTGCAAATTCTAAAGATAACTTCTCTTTTCTCACTCCATAATTGTCATTAGTGGATTTTCTTTATGTTTAAAATGTAGATTTTAAAACAAATTTGAGAATTAGAAAAAAATTAAGCATTATTCTCTGTTACATGATTTGCAAAATTAAATGTCATGTTCATCTGGTAAAGGGATAAAGCAGAGATGCTTTTAGCAATGCTTAGATTATATTCAGTACTTCAAAGCCATTTTATGGATTTAGCTGCTCTTCATATCTTCTTTTGGTTATTTTTTAAACTTAGATAATAACCAACAAAAATCCTAAAACTTTTTCTTTAAAGATAAACTCTACATTATAGGAATTTAACTTTCTGCCTGGGTCCTATATGCAATGGTTTGTGTGGGAGATAATGGAGCATAAGTGGGAAGAAAAGAGAAAATATATTCCTTATAGGCTTAGTGATTTCAAGCTGTTACTCATGAAACTCATGATCAATTCAGAAATTAGTTATTTATAACCAGTTTTTTGATTTGTTTGTTTTTCCCCCGGAACAACCCATTCACTGTTGTGAATGACAAATACAAAAAAAAAAAAATTATCATGACAGGTGAATTTTAGTTCAATGGAAGTACAATGCAAAAAATAGAAGCTTAAAAAACCAAACAAACAAAAAAAGTAAAATTGATGCCCCTAAAAAGTTAATTAAGATCTGTATTATTGTTATTTTAAGTGTCATGACTCAACAAAACTGGTAAAAAGGTTTAATTACTGTGATACAAAATTGAAAGTATGGTGTAGAAAGTGAGTTGATGAAACTGTAGGTGGCAATAAGAAGGCATAAATTCTATGAGGTCCAGGTGTTTGAGTTGAAATCATAGGAATGAATGGTCTTGGACACCAACCTGTGATCACTAGAACAAAGCATTAAAATAAGTGGGTTTGCCTGTATAAGCTAAAACAAACCATTAATAGGGCCAGCATTAAGTATACCTGGTGTATATTGATGTGAAGTATCTGCACACATATTGAAGGTATTTTTAAAACACTTCAGGGATTTCAAATATATTACAAATTGTAAAAAAAAGCCCCGTGACATTAACAGAACAGGTAGTAAAGGCAATACTATTAAACCACCTTTAATACTATGTGAAGTGACAAAAGATAGTCTAAAAAGCTGTGGTATCCTAAATTGCAGCTCATTTATATCAAATTAATCACCTTCTGATGAACTGATAGAAGTGAAGATTTTTGTGAGGGAATAAAAGAACATAATAAATGTGAAAATTTAATTTAGATT
>VWZN01002768.1:2897-14430 GCA_013396955.1 Regulus satrapa | reverse complement strand
ATGGGGGGGGGGAAATGGTTGTTTGGGTTTGTTATGTTTTGTTTCCTTTAAATTCATAAATAATACTATTTCTACTTATTAGCCAGTTTAAGAGCTGCAACATTTATCTTTGTCTTTGCCAATGGATATTTAAACAGGATTTAACTTTTTAATAGCTCATTCTGTTTGGTACATATATTGATTACTGTTTGCTGTATGTAAAATTCATTTAAACATAAAAAGCTAATATTGGGTTTGTGCTGATAAACTCTATGAACCTTTTAACAATATGTCTCTTGCAGAAAGCAAGCAGGTGATGCAATCAGATGTAGAGAAATTATATCTTGTCTGTGATTCCATACACAAAATAATAAAATTCATAACTCATATCAACAAGGTGCATAACAGTCTTTATACTGATCTGCTAAAATGTGAGAATTGTTTTGTACTCAAGTTTTGCTGCTATATACTACATAACAACCAATGATTGAAAACAGACATGAAAACATGTTCTGGAGAAAATTATATTCAGAAGTGCTCTTTCTTGGTATCTCGCTTCTCTGTTCGCTGACAGTCTAATCCACCATTCAGTTCCCCCTATTTTCTAGTGACTAATTTAAATATGAAACATATAGACACTTTTGTAAGTGGTATAAAGTCATCAGTCTATCACACTGCCCTATCATAATTATTTTCTGCATTTACTTTTAAACTAGTGGTTTCCTCCAGATGGTGCAAAACCAGTGCACATAGAAAGACCACTGAACTGCTAGGAAGTTGAAATGTTTTTAGAACTATTTTCATTCCAATGAACAAGTGTATTAAGTTAATGTACAGAGGACAAAGAAAAGAGTAAAGCTCATTAAAGTACAGTTCTCTAAACAGCCATTTTGTACTCATGGAGTCAGTAAGGGTCCTACAGAGAGATTATGGATGTCTCTGCAAAGAGAAGACAGATCATTATGCTTGTGCTCAGAGCTCACCAGCTGTAAACTCTGTATTTAAGAAGCTATGTAGCATTGACCAAAAAAAAAAAAAAAAAACCAAAAAAAAAAACCAAAAAAAAAAAAAAAAAAAATTGAGTTCTCGATGGCGGCTATTGCTGGGAACCACCACTCTCATGATAACACAGAGGTTCCTGTCACATGAACTCTAGAATTTAGAACCATTTAGAATTTTGGAACTTCCTTGCATAAGCTACTTGGATTTGTCAGGATGTGTCTACTGAAAGCTCCACAAAGCATTTTGACTAATTAGATGCTTTTTAGGTCTGCTTTAGACCCATTGATTACTCGGGTAATGGAAGATGGTCTCACACCTTTTCTTTACAAAGTATTTTATAAAGGGGTGGAATAGAGGTAATATGAATCTCAGGTGCTATTTAAATGGCCCTTATGTAAGGCTCTGAGCTATTCTTGCTGTTCAAGTATTCTGGTTTTCACACTTGAATTTTTACTAACCCATAAAGAACAGTGAACACAGCTGCCTCTGTGGTAAAGTGGATTAGGGCACACGTATTAAGGTATAGTTTTGAGGTCCTCACAGTAACTAGGTGCTTATTAAATGCAGAACAGACTGACTTATAAATTATTTTTAAATTCAAGTTGCTGCGATACTCTCTTGGAAGTTCAACTGTTCCAAGAAAAAGAGGCATGTTGGGTATGTTTTGTATTGGTTTGGTTTTTTCTCTTCCATTATATACCTAAATGGCTTAGCCATTGAGTTATTTGGGTTGAACATGTGTTGTATTTTCATTTTTTGAACCAGTTCTCTGAGAAAGCACTAGTTGGTGTAGCTACTTAATCCTATATGTGACTCATTACTGGGAGGCATAGAGGAGGGAGACGGTTCATTCCAGTCTTGATCTTAAAGAAATTAATCTAAAGATTTCTGTCCACCAAGCTTTGGTATCTTCCTGCTCAGTACTGCTGTGGTCTTACTCTATTTAGCATACTAATCTTCCTCATAGAAGGTGAATAAGATATTTAAGTGCCTTAACATATGGTTAAAGATTACAGTTTCCCCAGGATACCAGTGGCCTTACAATAAAACCAAACAATTTTTGAAGGTGGCTATAAAATGAGTTGATCCAGTTCTTGTTGAAGAGTGGTAATGCATATGTTAAGTCCAGATTTCAGAGCTTACCTTCCAAATAAAATTATGCTGAAAAGTTACCTATTTGTTGGCCTATATTAGATTTTAATTAGATTTTATAGATTTTATATAGAATTTATAATTAGATTTTAAATTCTGATTTTGGAACTGGCTCCTAAGAACTTCCTAATCGTTACTAGCTTTTAATTAGTTGCATCTACTAGGTTATTTTACAATATTATAGTGTGGTACGCTTTGCAAATGTAATTAAGTCAACCTGAGACCTCACTACAACATTGCTCTTAAATCTGTTGACAAATGTGGAGTGTTCTGTGAGTTATAAATATGTGGATTAGCAAAGTGCTCATTTTATACACTGAGGAGATTCTGACAACAACATAATAAACAACAAAGCACCACTAATGCATAATGTATTATGGTCCTGGTCACAGTTTAGCAGGTTTTTTGTTTGGTTGGTTTTTTGATGGATTAGGCCATATTGTGTATATACTTCAGCCCACTCAGTTTTTCTTCAGATGATTGTAGTAGAAATTTACACTGACTTATTTCTATCTTGTTTTTTTTTTTTACTGTTAAACCTACCAGGCAAACCTTCCAGCTATAGTACTCATAGAAAAGGATGTGATTAATATTTTTTGTAATACAAGTAAGGCAACTAAAATATCTGATTAAACATTCAATTGTCTTTCCCATATGCTTAAATAGTGAGTTTGAAGCATGGAGGTACAAAAGTCATATTGTCACAGTCTTGTCATGACATACCTAAAATGTACTATCACTGTCTTAGTGCAAATACTGTTAATGCAAGAGATTCTTCCAAAATCCCTAGTGCTGATATTTTTCTTTATCCCAAAGTTTATTTATTATGTTTTTAATTTAACTCACAGAGTTTAACAATATTATAACATCTTTATGAAAATAGCTGAATCAGTACTGAGTGCAGGTCTTCCTAGCCCCCCACTTAACAACTGACCTCACTTCATGGAACTGTCTGCCTGCCAAAAGAAAATTAACTATATGATACAAAATTTATCTGGTGTCCAATAACAAGTAGTATCACTCAGCAATCAGTAGTTAAACCAACACAGTAAAATGTTTATTTTAATGAACTGGGGGAAGGAATGGAGGGCTCATTTAGCAAGTTTGTGGGCATTATGTAATTGCTGGTGCTGGGGTAGCAGCAGTTGATTTTTGATCAGAGTGATCTGGACTAGCCAAAGGAGTTGAAGTGCCAAGTCTTGTATCCAGGATGGAAAATCCCTTTTCAATAGTATACGCTGGGGCCTGAATGTCTAGGGAGGCTGCTGAGTCTGTTGGCTCTGTTGGCCTCTTCTGGCTGCTCTGCTCTGCCTGCGCTCTCTGCTGTGCCACATCTATGCAGACATGCTAAGCCCCACTTTCCCCTGCTCCCTGGAGCCATTAAATATCCCTTGGTCACTCCTGGCACTGTCTTGTCCCCACCTGGTTGGCTGCCTAGGGCTTATGGGTTGTGATGAGGCTCAAGGCTGCTTCATGGGTTCCTGAATTTAGGATCTTCCCTGTAGAGCTCAATCTTACCTCCTGGACTTTTTTTCAGCCACAATCTCTTCAGTCTCAATGACTGAAAGACAAGACTGCTGGATTATATAACTGCATTTCTTGGACTGATGGTTGCTTTTAGATTTATTTTTTTTTTAATATGCTTTTTAGGATGTATAAAATTTATTTATTTAGTGTGATTTTCCCCGTGATATCTTATGGAATCTTTGATGTGATTAGTAGTTATAAAATTCTGTGCTTTATCGCTTATAGTTTGAAAATCATTACTCTAAAGCACCATAAATAGACACTGTCCACATAGACAGCTTAGTTGCTTAACAATATCATCTTGTTCTCCTGATAGCCTAGGAACACTAACACTACATATAATTTCTTTCATTAAATGGTTTCTATTTTAATTTAAACCAGTAAGTATTATCTGACAGTTATTTATTTCTTAGCCAGTATATAATGACACATCTTAGCTAATGCCCAGTATTCCTGAAATGTTCTAGTTGAGCTTCCTTTGGATGACACATGGTATCACTTGTAATGTGTTGCTAGATTTAAAGAAGTAGCTTTATTGCTTCTGTTTATATCGGTTTAACTGAGGTTTTAGTTCTCTAACTGTATTTTGCAATTTTAAATTTTCAGTGTTGAATGGTTTCATCTGCAAGTATTGAATCACTTGAGCAGTGTGCTGCTTCTACATTTAAGATCCCATTTTTGCTATTTTAGCCTGACTAGCAGCAGTTGTGACTTTATAATGTGTTAGGTGTGGATCAGGGAGTCCAGTGCAATTTAACTCTTCGTAAGGTGCTATCAAATAAATAATTTTACACATTTCCAAATTTAAATGTAGCTAAAATTTCTTCTATAATATCAACGTGGTTTCTGTCTCTTTACTCAGAGTCTATAGCAATGCAACATAGTGTCTGTGTTCAGCACAGAAACTTTAATCAAGACTGGGAAAACAATGTTGTATTTCTCAGCAGTCAGAACAAATATGAAACTCTATGATCTTTCTAAAAAATACAGTATATAATCAGAGTAGGGGGTTTTTTTGGGGTTTTTTTTTTTTTTGGTTTTTTTTTGTTTTGTTTTTCTTCAGAGGTCTCTTTAACAATTACAGGCATGGATTTAATTAGGGGTTGTGGAGGTATCCTCTTCAGCATTTTTCAGGTCTATATTTACCTGATGATTACACAGCAGTTAGTGGGAAGCCTAGCCGAAGCTACAATATATCAGGATAGTGAACTAGACACCCAAGAGAGGCGAATTCTTCTTGAGGGATTTCCTCTTTAATTTAGCATTGATCGCAGTGTTCCTATGGAAATTAAACTAGAAAATAAAATATTAAATAGGTCTTTCACAGACTTTAAAGAAAATACAGAGATCATACATATTAGAAGATTTAGGGTCCTTTTTTTTTTTTTTTTTTTTTTTTTTTTCATTTAACTAGTGTCAACACAGAGTGAAGTAATGAAACTTCAAAGTTGGATTGAATGCCTTTTACTCTTTGTTGCATGAACACAAACTGCTTCAGGTAAAATAGAAATAAGGAATTCTCAGTAAGTTACAGATAGGTAAAGAAACCTGTATTTTTAGGTAAATTGTTTTCTTGGGTATTTTGCAAGCCATGATCTAGAATTCAGTTTCATATCAACTCGTACTGCAACAAAAAACTGCTGCTTTATTCCAACCAACAGCTTGTGTTTGCTTTTCTGAATTACAGCTTGTTAACTGCAGCATATGCATTGAAGATACCAAAGCACATTTGATAACACAGTTGTCTTGTCCAAATCCAGTAATCTATTATGTAGTTTCCTGAGAAGTTGCATTTCTCTCTCTAGTTTTGTTTTTCATGGAGAAGATCTTTTTTTCTTGTCTTGATTTTANAACCCAAAAAAACCCAACAAAAAAACCCTCAAAAACCAAACCAAAAAAAAAAAAAAAAAAAACCAAAAAAAAAAAAAACCCAGAAAACCCCAAAACCCCCAAACAAACAAACAAACAAAAAACAACAAGAAAAAAACCTCAGATGAATTTATTAATAGATTTTATTTAAAAGGGGAAAGAATCTATATGAAATGTAATACCATTGATTGATTATGGCTCTTTATTGGAGAAAGTCTAGAGATTGCTGAGGCCTGCATTACTTGTATTTGTTGGCAGGGTTCCCTGAAATAAGTCTTCACAATGGGTCTAGAATGTCCTGTTTGTGGATTGTGCCAGCCTTCATTACTGTTTTTTAACAGCTTGTAAATCAGTACCTTTTTTTTTCCCACTTTGGTCATTCATCTTTTTTTTTGTTTGTTTGTTTGGTTTTATTTGGTTTTGTTTTGTTTTGGGTTTTTTTTGGGTTTTTTTTTTGGTTTTTTTTCAATCTGTAGGCTGCAGGGATGTCATTGCTGATATTTGGTGACATCCTTTTTATCATTTACAGAATAAAGTCTTTGCATAGTTATTTTGTGACACTACAACAGCTTCATGAGACTAGAAAATATATCAGATTTTTATAAATAATAGCAATACTAAGAAAATATTCTGGTTTAACAAAATTTTTGGGTTAGATGAGGACAATAATGGTTGAAACTTACCAATTGACTTTCTTTTTAATATAGAAACTGTAATACTACCAATTAAACTCTGGATAAAAAATGTCCAGCTAGTTCAGAAACTCTGTAGCTGTTTCTAAACTGAAGATTACGATTGCTACTATAATGAATTTTAATGCATCAAACCTTATAATTTTTAAATTTTGTCTGGATAAAAAATTAGATTTTCTCACAATTAATGGTGAACTAAAGGTTGTAAGAGAAATATGAAAATACTTCAGTGTGCTGAAGATGCATACACAGGTATGCACTGTACAAGTGGAGAAAGAGCAAAGGAATTTTTGTCATTTTATCTGAAAAAAAAAAAAAAGGAGGAGAAAAAAAAAGTAGTTTGCTGTTGGTGCAGACTGTCTAGATCGTCAACAGCAAAGAAGAATGTATGAAGAATCACTTATTTTGGAAATAGTGTCACTGAGTTAACAGAGATTGCTGCGACACCACTGATGCTACTGTCAAAACACTGCTGCTGTTTGTCAGGCTGTTTTGAAAAATAAATTGGTCAGCTGCCTGCACATAGATCCTATCGTGCCTTTGAAATGCATTCAGTGATGCTGAGCGTATGGGAGACATCTGTTGAATTGGGGGCACAACATGTGGATATAGGTTAATAGAGCCCTGTGCATCCTCGCTTTGGGTTCTCTTGTATGCATCTGAGTATAAATGAGGTTTCTTACTTTGCTATTCATATGTAGAGAAAGTAGATTTTTCTTTGTTTCAGGACATGTGATAGGAGACTTGTAATAAAAATTCTGGAGACAGGTTTTTGNGGGGGGGGGAAAGCTTTTTTTTCCCCCATAAGAATATTAAGTATCAGCCTAAGTCTCGTTACCTATTTTTTTACTTTATATTCCCTGCTTCTATTTCTTGCCCTATTTTCATGTCATAATCTCTTTAAAGTATCAAGTGTCTCGATGTCTGGCCACACTTTACCCACATTGCAAATTTCTGAACTCATTTTATAGTTTAGATTTTCTTTTAAATTCATTCATCTATCTAGCAGAGATCCTCCTGTCTCATTTTACAGGTCATTTGGTATCTGGTAATGTATACATATTGTATATTATGCAACTTATATATATATATATATGTATATATATATGTGTGTGTGTGTGTGTGTGTGTATATATATATATACATGCATATTTTAATGGAATATATGTGTAAATTACACTTGAAGACTGGAAGAGTAGACAGCAAAATATACTTGCTCTGTGTCACACAAAATCATGCTGTTGCTATCTGTTCTAAGCACAGAAGAGCAAAGGGAACTGTGTGTGATTAAAATTGATTGACTCGTGAAAGGTTTGAATACACCAAAACCGTGTGATTGAAACTAAATAAGGTTTGATGTGGATACCTAAAAATGGCTATATTTTAGTTAATAGTGAAAGAGAAGGAAAGGAAAGGAAAGGAAAGGAAAGGAAAGGAAAGGAAAGGAAAGGAAAGGAAAGGAAAGGAAAGGAAAGGAAAGGTGGCAGGACAGGGCCAGTGACAGAGAATAAGTAGAAATGTATCACTCCTCCATGGGTTCCAACTATGTCTCATTGCTTCTGTCTGGTGTTCTCTGTGGTGAGAATCCCCCACCAAAAAGTATAGAATCCAATGGGTAAATATACATTGAGGGGAGCAGCTTTGACAGTGTCCCTAGCAAGACTGTGAAATGTTGCATCATGTCCAGTGCCCTGGTGCAGCGTCTGGGAACACCCCCCAAAACCTCTCCTCCTCCCCCTTTGGTGTGGGGGTCTGTGCAAGCCTGGCAGCAGGTAAACCTGGGGCTGTGGCCTGTGCCCCAAAGGTGCTGGCCTGGGCCCTGCTGTGCAGGTTTCCCCAGATGCTTTGAAAAACAGCCTCACTTTCTGTATCTCAAGTTGCCTTTGGTGGTTTAACCCACAGTTCAGGGCCTCATTCAGGATGTGGTGCATGCAAAAATTTCATGCAATATTTTGTTTTATGATTTTCCTGTAACAGGCAGAAATCCTTCCTAAAGATGTATAAGCCTTAAACTGTAACATTTGAGCCTCTGACATGTGCCTTTCATAACATTACCTGCTCGCTCAGCAACAAAGATATTGGAATATATTATAGAATGTTTTGGGTTGGAAGGGACCCTAAAGATCATCTAGTTACAATCCCTAGCCATGGACAGGAACACCTTCCACTAAACCAGGTTGCTCAAAGCTCCATGCAGCCTGGCCTTGAACACTTACATAGATGTGGCACCCAGAGTTTTCCTCAGTTTGCTAGGAAACCTGTGTTGATGCATTACTACCTTCCGAGTAAATAATTTCTTACTAGTATCTATTTTAAATGTACTCCTTGTTTAAAGACAATGCCCCTTGTGCTGCTACTACATGGACCTGTAAACTCCAGCTTTTTTGTAGCCTTCTCTTAGGTACTGGAAGGTGTTGTAAGGTCTTCCCAGAGACCTCTCTTCTCCAGGTAGAACAACCTCAGATCTCTCACCATGTTCTTATAGGAGAGGTGCTCCAGCCTGCTGATCATCTTCATTGCCTCCTCTTGATTCGCTCCAGCAGGTTCACATCCTTTCTGCATTAGGGTCCCCAGTGCTGGATGCAGCACACCAGGTGGGGTCTCATGAATAGGGAGGAAAAAAAGGAAAATATGTACGATACAATGCAAGCAGAGAGTAGTAGACTTGAAAGTCTGATCTGTAGAGGTGATGGAGAATAAGAGGGGGATCAGAAGAGGCTGCACAACTTATTCCAACACACTAAGCCATGGAGTTGTAATCCAGTTGTCTGAGAGACAGTGTAGGTTCTGAAGATTATAAATATAATTCTGCATCAGTGTCAGTTCTGAGTTCTCTTGTTGTGCGCAGTTCTTAAGTCTATGGCAGTAAAATCTTCCTCCAGAAATTACTGTTTGTCAATATAGGAGTACGTGGTTTAAAGAAAGACTCCAGAAAATCCTGCATGTAATTACCTGAAAATCCTGGTTCAATTACTGCTTTGTCATACTTTATTTAAGTTGGGGGTGTGTGCGAAAACAGAAAGAACAGCACCTTGAGTGAATTAAATTTATGCAAAATTGACAGCATACACCATCAGTTACTGTAGCTGAAAAACTTTTGTAGCTTGCACATTTACAAATGAGAGTTTTGTGGAGCTGATTTCTTATTTTGGAGCCTTTCATGTTATTAATTAGTGCGACAGAAGAAGCAATGAATCAATTATTTCTAGTTAAATATACTCTCATTTACATTTCAGTCTTTATTTATAATGAACTAATTCTGGAAGAATTCTGGAAGATGTTATCATGCTGTTTTATTCATAATAAGAACATAAACATAGCAGTGAATATTATGGAAATGTTGTTTCAAGTTCTATTCTCAAGGCTTGTGCATTTAGAATAAGTCTGTAAACCTTGTACATTGGGAGTTGGTGAAAATTTTAATGTATTTCTTTGGTGAGATTTTTTTGTTTGTTTTGTCTTGTTTTGTTTTTTTCCCCCCAAAACAAATCATTCTTAGTTTAGTGTTGAGATTAATGCCAAGTGATGAATGATGCAATATGTGTTAAAATGTACTTATTTTGGCTAAAGCAGCACTGTATGGCATTTAAAAATCTTCAGTTTGAAGGTTTGGATTCTTGTAATGCTTTGCCTCGTGAATAAGTGGGACTCCAGTGTGCATCAAGTATTAAACAGGATGCTGAAAACTTATGATATTTTTCTTTCATAGAAAAATCTTCCCTGTTCTTTATTAAAAAAAAAAGAAAAGAAAAAAAGTTACTTATATTTTAATCCTTACAAGATTGAAAACGAACCCAAAATGTTTTTCAATTATTACATCAGTTCTTATTTGTATAGAACATAATATTGAATTGGAAGGTTAAAATGCATATTTTCGTTGCATTGCTCCAATTGAATATGCAAACTGTTTCATATATGAAGATAGTGCTAGTTTTATTCATAGTTTTATGATTATCACATATATGTGCAATGATTATTTCAATTGAATTCTTGATATCCTAATCTAGGATTCCCCTATTCCAAAAATTAGTGACCCGAAGCAGAAAAAAAGAAGGCAGAGTGGCTTGTTTGCCCACAGATGCCCCATGTAAGTTGAAGTGATAACATGTAATTTGCACTTCCATGGTGCATGCTGAATACTTGTTTTTTCTCCATTTAGATGGAGAACAAGACCTTTTTGAGATCTTTTAACAAGCTCTCTTGACTGCCAGTCATTTGTAATTGATGTTCAAATACAGGGCCTTGTGTTGATCATGTTATTGCTGTATTGGCATACACCTGTTCAAAACTTCCTGGCTGGCTTGTTTTTCTTCAGAGGTGTGCTTGTCAAATATTACTTTGAATGCATACCTTATCCTGTCTAGGGTTTTTAGTTTTCTATGAACCATTCCAGTAACTTTTTAATTCCGCCAAATATATGGCAAGATACAGGCAGTTATTTGTAAACAAAATCAAGGTATTTTATCATACTACATGTATTTGCCAGTTACCTTTCTATACCAGTCTAATATTTGCCCTATTATAGTGTGAGACTCTATAACTTCAACACATATGCCAAAATAGTAATAAAAAGAGAAAAACTATATTTCAGAAACTGTTGACTTCAAAAGCTTAGCTATAATTCAGATTACTTACAGGAAAAATGCTTTAGCTTCTAAAACTACAGTGATGTTGGTTTGGAACTTTATAATAAAGGAAAAGTGTCATATATATTTTATTTTCTTTTCTGAAGTAAAGAATCTTACAAAAGCAGTAAATAATTTTTAAAAGGTGGTCAGTAAGTGTAGTGTCACATGTTACTAAAATACAAGTGTAAAACACAAAAATATTGTTCTTTGTATCTGAAAGTGCCAGATAAATCTTTATGAGAGGAACTGGCAGAGGTGTAGAATTTTTATTTATTATTTTTAACCTAGCTCTCAGTTTCTCTAAAACTACAAATGCATAATTAAGGTTTTATTTCTTTACATGTGTTTAGAGGAATGGTATTTGTAAAAATTTCTGCATACTAGCTGTGGGTATGTTCATTGTAGGTTTTATCCTTAAGAATAAACTTTTGTTATTCTTCTCCACATTGGTAGCTTTGAATGTCTGAACATCTTCACACCTATTCAACAGGGTTTTGGTCTCAGTATTGTCTCAAATGCAAAACATGGCATTGTGTGTGCTGCTCTGAAGATGATTACCCCCTGCTCAGGCACTCCCAGCTCAGCTGAGATAAGAAGATACTGACTTTCTGTGTGTTGTGGAAATCTGGGAGTAGTAGAAAGAAGAAAAAAAAAAAAAAAAAAAAAAAAAAAAAAAAAAAAACC
>VWZN01002767.1:780861-813135 GCA_013396955.1 Regulus satrapa | reverse complement strand
TGAGAGTGCCCGCTACTATCTGCCCCCATCTGGGAGCTGAGCTGGGCGCCCGGAGGCACCTGTGAGCTGTGAGCCAGCAGGGGACAGGGAGGGCAGCGAGGGCAGAGCAGGGGTGAGCTGTGCATCCGGTTTGGGCAGGGTGAGGGGCTGTGGCAGCGGCCGCAGCTCCGCTGTGCCAGGGAACCGAGAGCCACCGGGAACAAGGGTAGGCTGTGGGCAGCCTGTCCTTCCCAGTGCCCGCTGCTGGCATGGCACAAGCCTCCCAGTGTGACCTGATCCCAGCTCACAGCCCCCCCAGCACCGTGGGGATAAAACCAGCCCCCCAGCACCCCCGGACACAGCAAACCGGGCTGAGGGCTCTGGGGCTGGCACCGCACTGACCCCAGCCCAGCTCCTCCTGGGCTCGGGCACCACGGGCCCCGTGGCCAAGGCCAGGGGGCTCCAGCCTTGCCAAGGTCTGGAGCCTGGGTGGAGGTAGCCTTTTTTCCTGCTTGGCATCTGCTTGCCAGCTGGAGTACAAAGGAATTATTTTCCTCTGAAACGCTCCCCTGGCATGAGACGTTTGGGGGGATTATTTAGACTAGCAGCAACTGTTTGTAACGGAGACAGTATAGCCGTGATCTTTTATTTTTGGCACCCGCTGACTGATGTTAAATTGCAGTTGGAGCCTATGGAAAATACGGATGGATTCTCCTGGGCCACAGAACACACTCATTGTGTCCCCGGCAGCAGCACGGCGTGGCACATGCTTTCCTAGTGAAGGGACGCTCACAATAAATAGCTCCCGAGCCCTGTGGCCAGTGCTAGGCCCTGCCTGTGGAAGGCAGGACCCCATGCTGGGCAGACCCCTCGCCAGGAAGCCCCTTCCTCCTCCTCCTCCACCTCGCTTCACCGCCCACTTGGCCAGTGTGATGCTCTCTCGAGTCAGGGCTGGGGAAGGACCCTTTTAACCTGCCAAGTGCCCACAGCCCCTCAAAATTTGCCATTTTTACTCCTTTCCCCATTTTTAGGGCAGCTGTGCCTCCTTCCTGCAGTGCTTTGGTGCGGGCAGCAGCCCCGGTGCCAGGCAGCCGGGACTGGTGGAGGCCCTGCCAGCTCCACTTCGGCCCCCACAAACACATCTTTGCACCCAACTTCTTGCGACAGAAAATTGAGCTGGAGCTGGAGAAAGCTTAGGGAAGAGTTTAAACCTCTCGGTACCAGCCACAGCTCATCCCTCAGGGCCCTGGCGGGTGCCCGGGTGGCCGCGGGCCAGCACGGGTGGGACTGACTGAGCTGTTCTCATCGTTTAGAGCGGCGTGGCCCCGGCACGGGCCACGGGGATGGGGCTGCCGAGAGCCCCCCGCCAGAGAGCCCCCGGCTGGAGGAGAAGGCGGCCGATGGCAGCCCTGAGGAGGAGCAAGACAGTGGCACTGCCAACGCCTCCTTGCCTGGCGTCACCGAGAAGGGACGTGGAGAGGGGGAGAAAGAGCCGCAGGGGGGCCTGAGAGGGGGCCTGGGGCCAGGGGACAGCCAGACAGAGGAGAGCAGCAAGGACCAGGGCCAGGAAGAACGGAGCTCAGGGGAGGATTTCGTGGCAGCTCACCATGGAGGGAACCACGGGCCTGGCACACAAGATGACATCCATGCCCAGGAGGATGAGGAGCCCGGCACAGAGAAAGGCTCTGAGGAGGAAAGGCAGCCAGGGGAAGAGCTGGAAACAGAGGAGCAAAGAGCAGCATCTGCTCCTGAGGGAGAGGAAGAGGAGAGGAGTGAGCAGAGCTCAGAGGAAGATGATGAGCAAGGAGAGTCTGAGGAAGGTGAACATGGGGAATCTGAAGTAGATGAAGGCAAGGAAGAGTCTGAAGAGGGAGAGTCTAAGGAGGAGAAAGAGTCTGAGGAAGATGGTGACAGGCCAGAGAACGAAGCTGAAGAGAATGACAAGGAAGCAGCCAGTACTTCCAACAAAAAGAACCACAGCAAACCAGCAGCTGCTGGCACAGGAGAAGCCGAGGATGGCCCTGTCAGCTGCCATCACCCACCCTGTGGGGACGCACCAGAAGACCCGCCGACAGCAGTGGAAAACCCACCAGTGATGGAAGATCCACCAGCAAAAGAAGACCCACCAGTAACAGAAGACCCACCGACAGCAGTGGAAGACCCTCCAGCAGCAGCAGAACTCCCTGCAGTGGCGGAAAATCCCCCAGCAGCAGCAAACCCCCCTGTAGGCAAGACCCCAGTGGCAGGAACAGAGGTCCCCAGCACCACCCCAGCTGCCGCCGAGCGCCGGCACAGCCAGATAGGTTGGAATCTTTTTCTTGTAGGTGTGCTGTAGCAGCGAGAGTGACCTCCCATCAACCCGGCGGAGCTGAGCTTGGCACATTAAACCTCGCCTAGTGCATGGCCCTCTCCTAACGCTTGTGCTTCCCCGCCTGCCCCTAACAGCGCTCGGCCGTGGGCAGCGAGGCCGCAGCAGGATGCCCGTCACACGGGCACTCATCGCAGTGGTGCCAAAACTGACTGATGTTCCCCTCTCTCCACTCCAAGTCCATGATTTCTCCTCAGGGATGTGGACGTGGATAAAAGTTTGAACCTCCAGGCCCCTTTCAGCACTCGCAGATCTCTTAAAGACTCTTTATCCACCACCCGCGGAGTCCTCCGGGCCTTTGGCTTGTGCAGGTACAGGATGCTCCCAGGATGGTGGGGCTCCCAGGATTGTGGGGCTCCTCTCCACCAGTTCTTGGCCTGTAGGGAAGGTGTGAAGAACTAATCCAGGCCAATGAGCTGCTGAGGCACCAGCCCCGCTCAATCGGTGGAAGGCTAACTAGGGGAAAGGGAAACCCTCCACCATGATTTCCTAGAAATATTTGCAGACTTTGGCCCACAGGTTGGGCAGTGACCTTCGGACCCAGATTAGCATTTTTGTTGTTTTCATCTGTAACGTCCCAGCTCAAGAAGCCTCCCATTTTTCCCAAAAGGCAAACCCAGTTTGGTCTCTGTGTCTTCACTTGGCAAGTCAAAAGGTCTTCCTCAGCCCAACACGCAGTAGATGCTCAGCACAGTCTCAGGGCTTAGTGGTGCCCTGCTTGATCCTGCTGTCTCCAGACCTGTCCCCAAACCCCTGTTAAAGTCCAGCCCACATCCCCATATCAGAAAAGCTCTTGGAAGCTCCTGGTGTGCCAGCACCTCCACGGCAAGGACACCTCTGTCTCTCTGTTTTGGGGGACAATGGGGTGCCTTCCCCAGCTGCCTCATGCTCCCCACACCATGAGGGACAGGGGGCTGTGCAGAGGGTCCGGGGGAATAAGGAGACAGAGGTGGGAGAACTGGGAGGGAACGGCCCCACTGGCCAAGGTGGGGCAGGCAGGATAGGCCAGGCTGGCCTGCCCCCGGAGCCGGAGGCAGCCCCAACCTCGGCACCCACATCTCCAGCTCACCGTGTAGTTTTTTGGGGGAGTGGGCAGACAGAGGGGCGGCAGCACCCCAGGCCGAGCCCCGCGGAGCCGCAGCTGCCGGGGGAAGCACCGGGGCCCCGTCGGGCAGCAGCTGCCACGTGTGCTCGTGCTACATCCCAATCCTGGGAGCCCCTTCCAGGCACATCCTTCGCATTCCCCACGAGCAGCCAGCCCCTCCTCGGAGCCAAGCAGTTGCCCGTGACGTTTCCCCCAGCAGCCACAGCCCTGGCAGCCTCCAGGAGCCCGTGCTAAAGGGAAGGCACACGGCATGCCAAGGGTGCCAGCGGCTGCCGTGGGCATGGCGTGCCCGCAGGCTCGGGATGTGTGTGCTCCCCGTGCCCTCTCCCTGGCAGTCGCTTGTGTGAGCTCCTGTGTGGGTTCCCCCCTCCAGCAGTAACAGGTCTCCTTGTTTTCTCCTCCAGAAGAGGTTGAAGATGCCAGCGAGCCGATCAAGCGTGACCGGTCCCACTTGGAGAACACGCTCAAGCTGAATGAGGAGAAGCCTGCAGATGATGTCTCAGGTGAGGAAGCCATGCCTGCCCTGCACTAAGACCACGGAGAGGATTTTCCCTGTCCTGTGTTTTGATTTAAACCTTGCTTCTTGCAGGTCTAGTAATGCCTGATCTTCAATAACAGCCCTTTGGCTGCTCTTGGGTTTACCTGTTTTAGGTATTTTAAGGACATCCCCTGAGGGCATATAAGAATTAGGAGGGTATAGAGGCTGGAAGATGCAGATGGCAAATCAGGCACATCCCCGCTCAAAGAAACCTGGAGCAACTTGTAACAAAGTGTTGGGATTTTTACTCAAATTTATATTGGGTTTTGCTACTCTAAGGTTTGCTTCTGCTGGCCCTGCTGGCAGTTTAGGCTGGAAAGACAGTGATTAGAGATACCGTGGAAAAAGCTCCTCCTTTTTTTCTAGCAAGCAGCTCAGAGGCCATGCCAGGGGGTGCTGGCACCATGGAGGGCTTTTTGGGAACGTGGGTGTTGAGTGTTAAACAGCACCTAGGAAGGATGCTCCTCCCATCAGCTCCTGGGAACAGATGGGGACAGTGCCCGTGGGAAACATTAGCAGGGGAGAGGAGCAAAATCCTAGAACAGCTCGGGTTGGGAAAGATGGGATGCATCATCCCATTCCTCTGCCATGAGCAGAACACCTTCCATAGACCAGGTTGCTCCAAGCCCTGCCCAACATGGCCTTGGACACTTCCAGGGATGGGGCAAACACAGTGCCTTGTGGAAAAATGTGTGACTGGCAGCACTTTGGCCAAGGTTTCAGCTGTAAGCCAAGTCCCTTGATCCATGGCTGGGCCACCTCCAGGGCCTGCAGGGAATGGCCCCAGGAGGGTCTCACCCAGCCTGGTGGGGATTGCCTCTCACCTGCCCACACGCTTTGCCCCCCAGGAGTATTGCAGCGGCTGAGGAAGATCTACCACTCCTCCATCAAGCCCCTGGAACACTCCTACAGATACAACGAGCTGAGGCAGCACGAGATCACAGGTAATGCCATGGGCACTGGGGTCTCCAGCAGCACCAGGTCCTTGGGATGCAGATAGCAGCACAGAGAGCAGATCGTGGACAGTCTCAGACAGGGTGTCTTCCTTTGCAGCTTCCCAGGGAGTCCATGAATATGCTGGGCTTAGAGGCCATGCCCTAGTGAACCCAGCAGCAGGAATTCCTGCCTCTGCCTCAGCCCATCTGCTGTCAGGGCCATCTGTGTGGGCTGAGCACTGAGCCCTGCCTGCCTCGGGTCTCCCACCTGCTCCACATCAATGCCCTGTACCCCTGCCAAACAGAGATCACGGCCCAACGAAACGGGCTTGGCAAGGAAGCTCAGGACCTCTCAAGGCTGGGGATGAGCTTCCTGGGGGTGGCTGGAGCTGGCATCATTCCTGCTGGGTGCAGGACACAGCCATGTGGGCAGGGTATTCCTCAAGCTCCACAGCCTTCACTCATCCTGAGAGTTGGAGTTTCCAGCCCTTGGCAATCTCAGACACATTGCATGGGGCGAGCAGGTCCCCATGGCCCCTGGCATGGTGGGGGTTGAGCCAGGTCACACATGGGTCTCTCAGAAGAGGAAAGTGCAGCCCAATCCCAAGATGCTCACAAGATACAGGAAGTTCTTGTGACCCAGGAAACACAAGCAGCCTCATTTTCCAAGCCCAGCTGGCTCAAACCCAAGTACAACTTCCGTGTTCACTGCAGTAATTCTCCTCTGAGTATCCATTCAAGCACAGGAGTCAGGGCCAGGTGTCCCCTGAGTGTCCAGGGGATGCTGGAGTCCCTGCTGTCAGTGTCACAGGACTTTGTGCCCATATCAGCCTCCTGCCCAGGTGCTGAAGTTGTCCTTGTCCCGCAGCTCTGCCTCCCCAGGTGCCTGGGCCATCACTCCCTGGAGCCATGCCCTCCCTCCTGGTGAGGCAGGACTGGGATACACCCTCCCCACAGATCTTTATTTGACAGCTGCCTTGCCCCACACAGAGCTGGGCAACATCCCTGTAGAACAGAACTCCTGCTTTCCAGGCAACCTCTACGCCTGGGTCAGACATTTTATAAGCAGGCTTGGACGTCTCCCTCCCCAGCCAGGCCATCTCCAGTGTAGAGCCAGTGGGGAGCACAGGGAAGTTACCCTGTGGGAGGGTAAATGAGGGTCACAACAGCACGTCCTGATTGTCACCCCATGGCTGCTGGCCTGTCCCCTGGCAACACCCCGACTTTCTCTCCAAGCTGCTCAGGTCTGTAGTGGTGATGTTTGCTGTCAACTCAACTTGGGACACAGTTTAGGAGGATGTTTGGGGTTCAGGTGCAGCTGGTGGGCTGTAAGCCCCACCTTGCTGTTCACAGCCAGAGGATACAGCCCCCAGTCTCAGTTTCCAGCCCTCAGGACATCCTACCCTACCTTTAACCCATCCCATGCCCAAGCAGCCACCTCCCTGCTCGGGCATTGGGAGGAAACAAGTGTTTAAGTGTCCCCAGGCTCCTGCTGGCTTCCTCCCTCTCAGCTCCTGAGGAAACAGCCATTAACCCTGGTGTTTTCCCAGCCTCCCTCCAACCCAGCTCCCAAGCAGGATTCACCTTGGACAGCAGGTCCTGGTGTTCCTCTTGGCCTCAGCTCAACACTCCATGGTCTGTTCCCCCTCACAGGGAGGAACAGCCACCCCTCAGGCTGACAGTCCCCAGGTCAGGTCCCAGCACACCCTGCTGTGTTCTACAGGGCACCCTCACGGTGCTGTGACCCTGGAGCTGGTGACACACAGTCCCCTCCTGGCCCCCAGGGAAGGACACAGGGATGGTGCACGGCCTCCAGTTCTTGTCTCAGCTGTGAGACACCCTGGCCATGCTCCCCTCAAAAAAAATTATACGGATCCCAAACTTCTTGAATGATCTCTGACAGCCCAGCCGTACCCTGGCACGCACAACCCTATCTGGAAACCTACAGCTCAGCAGTTTGCCTTTCATACCCACAGATCCAGCTTTTCCTAGTCCCTCATTAGCAGTGTAATCAGAGAAACCTGCACATTAGTTACAGGGTTGGCCCAGGGAACCCTCTTGACCTTGGAGGGCAGGTGAGGACACAGGAGAGCTCAGGGAGCCTTCTCAACGCTTTCCCTGCACAGCGCCCCTGTCCCGAGGGGGTTCATTCCATCAGCGGTGTCCCTGCAGGCTGGGAGGTGCTCTCAGCTCCCCCCGGTGCCCCCTCTCCATGGTGGGGAGAGGCTGGAGGGCACAGAGCTGCCAGTTCAGCTGGCTGGGAGGAGCAGGACAGCTGGGAGAGCTTTGGGGCAGGCCTGTCATGGAATATGTGTGACCTTTGGAGGTGTAAACCAATATAGAGGGGTGCCGTGGCAAGCACCCTGGCCCCTCCATTATGTGGCAGCCTTCCATTTTGTCTCCCTTCCCATCGGCTCCGTTCACTGCAGTATAATCCAAAGGGTTCCTCCTCTCCCCACAACATGTGAAAACTCCCGTGGAGTCCTGGGCGAGCTGTGGCTGTCACCATCGATTCTGACTTGTCAGGGTGCATCTCAGCAAGCTCCCACACACCCTCTGCTTAAGCCTGGCAGATGCCATTTCCTTCTCCCCGCCTGCCACCCTCCGCCTCTCTGCTCTGCCATCCCACGTGGATGCAGACATGCTCTGGCTGGGTCCAACTCTGTGCTTGGAGGGACTATCCCGAGCTGAGGGTGAGGGATTCTCCCAGTCCAGCCATGGGAAGCTTGCTGTAAGGTCACACCAGGTTGTGGTGCATGCCGGTGACCCTAATTACTGATGTACGCTAATGAGCACGTGCCCCCGTGTAGGGAACGACCTCCCAGATGCCATCACCAGCCACAGGGGCTGGCTCCGGGTGATCCTATCACTGGGGCAGTCAGGACATTTGCTGGGTTGGTGGCTGTCTAACCCTGGCTTGTCGGGCTCCGCGGGTGATGCCAGGGAAGGCAACAACCCTGCAGAGCAGGCCTTGGGATGCAGGGCACCCCGAGCCACATCCCCGCCCTGCAGGGCAGACAGGGGTTCAGTGCCTGTCCTGGGAGCCGCAGGTCGCTGTAATTCCCGTCTCCTGCTGGGAATGTGGCCATCGGTTCCCTCCTTGTCCTGGAGCACACCCGGGCTCTCGCATCCCTCCTTGGACTCACGGTTCCTTTTCTCTCTCCCCGTGTCCCTGGCTAACAGCTTACCCCGGACGCACCCTGGGCTCCTCGGCCACAGGTTGGTATCGCCGCCTGCTCCCTGCATGCCGCCGGCGCTGCCCCGCTCTGCGCTGCCCCTGCCTTGCCGGGCTCCCGGCCCAACGCAGCCGCGCTGCCCAGGCGGCGAGCAGAGCCAGAGCCCGCCATCCCCACCGCCACAGTGTCCCCAGCCCCCGGAGAACCCAGCCTGACTCCGTGCGTCCCGGCAGCCCATCCTTCCTCCCAGCCCTCACCTCGCTCAGGCTCTGACGCCTTTCCCTCTTGGTTTCAGACTGAGAGGCAGCATATTCCTCTGGCCAGGATTCAAAGGCGTTTCTGGTAGTCCTGTGAGAGCGGCTGAGGGAGATGGGGGGCTCAGTCTGGAGAGCAGGAGGCTCAGGGGGGACCTTCTCACTCTCAACTCCCTGACAGGAGGGTGGAGCCAGGTAGGAGCCGGGCTGCTCACAGGGAACAAGGGACAGGACAAGAAGAAACGGCCTCAAGTTTCACCTGAGGAAGCTTGGATTGGATATTGGGAAAATTTCTTCAGAGAAAGGGCTCTGTGGCCCTGGCACAGCTGCTCAGGGCAGTGGTGGAGTCCCTAATCCCTGGGGAATTTAAAAGCCCTACGGATATGTCCCTGTGGGGACATGAGTTAGTGGTAGCCTCGGCAGTGCTGCGGGAGCATTTAGAATTGGTGATCTGAGAAGGCTTTTCCAACCTAAACAATTCCATGACTGTATGTGTTGGACCTTTAGGTTGATCTCTCACTCACGGCATGGACTGGAGGAGCCCAGGGCATCCAGATAGCTCATTCTATAGAGGGGATCTCTTCCCACCCTTCACTCTCCTACATGCAGAAACTTTCCTGAATGTCCACCCTTGATCCCACAGCAGCTGTCCCAGTAACACGGGCTGGCCCCTGCCCAGCAACCTCAGCCCCCTCAGAAGCCCGAGCTGGCTCTTCTCCCTGCCTATCCTGCTCAGGGTGTGCTGCCAGGTCCCCCCGGAGGATCAGGAGATGGGAGACAGTCCAAGAAATGCCAGCCAACACCCAGCCCTTCCCCTGGGCTTGTGCTGTGCCACAGGAACAATGTTTCTGCAGGGAAATCCCATCTTCTGTCCCTCCTGTCCTGCCCCACAGCCACGCTACCAGACCCAGCCAAAGCAGGCTCCTTTGGGCACGGCCACGGCAGAGCCCTGCCGGTGCCTGGAGAGCCTCTGGCTCCCTGCCGTGCCAGCGTGCCAGCACTGGAGAGGGCTGTGGGTATTTATAGCATATTCCGATAGCTGTCTTATCTCATCTCGGGTTCAGCCGCTCGCACACGTGCTGCCGGGGTGGGCGCAGGCACGGGGGGGCACACGGGGGAGGCACAGGCCATCTGCAGCCACGTGGGCTCGTCCCTCCGTCTGTGGGCACACGTGTTGGGAGGATACTCATGGATTTGGAAAGTTCGGGAGCAAGGCGCGCCCTCCAAGGGTTGCTGGATCCGTGCCGTGGGGACATGGCCGGTGGTGTTTGTGGCACAGGGGTGGGACAAAAGTATGGGTGGTGCTGGGAGTCTCCCCAGGTGTTCCAGCTTCCTGGGTGGCTTGAGGACAAAGAAGACGTTGGTGCCCATGGCTCGGTTAGAACCAGGAAAGGAGGGAGATTTTGCCAGGTCCTCTGCTTTGCTCAGCATCCTCAGCACAAACTTGCACTTGGGGGAGAGGCTACGCCATGCACGTCTGCTGGGCTTGAGGACAAGGGGGGAAAAGGTCCTGCCCAGGATTAATCATAGAATCATGGAATGGTTTGGGTTGGAAAGAACCTTAAAGCTCACCCAGTTCCACTCCCTGCCATGGGCAGGGACACCTGCCACTATCCCAGGCTTCTCCAAGACCCATCCAACCTGGCCTTGAACACTGCCAGGGATCCAGGGGCAGCCACAGCTGCTCTGGGCACCCTGCGCCAGGGCCTGCCCACCCTCACAGGGAAGAATTTCTTCCTAAATCCCATCTAACCTTGCCCTCTCTCAGTGTTAGGCCATTCCCCTTGTCACTCCAGGCCCTCATCCAAAGTCCCTCTCCAGCTCTCTTGGTTCTCCTTTAGTCACTGGAAGGGAGAGCTCCCCAGGGCTGTCTCTTCTCCACCCCAGAGCAGCAGAGCTTCCAAGCAAGGGCAGTCTGGCACTGCCACATGGCAAAACCTCACAGAAAGCCACTGCTATGGCAAAGAAAACCACTTGGACATCCAAACTGCTCCTATGCCCAGAGCTGAGCAGCCCAAGCAGACCCAGGCTCTGCGGAGGGATGAGCTTGAGGCTCGTCTGATCTTGAGCTGGGAGCGAGCAGCCACAGGGTGGCTGGAGAGAGCCGCTGTGATGGAGCTGCCGCCGTCCCCGCCCGGCCGCGCCGAGCTCGGGCTCTTCTCCGCAGTCCGGAGCATCAAACTGATCCGAATTGCTGCTGACAGACGTGGCACGGGGACACAGCGGGGACGGACGCCAGGCCAGCACCCTCCCGGGTGGGAGACGCTCCCTGTCTGCCAGCCAGCCTCTGGGCAAGCAGCAGGGAATCCATCCCCGGCCTCACATCCTTGCGGCTGCTGCATTTCCTGCAGAGTTGCAAGTGCCTGGCACTGTCCATGCAGCCCGCGGGGGGTAGAGAGGCTCTCGAGGGGCTGTGGGTGAGCAGGCAGGGGGGCTGCCCACGCCGCTGCCCACCTTGGCTCCGTGGAGCAGCCGGGGGCTGTGCAGCAGAGCCGGAGCTCACAAGTGCCCACATTCACACAGTCACACCTGGCCAGGGATGTGTTATGAAAGAGCACGCAGGGACCCACCCCAAACCTCTGGCACAACATCACAGGGATAATAGTAATAATAACAACCATCCATAACCTAATTAAAGCTGGCAAGAGAGCAGAGCAGCGGCGACAGAGCGGCAGAGGAATGATTAATAATGAGAGTCCAAGGTTTCAACACTTGTTTTGGTCCCATGAGAGAAGACAAGGCTGGATTCCTGCAGCTGCCAGGCAGGGAGTGGGGTGCAGGAAGAGCCATGCATCCCCTGCTTCAGAGGTGCTGCCCTGCTTCGTGGAAGGAGGGCTGAGCTGGGTGGATGCAGCAGCGCCTCATGGAGAGATGTCCCCAGCCCATTCCCTTCCCCGGGGGTGGCATGGTGAGCCTGCGATGGGCAGATAGAGCAGGAGGAGGCTGGAATGTTCTCCCCAGTGCCTGCTCCCATGGCCAAAAGGGTTCACTGTGTGACTTCCATGCAGTGTCCTTCAGCACCCTCGGGGCAGGAGCTCAGAACCATGGGGGCTTCGTGGCTTCCCCGGCTTTGATGGATCCACCTGAGATGGATCCCTGGCCTGCTGGAAAGCTGCTGGCTCCTGCAGGGATGGCAGCCATGGAGCACTCAGCTACCTCATGGAAAATAGTTCTGCCTTAGGCATGGCAATGAAGAGAAGGTGCCGAGGGCAGCACAGCTTGCCCAAGGCATCTCCTTGCCTTGGGCCATGGGAGAAGGCTCTGTTCCTGCTGAGACAGCAGCTCCCAGCTCCTCGGGTGTCATCCATCCCCTGGCTGAACTCTTGCTAGCAACAACGGCATGGACTCTCTCCCACCCTGAGCATAAGATAAGATGAAATTGGTTTTTACCAACAGGAACTCACCCAATTTTACTTCCATTCTTGTCCTGCTTATTCTTGTCCTGTTTTGGACTTACAGGCTCCTGTGTGTCCCGGGCACAGCTTGAGGGCTGGCATTCGGCCCTGGGCTCCTCTGGCTCCACTGGCTGCCTACCTGGGGTCCTGGGGGCTGGGGATGGTCAAGCAATGTGGGCACAAGGCTGATTGCATGAGTCCTGTTTGAGCAGGGGGGCTCCTGGGGGCACTGGCTGCGTGAGTCCAGGGGCCTCTGTGCTCCTGGACTGATGGCATGGCATGGGGACAGGTCACCATCCTCGTGGAGAGAACTGACTTGAACGCAGGATGGGGACTATAGTTCACTCTCCTCTTGCCTTTCCCCAAGCCCAAAGCGGGGCGGTTTGCCCTCCCCACACCCAGCTGGAGCCTCACAGCTGGGCAGTGACTTCCCGCTCGGCCGCAGGGCGGGGAGGCACGGCCTGGGGGTAGATCCCTACGAGGGCATGGTGGAAAGGCTTGCAGGCAGCTGGCTCGAGGCTCGCACCGCGCTTACCAAGCCCTGCGCCGCTCCCGACCCCACGGCAGCTCCCTCTGCACCAGGCACGGCCCCTGCTCCGCGGCGGCTGCCTTCAAACAGCACCCGCACCCCGCAGCCAGCCCCAAACTCGCCCGGCTGAACCAGAAACAAACCGAGGCAAGGCTTAAAACACCTTCCAGTCCTCCGTAGACTGAGAAGGGCTAGGCCCGGAGGAGGTCAGGCAGCGAGGCTGGCTCTGCCGCGGAGCACGGGGCCGTGCCGCTCCCGCAGCCGGCGGGGCGCTGCCTTGGCTGGCGAATGGCTGGTGGCCCCCCAAGAGCGGCTCTTGGCCCGGCAGCAGCACCGCGCCGCTCACATGGGATGCTCGTTACAGCCCGGCTAATGGCACGGCGGCGACGGCTATTGTTCCTTCACTTCCTCTTGTTATTTCCCCTCTCCGCAGATGGGGAGATCACTTCCAAGCCTATGGTGCTATTCCTGGGACCGTGGAGCGTCGGCAAGTCCTCCATGATAAACTACCTCCTGGGGCTGGACAACACTCCCTACCAGCTCTACACAGGTACCACGCTCACTGCTTCGCCGAGGGGGTGCCGGCACCTGCATTTCCGCGTCTGTGCACTCAGCGATTCCCTCGCTGCAGCAGGGAGATCGGGATCTGCACCATGCCGCCTGGCTGTGGTGCCATGCAGAGGGAGAGGTGCCCTCCGAGGATGGAGGAGAGCATCTCTCCCACAGCATCCTCATCCTGCAGCACAGGGCTCACAGCACCCAACCCCAACCCCGTGAGCAGCAGTTATATCAAAAGGGCAGCTCACCTTGTTCTTCTCCCAATCCCTCTGCACATACAGCCATCTAATTCATCCTCCCAGGAGAAAAGCCATTCCCCTTCCTTCCTCCCTGCTCCCACGGATGTCACTTCTCATCTAAGGGCAGATGTCCATGGCCAGATCAGTGGCTGTGGTAATGAGGGCTCCCAGGAGATGGCTTTCCATGATACCTTGTGCAATCAGGCCACTTCCAGAGAAACCAGTCCCCACAGGAAACAACCCCACTGACATCTTCCCAAGAAGTCTGGGCAGGATTTTCATGCTGCTTGCTTTGCCCCTGCATGTCTTGAGAAGCACGCAATGCTCCCCGTGCTCCAAATCTCAGGCCAGCCCCGTTGTGTCCGTAGCCTAGCACGGGTTTCACCCCTCTGCTGCTCCTCTCATTGCTGCGCAGGGGCAGAACCCACCACCTCCGAGTTCACTGTCATCATGCACGGCCCCAAGCTGAAGACCATCGAGGGCATCGTGATGGCTGCTGACAGCGCCCGCTCCTTCTCGCCCCTGGAGAAGTTCGGGCAGAACTTCTTGGAGAAGCTGATAGGCATTGAGGTCCCCCACAAACTGCTGGAGCGAGTCACCTTCGTGGACACGCCAGGCATCATCGAAAACCGCAAGCAGCAAGAAAGAGGTAGGGGTTCACTGGGTTCATCTAAGGGACCCCAGAAAAGATGACATGATGATCTGAGGTGACAAAAGTGGCTGAAGCACAATGGAGAAGAGTCCCGACACAACACAGGCTGCCCAGGACAGTGGTGGAGTCACCATACCTTGGGGGGATTTAAAAGATGAGTGGATGTGGCACCTGGGGACATGGTTTACTGGTGGCCATGACAGTGCTGGGGGAATGGTTGGACTCAATGATCTCAGAGGACCTTCCCAACCATAAAGAGTCTCTGATCCTGTGAACTGATATCTTCTCACAGGAACAGCAGGAACCTGTGGTCAGGGAGGAGGAAGGTCTGGAGATTAGGGTGAGAGAGACAGGCAGTCACGGGCCCAGATACCCAGGGATGGCTTTTCACGCCATGAAGCTCCAAAGTGCTTTTAGCATGTGAGAAAGAGGTCCTAGGCTACAGAGGAAGTCCGCTGTGCCTCACAACCCATGCATCCCCAATGGGGATTGAGGCACAGCAGGCTCACGGTTTATCAATCCCTTGATGAAGAGACTCATCCTGCATTGGATTTCCCTCTTTCCTCAAGGTTACCCATTCAACGACGTGTGCCAGTGGTTCATTGACAGAGCCGATCTCATCTTTGTAGTCTTTGACCCCACGAAGCTGGATGTGGGCTTGGAGCTGGAGATGCTGTTTCGTCAGCTGAAGGGCCGTGAGTCTCAGATCCGAATAATCCTGAACAAAGCTGACAGCCTGGCTACCCAGGAGCTGATGAGAGTCTACGGCGCCTTGTTCTGGAGCCTGGCTCCTCTCATCAACGTCACAGAGCCGCCCAGGGTGTACGTTAGCTCCTTCTGGCCCCACGACTACCATCCGGAAACCCACAGAGACCTGTTCCTCAAAGAAGAGATATCGCTCCTGGAAGATCTCAACCAGGTGATTGAGAACAGGATGGAAAACAAGATTGCCTTCATCCGCCAGCACGCCATCCGGGTGCGCATCCACGCCCTGCTGGTCGATCGCTATCTACAGACCTACAAGGACAAAATGACCTTCTTTAGCGATGGGGAACTGGTGTTCAGGGACATTGTGGAAGATCCTGACAGGTTCTTTATCTTTAAGTCCATTCTGGCAAAGACCAATGTCAGCAAATTTGACCTCCCCAACCGCGAGGCTTACAAGGACTTCTTTGGCATCAACCCCATCACCAGTTTTAAGCTGCTATCTCAGCAGTGTTCCTACATGGGAGGGTGTTTCCTAGAGAAGATCGAGAAGGCCATCACCCGTGAGCTTCCCGATCTCTTGGGAAGCATCGGCCTGGGGAAGAAGCCCAATGTTCTCTCCTGCGACGTCACTGGCTGTAGCGAAACCCCAAAGAATCGCTACAGGAAACCCTAAGGTGATCCACAACCCAACTGTCCACGTGTTCCTACTGGTGAATGAGCTTATGTCTTATCTGTCCAAAGAAGCCGTGGTTTGTTAACCCTTTGAGTGCCGCGCTGGCAAAGGCTACTGTATGATGAGGACTTTGAGTCACGGACATCGATGGCAGGGGAAGATGGGTGGGCATAAGGAAGAGAATAAAAACTGTGAATTCCTGACATTTTATCTTTGTTCTTTCGAGTAGAAGGCAATGTTTAAGCTGTAAGTATGAGCAATGCATGGGCAGGACTGCAGCTGCTTTTCCACTGGTGCCAAGAGTGCATGAAGAGGAATTTCAACCTCTGCATCCCCGAAGCCATGAGGGAGTGAGAACAAGGGCATGGCATGAGAGCACAGGGGAGAGCAGTGACACACTAACCCAGGCATCACCGGGAGCACTGTTCAAGCAAAGAGAGGCCATGTCCCAGCTGTTGTTTTCAGGCACAAACCTGCAAAAAATCTCAGCAAATATCGATCTTGTTTTTATTTTGAAGACCTCTAGGTCACCTGGTGAGTTTTGTTTTCCCTTGACAGCTCAGTTGATCTTCTGCAGCCTTCATGTGGGTGTTTGACTTAAGAAGGAACATTTTCAGGGGCATTTGTAGCTCCAGACAGGCAGCTGTAATGGGATTTGCAAGTCCATGGCAGAGGAAGAAATGGCGTGGAAAGGAGCAGCCAGCACCGTCTTGAGCTGTGCTGGAGGAGGAAGACCAGCACCCCAAACCAGATGGCCCCACAAGGAGATGTGAGCAAGGTTTCCTTCCCTGGACTAGCACAGAAGAAGACACTTCATGCCTACATGCGTCATTAATCTCAAAACCCATGCTAGCAAGTCTTGTCTGTGGACCAGCAGGGCTCCAAGGGTGAGGGTTTGGCAGTTTGCCTTTGTTCAAATCCATGTTGCTCTTTTCTCAGTCAGCCCTCCGTGGTTTTGCGCTCTGTGGAGGGAGGCAGGAAGGAGGATCATTAGCTGTGAAGTTAAAAAGGTCACATCCCTTTTGCCCACCTGCTGATCTGTCGTTCCCAGGACAGTCCAGGCAGGTTTCTGGGGCTTGCTTTCCAAACTCCTCCCTTTTTAGCCATTTGTTGGCTCGTCTCTGAGCATCGGTGCTCAGTCCCGAAGGAGTATTGCTTTGGAAGCACCCGAGCAGGGTGACGTTCCCCATGGACAGCTGACCTGGAAACTTGGCCCTCATGGACAGCATCGCTGTCTGCCAAGCTGAGCCCAAACCAACCAGGAGATAGACGTTGTCCTGGATGGAAAACTGGCACCTTCAAGCCCACCAAGGACCTGCTGGAAGTCCTTCCTCCTGCTGAACACCCACAGCAAGCACTGCTCTCCAGGAAACATTTGGAGAAAAGGGACTTACTTTTAACAGAAGCAAGAGGACGTGAAGGTTCTGGCTAAAGCAAGACAAAGGCAAAAGGAATGAAAGAGGGAAAGAGAAAGCTGGGAATGGAAGGCTGTGTTGTGATGGGGAGGGTGTGAAGGGCATCTCCACATGTGCAACAGGACGTGAGGTATGGCAGAAGCCTGGGAGAGCTTCATGTCCCCCAGACACTGCAATGAAGAGGTCCCCTTGAGTCCAGGTGAGTTTGAGGGGATGCTACTGCAGGCACTTGAATGTTCCTGGTCTCTGCTTCAAGGTAGGACTTGACATTTGAACTAATGAAGCTAAGACTGAAATCTACGTCAAAGCACGGGGCAGAACGTGGTTCAGGAAGAGGGATTGTGCCTGCAGTGCAGAGGGAGCAGAGGTGCAAGGGAAGGCAAGCAGTGTCAGAGAGAGCAGCAGCCAGAGCAGTCTGGAGAGAAGGGATGTGCCTGTGAGTACTGCGAGGTCTCAAACCTGCCCCAGTGCTGCTGCCCCTCCGCTGTCGTTCCTTCTTTCTTGTCCGTGATCCCGTTGCTCATCAGTTTTCCTCTCCATCTGTCGTTCACTCTCCTCTGTCAGACCGGTCTGCATGGTTTTTTAAGAGCTAATGGAATAGAATCACCAACAGAAACTGGCTGATGTTGTCACTGTTCCTGCTGTCACACTGTGTGTCACTGTCACGGAAAGCAGAGGCCTTTAAACATTTCTGTTTGCAAGCACCATCTTTCTTATTTTCTTTATTGCACCATCTTTTTCCTTGTTCCTCTGTTCCCCCTAAAGCCCATGGGATACCCAGGGAAAGGCCCCTTTGTCCCACAAGGAGTATTGATCTTGAAGGCACTGATACTCTGCTCTCAGGCTGCTCTCAGGCCACTCCCATTGTTCTCCCCACCCTTTCTCTGGTTTCCTTTCTTCTTGCTTTATCTTCCTGCCCTCATCGCCTCCTCTCCTCCCTTCCTCTGCCCTGCAGCACCTGCACGCCCTGTGCAAAGCCTTGGTGCCTGCGTGCTGGATGGGGCTCCCTCATGACAGCCAAACCCCTTTCCCCCCCATATGGTTCGTTTGGGTTCTCCTTCCAAAGCCATGGCATTGGTGGACTGTTCCCTGCTCCCTGTGACACAGACCCAGCTCCCTGCTGCCACCGAGATGCCTCCTCTCCCACGGATCCAGGCGGCTGTCGGTCCTGAGAGGATTGCAGTTCCCAGTCCAGTTCTCACTGAGCTTTCTTAGGAGGCCTCTGGGAATCTGGGAGTGAAAAAATGGGGAGCAGGGAGACATTTTAATTCTTCTGAGAAACCCCAACCCCCCAGCATTTGAGGGGTGGACATCTTGCCCAAGAGCTTTGTGGGAGGGAGGGAGCTGGGACACAGGCCCTGTAGATGCCTGTAATCATGTGCATTGGGATAAAACTGTCAGCTTGAACATCAGCCTGTCTAATAAAACCTGGTATTTTCCAAACACACTCCCTGGAGATGTTTGTTTTGTTTCTCCTCCTGATGTGGGAGAGAGCGCCGGGACTGGGGTGGCTGAGGAACTCCCACCTCCTTCCCTGCACCCCAGCTTTGGCCTCTGTCCCTTGCACAGGACCTGCCCGCCATGCCTGAGTAATTTGGCTGCTTTTCCGACCCGTCTCCTTGTGCCGTAGGCCCAACAGGCGAAGCAAACCCCAACTCCTTTGCTTTGTGCCTCAGGGCAGTGGGATCCTCCCTGCTGAGACAGATCCCACCTCCCTCAGCTGATGCTGTCTGGGCACCATGACAGAAGGCAGGGGTCAGGGACCACGGAGGAGAACCCAGGGTTGGGGATCACAGCAGAGGGCAGGGGGTTGGGGATCATGGAGGAAGGCAGGGATTTGAGGAGCACGGAGAAGCATGGAGGAGGACTGGGGGGTTGGGATCCCAGCAGAGAGCAGGGGGTCAGGGACCATGGAGGAAAGAGGGGGGTTTGTCCTCCTCCATGGGGGAGGACACTGGGTTGGGACCATGGAGGAGGGCAGGGATTTGGGAACCATGGAGGAGGGCAGGAGTGGAGTACCACAGAGGAGGACAGGGCCTGGGAACCTCGGAGGAAGACAAAGGGGTGGGGGCTCACAGTGGACAGCAGGGGCTCTCAGCAGCCACCCAGAGAGGGGTGGATGGAGGTACCCTCCCACCGGCAACTGGGGCTCATTATAACCCTATTCCCGGCCTGTCTGTCTGTCTTTCTTTCCAACTATCCGTCTCACTCACTAATCAAAGAAGATTGTTCCAAGAAAGCTGGAAGAAGAGAAGGAATGTCTCATTTGGCTGTGGCTTCCTTTGGAAAGTCTGGAAAAACTTTGGCATCTCAACGTGCATGAAGGTCCGCCTGGCGAGAAGCACATTTTCCTTCCAAAACTGCTGTAAAGATGTGAATCATGAGCCGGTAACGCTCCTGGCAGTGCAAACCCCAATCCCACTGAGACATGGTGCTGGCAGCGGCTGCGCTGTATCTCTTGGATGGAAAAGAGAAACATTTATCATAGTGACATTGCTGGGGAAGAGCTGCCGGTGCTGCCGAGAGCCTGGCAGCGGCCGGATCCTGCCAGCGCCCAGGGTGCTCCTGTTAAGTTTTCCAAATGTCTCCCAAAGTTCCTCAAACACCAGCCAAGGGGTTTACAGTCCCTTTTGGTTGTCCTCCACCACCTCAGCCCCTCCGTGGCATCTCTTGAAGCCATGAAAATATCTCACATCCAATCATCAGAAAAAGAATAAAAGCTTTTGGAAAGGTCTGCTGGGAGCTGGGGGGAGCCCTGGTGCTCTGCCTGCTGCATGGTGGAGGTCCCCACGGAGTCTGCTTCCTGCTGTTCCCCTGCATCCATATCATATGCTGGGGCCAAACTCCTTCCAGACCTTGCCCCCCTAAACTCCTTGTGCTGCAACTGCAAGACCCCAGTGGCTGTGAAATGTTTATGAAGGCACTCACTCCCTGCCCAGCTGGTCCCAAAAATCTGCCCACCTGGTTGTCCCCCACAGAGCTGGGGCTGTCACTCCCTGCTGGCAGCAGATGCCCGACTGCTTCAAGCTCCCACTTACAGCTCCCGGAGCAAACAAAACACCCCTTCCATGTGAGTCCCTTCTTTTTGGGTCTGTGGAACTTCACGCAGCCCCAAGAGCCCCCTGGCTTGCACAGACCCCTGCCCTCTGGCATCCCTTCCAGGACAGGATCTAGGCTCAGGCTTGGAGTTGGAAGAGTTTTGACATTAAGTGTGGATGTGCAGTGTGTGGATTCAGGACGCGTCAGACAGACACCTCCTGCCTCAAACCAGAGCACTGCACTCAGTTTCTGTCTGCGGAGAACCCCAAAAATCAACACATTTTGCTCAAGATGTGCAGGACACTGAACCAGGAAGGCAAATAAAGCTACATCCTGAAGAGTCAAGATACGAGATGGCAGGGGCTTTGGGAGCAAGATCATCAAATGCAGCTGTTAATCCCAAACTGCCAAGGCCACCACTAAACCATGGCCCCAAGGGCCACGTCCACACATCTCCATGGGAGGGGATTCACAGGCTGCAAAGGGGGTCAGACCCAGAAGTGGGGTTTTCAAGGGATATTGGTGTTTCCTGGAGACAGAAGCCTACTTCTGGAGCTGCCTGCCTTGGGAAAGGAATGTCCAAAAGAACTGTCTGCTTGAGGGAGATGGGAAGAGCCTGGATACTGACCCCAAGGAATCACTACTTGCTTTAATACACCTACATCATATTCAAGGCAAGCATCTGAGGAGCACTGGGAGGGAGATTTTTACTCCATGAGGTGTCCAGCAAATGTTACCTCTGAAAAATGGGGTGGTGGAGGTGGTGGGCCAGAGCCTGGGGGTACCTCTGAGCAGAGCAGAAGCCAGAGGGATGACAGGGTGCTCACACATCCTGACTCTGGCCAGGAGCTGCTGCAGCCCAGGCAGCAACTTGGTGCCACACAGCAGTGAATTCCCAGCAGTTATTCTATGGATGCCCAGCATGAACTGGAGCATTCAACTGCTCCCCCTTTTAATACGTTCATTTAGTGGTCGTTTCATTACAGGATGCAAAAATGAGCTGCTCCAAAATACTCACGTACCTGTGCAAAACATGCAGTGAGCAATTAGTGCTGCTAATGAGAGAGGGAGTCACGGTATCAACAACCAGAGAAATCCATCAGCATCCTGGCAAACCTGCGATCCACCCCAAGCCACATGAACTGCTCTGGTCTGGAATTATCCCAGTAGCCTTTTGGGGCAGAGGGAGAGTGATGAGAGGGTGGCAAGTGGCCAATTCCTACCCATGGGAGAGACAAGAGGTGTCCAAAACCACCTGTATTCCCATCAAAGGTGGGGATGGCAAGGGGTGCTGGTGCCACCACCACTTCAGCTCCAGATCAGAATTCAGCAGCACAGGGAAGGCCCTTGATTCCTTGTGACTTTCCAGTGCCATTGGCCTGGGGATGGGAGTTGGTGGGGCTGAGCATGCAAACCAAGCACTCCCAGGGCAGGGAATGCTGCCGGCTGCTTCCCGGTAGCTGTGATTAATTGTTGTTAATATTAAATTCAGCACTTTTATGCAGGACACAGAAGTACTTAGGCAGAAGCCCAGCTTCCATCTCACCTGTCATTAAAAACCATTGCAATTAAGCTCTACTGGAAGGAAATACAAGTAAACGCATCCTCTGTAAGTGGCTTCAGCTTTCCACAGACATCTGTGTCCCCTGTTTCCTCTTCAGCTGGCTGAGCTGCTTGTGTTTTCCCTCTTCCCATGACCCATACATTGCTTTTTCTCCTTAATCCTGCCCACGGCTCCCAAAGGCGAGGGCTGGAGAAGGGAGGAAAGGAGCCCCAGCTGCCTCTGACCCATTACCACCGGTGGAAAGTTCATGTCAGCCACATCTGCAGCCCCAGCCCTGGCCAAAGTCGAGGCTGTTCTCTGGGTATCTGCTCACCTACTTGGATCCTGATGCTCTCTTTGGTCCTCTCTGTGCACAGAAATCCAAATGCTTCTGCAAGAGGGAGGGGTGCTACTGCCCCAATATAAAGCATTTAACAAATGATTTCCACTTTGCAGCAGATCTGGATGGGATTTTCAGCAGCTGAGACCTGTTCCTGCTTAGGTCAATGGTGAGAGGCTCAGTCAAATGCTCCAGGAGAGCCAGCCCTGCAGGGCCCAGCACAGCCTGAGCTCTGTGGCAGAGCTGTGCCAACAAGCACAGTCATGTGGCAAAGCTGAACAGGCTGGGGGGTTCTTGCATTCCAGGACAGGGTTTTCCCGGGACATTGTCTGCCTGTTCTACCCAAGCTGTGGCTCTTCACCTGGAAAAGGATGAGGCAGGATGTCAGGTGGGACGTGGGGCAGGTGGTGATGGGTCAGCCTAAGCCAGAGGACTGTGGTGACCTGAAGGGAGAATCTCTTCTGCCTCCCCCCAGCAACCCACGGGACTGTGATGCAGCCAGAAGTTGTGGTTAGAGTTTAGGGAATGCCAGGAGAGGACCATGGCAGTGACAGCCACCAGTCTAGCCAGGTCTGCCAGGTGTGGCCAGAGTCCCCATCAGGTGCTTAAAGCCTGGGAAAAGGCAAAAAAAACCCCAAACAAAACCAACACGATAAGACTTAGGGCAAGGGAGTTGGAGATAAAAAGGGGCAGCGAGAAAAAATAAACCCAGTGTCAAGGACGACACCAGTGCCAGGAGTACTACACTGAAAATGTTAGACCTGTGGGGAATAAAGATCAGTGAAAGGTGTCCCGAGTGCCAAAGCTGGCTGTCCAGAGCCATGAAGGATGCTGGTAGAATCCCAGAGGGTCAGGATGGATGGGCAGGGCAGAGGGGCACCACGTGTGCCTGAATTTGGGCAGATCTGGGGCTCTGGCCAGCTGGAGGTCTGGGATGCGACGTGAGGACTGTGGGTGCTGAGTGGCAAAGAGCAGGGACAGCAGTGCCCACACCAGAGTGGGGCTCTGGCCACAGCCCCGGCCTCTGCTGATGCAGCTGAGCAGGAGGGAAAGGTTTTGCTGGGATCATGGTGCTGATGAACGCAGGGTTTTCCCCCTGTTGCTCGCAAACATCTTCATCATGTATATAAACACAAAATGCCAAAATGTGAGTCAGCCCAATGGCAGTTTGGCTCCTGCACCAACAGCCCGATAAATGGTGGAACCAGAGCTTGCAGAGGGGATTTATTCCTGTTTTTGGGGGGGGTCTCAAAAAGTTGTTTCATGGCAGGTGCAATGTACTCCCAAGATATAAAAGAAAAAAAAAAAAAACAACAACAAAAGAAAACAAACAAACAAAAAAACCACTTTTTTTTTTTTTTCCAATTAGTTGCTCTCTACTGATGAGGGAAAACCTTTCAGTCTCAGGTAGCAGCCAAACTACTTTTAGAGAGGAAAGAAATGCAAACGGTGTTTGCACATGAGCCATAGATTGAAATTTTATGAAGGTGGGGGATTTTTTTAATATTTGCTGAGTAAGTTTTGTGGCCCAGTGCTGTGATCAAGCATAACAAAAGGTCCTATTCACACAAGGGAGCAGATCAGAGACCACCTCATGAATCTTAATTCCTGAATTTCTCAGGGTTTTGTTGTTTGTTTGTTTTTTTTCAAACATAAAGGATCCCAATGAGCCGATTATGCAGACCTTGATATAATGTCATTTTTTAAATTAAAATGCTATAGTTTCAACTCTGCCCTTTAAACAGTCTGGCCTTCAGTTCTATCTCCAGGTGTCAATAATCCCATGAGAGTCAGCAAAATCAACCACAGATATAAAGTTGAGTGTGTGTGAAAAGTGTCTGCAGGATTGAGGCCAGCAATTGCAAAACAGTTTAAACTATAATCCTCCATTTTCATTCGTTTCTTGAAAAACTTCTGCTGTGGGCTTGAAATCCTTCCTGTTTTGCTGAGCCAAAGGTGATTTTTCTCCCCAGCAGTCTGAGCACAAACCTTCCCGCTGGTTTTATGTTGTCAGGCTTCAAAAATCCCATTTCCCACTAAGGACATTCTGCCCTTTTCACTGAGAGAGCTTGACACTGACATCCATCGTGTCAACAAAGCTAATTAAAGACAGTTATTACTTGCTAGACGTGAAAGTCTTCCGGCCCCACAGTCTAGTAGATTTGGCTGCTTCTGGTAAGTGAAGCTTTGTGCTCTCCCTATTCTGCAGAAACACTGAATACATTTCCAGCCTAAGAGGTTTCTTCAGCCCTGTATCTTTATTTTCTGTAAGATTGGAGGCCTATAAAAGGGACTTCTTCCAGCCCATGGTGTTCACCACGTCTTTGCCTTGAGATGCAGGAGGAGGATGGAGCAGCCCAGACCATTCCTGCTGTCAGCTCCACGCTGCTGCAGCACCCACAGGCACTGGGAGCATCCTTCATTCCCGTGTGTTCATTTTTCTGCCTGATATATATAATTTAAATAAGCCCTCTGCCCAAAAATTCTACTTCTGCATCCTCTCCTGGGACACTGAGCAGGGCAGAGGTGGCAGGCTCCGGGCAGTGACGTTCTGAAGCTCTGTTCTGTTGGAGAAAGAAACATCCTCCCACTAAGCTGTCACTGCTATGTGTTGCATTTTTGGGGAAAAAAATGAAGGCAGAGACTCTGTGTAGCTGAAATTTCTGTGCTTAGAGAAGCACAACTGCTCATCTAGGGACAGAGGTGGGCTTTGGGCTGGTTTGTACTCAGGCTGAGGTTAGGAAGATGATAATCTCTCCAAGAGAGAGCCCTGCCCACATTTCTGGCTTGGAAGAAGGAGTTGGAGGCTGTAGCAAAGCGATGGACTTGGTGCCTCCTGGTCTGAGACAGGGCAAGAGGAAAAACCAGGTAAAAATCCACACACCTTCACTCAAAGTGTCTCTAAAGCAATTCACGGCACTTGACTGTAAACTGAATGCAATGAGAAAAGGAATCAAGAGATCCAAATGAAGGGCAAATTCTTCATTAAGGGCTTAAATGGTCCAAATAAAAAAATCAAACATGGCAACAGTTTTGTGAGTTATAATAGAACGAGAAGTAATTAATATGTATTACAACTGTGAAAGGGGGTTAGAATATTTTCCCTGCTCTTCAACAGAGACAAAGCTGAGGAAGGAATGGAAACAGGGATGGTAAAAGAGGATAAATGAGCAGACAGGAAAAAGCCACTTAGCACAATCAATCTTCTTCGCAGCTCCCTCTTCCCTGGTACATGGCTGGAGCTGTGTTTTCTCTTTCTCTGCCTCCCGAAATCACTGCAGAAGTGTGGAAAATCCTTCAGCTGAAGATGGTGGGATGCCTAACTTCAATATTTTCAGCCAGGTTTCAGGTTCCCCAGGTACCCAGAAATTTAACATTAATAAATGAGACGTTTTGCTGAACATGTAAGACACACAATGGACTTGTTTATTTTTTTTTGTTTGGACTGAAGAAATATTGAGAGGCAATTTCAACCCCTGGTTCTGTTTCCCAAGTGTTCTAGGAATTAATTTCCCAAATAAATAGATGAGATGGGGACAGCTTTAGGCATAAGAACACACACAGCAGCACGGCCTATACCAAGCTCCCTTCGGTGAATAACTCATCTCTCT
The DNA here is from genome assembly GCA_013396955.1 of Regulus satrapa. Classification (NCBI taxonomy): domain Eukaryota; kingdom Metazoa; phylum Chordata; class Aves; order Passeriformes; family Regulidae; genus Regulus; species Regulus satrapa. Next base: position 788,078 of record VWZN01002767.1, on the reverse strand, counting down.
AAATCTACCAAACAACCTCTGAGCAGTTCTCACAGGTACAAATCATTCAGAGCTTCTGGAAGCTGCAGTCTGGAGGAAACATTTGATGGGAAATTGCTGGAAAGCCTGTCATGGGATTTTCTCTGGGAGTTGAGTGTGTGCCCCAAAGGGTGTGATTTTTGTTTATGGACAGTGACTGTCGGTTCTCCCGTTCACCCAACTCAAGGAGATTCCTGGTTTATAAAAGGATTAGGGCCCCATTCCTAAATCCTGGTAACATTTAGCCAATAAATGCTGGATTGTAGCATTTTTCCCTCTGTGACCTTTCACTTTGTTCTATGTGCCACCTTGTCCTGCTCCCCAACTCCCCCTTTTCACAAACATTTGCCGTGTTTTCAGTTCTCAGAACCACTATTCCCCTTCTCCTGTGGAAGCAAGCATTCCCTCTTATCTCTGTCAAAAGGTATTTACGTACTTGAACCAGCAGGACCCAGTCCTGAGTGACTTCACACTTTATTTCCACAATACACCACGACTGTCAGGGCAGCAGCATAGGTAAAAATGCCTGGAGGATGTGTAACCACCTCTGCCAAAGTGTTATGTTTTAGTGTTCTCAGCAACATTTTCTTCCCCTTTAGTTTCCTCTGGAAACAGAACAAGGCACGTGGCACAGATGTGCACTCCTGCTCAGTTTTAAACATGAGGTTTTGGTCGCTGTTTGTTTTCACGTTCAACCTGGTCTGGTGGAAGGTTCCAGCAGGGAGCTGGAACGAGGTGATCTTTAAAGTCCCTTCCAACCCAAACCATTCCATGATTGTTTGATTCTATAAATTGCCCTGTATGATTTTTTTCTTGTTTCATCCAAATCTCAATCCTACCACCGCAACAATAAATTGAAGTAACGACTGGTTCCTGTATTTTGTAGACAGAAGTGAACTTTTTCCAAGCTTGAGAATACAAAAGTGTGTAGAAATTTTCTTAAATACAAACTAAAAATGGATATAATAGTTTCTCAATGCCTTCCACTTCGTACTTGCCACACCATTGCTAAGTTGCTGAGATATCTCTGCTCCACCAGGAAATAATTTCCCATTTAAATAGATGAGATGGGGGCAGTTTTAGGCATAAGATCACACACAGGAGCACGGCCTATACCAAGTTCCCTTTGGTGAATAACTCATCTCTCTGAATCTACCAAACAACCTCTGAGCAGTTCTCACAAATCAGGAGTGAGGGTCATGTATCTTTCTGGATGTCACCAGAGTTGCAGCCACCCAGGTGAAGTCCTAGGTATAGGTGAGAACAATGTTCACCTCAACCCTTTTGGGGAAAAAAAAAAAGAAAAGCGTGCACCAGAAATCCAATATTACCCAGTTTGATTGTTTAAAAAAAAAATAATGTTGGCACCCACAGGGCAAAATAACAGATTTGTGGCTAAAATAGAGCCAGGGAAAGAGCAAGTGGATCTATTCAGGGATGCAGTTGGGAACACTCTGCTGAGCTCGGACAGCAAAGGCTCTCACCAGATCCGTTCCCAGCTCAGCCGTGCTCGGGGTCACCTTTCCATCACGGATCAACCAAGACGAGGGATCAGGTCACAAAAATGCCCCAGCAATTCTCTTCTTCCCAGAAACCTAAATTTAAAAAGGGGCCTGGTGCACACATAGCAAATGTTTCACAAAGTTTTACGTTGTGTTAACTTGCTTGACACACAAGTCATTCCTTAGCTGGGGTTTTCTGAGGATTTGCAGCAGGTCTTCCTCCCAAACCTGCAGTGTGTGCATGAGGTAACTGCATAATCCTGTAATTACACCTGTAAATCCTCACCCCCACCTCTTTTCAACTGAATAATCCAAAACACGAAATATAAAACAAGTTTCAATTTGCAACTGCATCGCTGCAAATATCGAAAAATGCTAAAATTGTGTGCTGCAACCCTCATACCTGTTGCAGAAATGACAAAATTTTCAAGTATCTACAGTTTTCCTCCATAGCACTGCAGGAAAATCCCGTGCCAAGGATCACATCTCGTCTGCCCGTGGTTTGAAAGCGGTTACTGATTTCTGCTTGCCCGTTGGAATGGCTTTTCTTTGTGGAAAATAAAGCCAGTTCAGACACGTTTAATGGCAGCACCAGAAACAGTAGTTTGCTTGGACCAGGAAGAACACGACACCATCCTGCAGCACGCAGGAAAGGAAAACCAGGAGCACCCTTGGGAAGGAGGCACCCCAGTGCTGCTTGACAATGGGGCTCCTTTTGTAGGATGCCAAAAAACACAGATGCTCATTTGCAAGAGAAAAAACTGCAGAGCTTGAGAAGGGCAGACTGAGTGAATTCACATTATCCTCATTCTTCTACTTCTTGTCTTGACTTGGAGCCACAGAAAATCCTCCCTCATTTTGTATCACACAGGACTATTTTCATGTGCCTTTTCACTGCCTTCCACCTACTCACGAAGTCCTGGCGATGACTTTAGTGTCACTTCCCACTTTTTGACTGCCACTCTTGGTCATTTCCCCAGGTTTTTGCTGTTTTATGCTGTGCAATAAAGCAGAGTTACATCACGGCAGCAGAACTGACTCAGCTCTACCTTGGGAGTGCTGGTAGCTGATCTCCAGTCAGTGTTTTAGAGCTTCTGCCATGTTTTCTTGCCTTTCTTTCCTAATGGCTTCGCTTCAGTTTGGTTATAGCCTGTTCTTTGTCTCTCTCATTCCTGAGTATGTCCTGAGAAACTGCAGGCAGGTGGAGCGGGAGCTCGATGCTGGGCTAGGCTCGGTGACATCAATGACTGCCACTTGTAAAGTCCTTCTCTTGCTCTTTTTACCTTGGGACTTCCACATCCACACGGTCCCACTCATAGCAACCCTAAAGCTCCTATTTTGAATAAGAAAGTGCCTTTTAACTTCTCTCTCTCTCTCTTTTTAAATTTTTTCTTTATTTTCAAGCAGCAGAGCGCCATGCAAATCCCTGCACGGAGTGTTTGTAGCTATAAAAGCACGCCAGATGTGGCTGTATTTGCAGACAACAGTGGTACTTCCTCTCTTCGGAAATGGAGCAAGTTTCTATTTTGGGCTGTGCTGACTCAAGGCTGAGGTACCCAAGCTGATTCAGCAGTTTGGCAAGCCAGGAGAACTTCTGGTTGTGAATGGAATGAGCAATAAATTTAAGTTTGTCTTCATCTTAAAGAAATGTACGTTTGAGTGAAGCCACCTCCTGGTGGCAGACATTTTGTCAGGTAAGTGGAATATTCTGCATTGCTTTTGGCAAAAACACCACTCCAATGAGATAACCATAAAGCCTGTGAGTAAAATCCTGGTGCCAGGGGGAGTCAGAGATTCCCACTCATCTGGACTGGGATTTATTCTCCCTCTTGAGTCACGTAAAAAGATCTTCTGCTGCTTACTAGCTTATTTAATCTGTGCATCTCATCTGGGATATGAAATCCTCTCAGTGATAGGAATAAATTTAATAGCAATTTCAGAAGGATGAAAACACAGGACACAAAACCAATCTGGCCACCGCAAGGAAGCGAGAATGCACCACCCATGTACTCATCTTCCGTGGGTTCATATGGAACAGATGTCAAAGGTAACCCTTGTGCTCCTCTGCTACGGAAAAATGAAATAAATATAATGATACTCTATAATTTTTTAAAACCGTGGAGGAGTAACAGTCTTTCACAATATTTGCCAATGTCTACCTGTTAGTCTGTGAACAGAAGCCAGATGATTTGTTGAGTTTTGGTTTTTCTAACTGAGTTTTTTCAACCTGGAGGCTTCCAGGATTCAAAACAAAGCTTGCAATGAATGAATGCTCAGCATTCATTCAGAACGATGAAGATACAGAAGTTTGCCAGAAAGTGAGAATTTTTTTTTTTTTTCTGTTTATTAAGTCAAGATAGCATGAAATGGGGCATCTGATCTGCCTCCCTTGAGCCCCCTTCTGTCTGTGGATGGTCCAAACATGTTTTACCTCCGTCTTTACGCTGTTTCCAGACAGGATCAATAATCCCCACAGTCCCCACCCACGGCATCCATGATGCCTGTTCTTTCAGGCTGCAAGTTCTTCCTTTGACAGCGCACAACAAAAGCTGCAAACTTCCAAAGAGCATTCCTCCTCCCCAGCTACAGCAACCCCCCGGCACTGAGGCACGCCGTTGTTCCAGCCAGCCCTTCCCATGTCATATTCTCCTGCCTCGTGAAGGCGGTTTGTGAAGTCTAAAAAAGCATCATGTGGGCTGTCACATTTCAGAACCCCCTAAATAGCTTTGCGTGGCTCCATCAGATAAGCAGTGAAGTACAATATTATGAACGTCAAACAACAGTTCATGGTTACAGCTGACAAAGCTTGTTCCCCTGAGAGGGGAAGTAAATTCAGTTCCACAGACTAAACGTGTATATTTAGTGGCTTGAAGTCAAAAGAACTCTGCAAGGAGGATTTGCATTTGCCCAGCTATTGCTCTGTGAAATATTTCCTCTAACTTGGTCTCTGAGAAAGGAAAACAGTCACAGAGCATTTTGGAAGGGTGGTCAGAGTCCTCCACAGGGAGCCAGCACAACCAAGACCAGAATGAACCCAGGACTCAATATCCAGACTGCATGGAGACTCCCAGCTCTACCAGGATGGCTCATAGTGGTCACTAAGAAAGTGATCCGGGGAAGCACCTTCCTTAGAGGATGTCACAGACATGACCCATTCAAGTGCTGCCTTAGAGGGACACCCTGGCTGTTACACCCATCCTGGATAAAAACAATTCAGAAGGTGATGGTGGTGGTGGTGAGGAAATAACAAACACAACCTCAAACCACTTCTTGCTCTCTAAAACAAATTTCAGTTGCACTTAAAACGAATCCAAGCATCACTGGCATTTGTGGTTTTCTGCTTCATGTATTTAATCTGCGACTTGAATTCAACGGAGAAAAATTTACACAATAAAAAGCAAAGTGAAATTAAAAATTCAGTGCTTCAGGAGACGGCACGAGGTCGGTCCCAGCCAGAACAGAGCTCATGAAAGTGAAGAGAACTGTTCCTTTGCTGCACGTGCAGAGTGTTTCCGTGGAACTTGATAGCAACAGGGGAAGGTGGGGAGTGGCTGGGCCGGAGAGCGGTGGGTGACTGTCCCCCCCAGAAGATGGAGTGGAGGAGCAGGATGGCAGTCTGCAGGTTCAAAGTCCAACGGGAGCTCCCTGCAGGATCCTGCACAGCCCCGAAATCCCCCTGTGAGGCTGACCAAAGGAGGGTCTGACAAGTCAGATGGCTCCTTCCGTGCCATCTCCCTCCTTCCAACCCGCAAACAAAAGCTGGGAAAGAGGAACTGTTTTACTAGAGGAGATCAAAAGCTGTCTCTGACCAGTAGCCAGACAAAATTTGGTATCATGTGGGTCACTCAGTGAAAACTTGTGATGTAGCCAGTATCTTTGATGTGATTCTGTTTATGCTAAGAACATACAAAGTCCCACTTTATGGAACGTGGAGGAACAAGATAAAAAAAATCTATGCTGGAATTTCAGTGCTTCTTAAATCTCTACGTTCAAATCACCCAACATAAATCGAACAGTTTTGCATTAAAAAATTAAAACCACAGCTAGTTTTACCTTAAATTCTCGGCCAATGAGGTATACAACGTTTTTCCTTTTCTCACCACGCCTTTGAATCCTTGGAAGCTGCTGCACTTCTTTAATCCTGCAGATTAAATAACTTCGTCATCCTATAGGAAGTAAAAATATAACTTAAAGTGTATTTAGATGAATCAATAAAAAGGTTGGAAAGAAGTTTTAGTAAATTTATCAATTAATTGCCAAGCCCAGGAGGCCATCCTGCCTTTCTGCTCTGTCAGCTCAGGGATTTCTCTCTTCCCAACAGTGTTTATGTAAGGGCTGCATGGTAAGCAGCGCTCGCTATAAAATATTGATCAGCTGAGCCATTAGCTGGAATTCAAAAGACAACTATGTCACAGCAAAACCAGAACAATTATGGATATTGATTGGAAATTTTTAGAGATTATTTTGATATTTGAGCATGTCAGGAACTACAAATTTCTTCTAAATAATAATACTGGAAACATATGTTACAGCACGGTTACAGGACACCTTTACAAAGGAAATGGAAAATAGGGTAGGTTTCAATTTCAGTAACTGCATGGTCACAGATTTTCTATTACTATTTGTGAAAGAGAATACAGAGAATCATAGATCATTATGGCTGGAAAAGACCTCCAAGGCCACTGAGTCCGATCTTTGACCCAGTACTACCGTGCTCACTAAACCATATCGTGAAGCACCACGTCACTCATTTTTTGAACAGTTCCAGGGACGGTGACTCCACCACTGCCTTGGGCACCTTGTGACAGCATCTGACCCCCTTTCCAGTGAAGAAGTTTTCCCAATATCTGATCTGAACCGGTCTTGCCACAACTTGAGGCTGTTTCATCCTGTCCCTCGTTCTCTGGGAGCAGAATCCAACATCCCCCCGGCTGTCCCCTCCTGTCAGGGAGTTGTGCAGAGACAGAATATATTGCTGGCTCACCTGAATACATCCCCAGAATAAGTAAGTAAGTGAGTAAGTAAGTAAATAAATAAATAAATAAATAAGAGAATATATATCTCTCCTGGTGCTCCAGCCCCTCAATGTCTGTCTCGTTTGAGGGATAGAAAATTTACCCCGGGATTGGAGGTGCCCAGCACAGGGGATGGTCACCGCCCTGGTCCCGCTGGCCACAATCTTACTGTTGTTATTACATTAGCGCCATTGGCTTTGTTTTAGGGGATGGTGTGGGCTCTAGAGGAGAAGAGACTGCAGGAGTGAAGCGCTTTGCTTCGCTGGGGAAGGCTCTCCTGGAAAAAAGTAAATGGGATTCAGGGAAGGAGAAGCCACAGCAGGAAGGGCTGGGGCTGGAGCTGAGGGGCTGAGAGGGATGAGATGGGGCCAATTTGGGAACATCACCTGTGAGCAAGGGTGAGGGGGAGAGCTGCAAAGAGGAGAGGGAGCTATAGCACCGGCAGAGAGAAGCCCTGCGAAGAAGGAAAGTCACGGTCCATCTGCGAGAAGAGATAATGAAAGCGAGGGAGCGGTGCAGGCGAGATAGCGTCGGCCATAAACAAGCGGAGAACGAGGAGGAAAATAAACCAGCGAGTTTGGCGTGCGGGGCTCGGGCTGAATTGTTTGGCGAAGTGCGCGTTGTCTGCGCATGGCAAATGTCAGCCGGTGCGGAGGGCGGTGGCGGGGGCAGCCCGGGAACC
>VWZN01002767.1:671746-780578 GCA_013396955.1 Regulus satrapa | reverse complement strand
GCCCCTACGCGGCGGGCACCGGAGGAGACTAGAGGCGACTCTGCGAGGAGCCCGGTGGCTTCGGCAACCCCAGAGACCCAAGTCCGGCGCGGGCTCTTGAGGAGGAATTGACAACATGGCTTCCCCACCGCACCAGCAGCTGCTGCATCACCACAGCACCGAGGTGAGCTGCGACTCCAGCGGGGACAGCAACAGCGTGACGGTGAAAATCAACCCCAAGCAGCACCAGGGCTGCACCTCTTCCAAGCACGGCAAGTACAGCATCTCGTCCAGCTGCAGCTCGGGGGAGTCGGGGGGCACCCGCCGAGCCGGCGGAGCGGGCGGCACTGGCTCCGGCCTCCGGCGGCAGAAGAAGCTGCCGCAGCTCTTCGAGAGGGCCTCTTCCAAGTGGTGGAACCCCAAGTTCGACTCCAACAACCTGGAGGAGGCTTGCATGGAGAGATGCTTCCCGCAGACCCAGCGCAGGTTTCGCTATGCCCTGTTCTACATCGGCGTGGCCTGTCTGCTCTGGGGCATCTACTTCGGCATACACATGAGAGAGAAACAGATTGTTTTCATGGTGCCGGCTCTGTGCTTCCTCCTGGTATGTGTAGCTTTTTTTGTGTTCACTTTCACTAAGACTTATGCCCGCCATTACGTATGGACTTCGCTGATCCTCACCCTCCTGGTGTTCGCTCTGACCCTCGCTCCGCGGTTCCAGGCTCTGAAGCCTGTCTCAGGAAGTGGTGACATGTCCAACCGGACTCCCCTGGCAGATCCCACGGACACTTGTCTTTCTCAAGTGGGCAGTTTTTCTATGTGCATTGAAGTGCTCTTGTTGCTTTACACGGTGATGCACTTACCCCTGTATTTAAGCTTGTTTCTGGGACTGTCGTACTCGGTCCTCTTCGAGACCTTTGGTTATCACTTCCGTGACGAGGACTGTTTCACACCTCTGGGAGCTGGTGCGGTTTACTGGGAGCTCTTGAGTAAAGCCTTCCTGCACATCTGCATCCACGCCATTGGTATTCATTTATTTATCATGTCCGAAGTCAGATCAAGAAGCACATTCCTGAAAGTGGGGCAATCCATCATGCACGGGAAAGACTTGGAAGTGGAAAAAGCCCTGAAAGAGAGGATGATTCATTCTGTTATGCCAAGAATAATAGCCGATGACTTAATGAAGCAGGGGGATGATGAAAGTGAAAACTCCATCAAACGTCATTCCACCTCGAGCCCCAAGAACAGGAAGAAGAAGCCCTCCATACAGAAAACTCCCATAGTATTCCGTCCTTTTAAAATGCAGCAGATAGAGCAAGTGAGCATTTTGTTCGCCGATATCGTCGGCTTCACGAAAATGAGCGCCAACAAATCCGCCCACGCCCTGGTGGGACTCCTGAACGACCTCTTCGGGCGCTTCGACCGTCTGTGCGAGGACACTAAATGTGAGAAGATCAGCACTCTGGGAGATTGTTACTACTGCGTGGCCGGCTGCCCCGAGCCCCGGGCGGATCATGCCTACTGCTGCATCGAGATGGGCTTGGGCATGATCAAAGCCATCGAGCAGTTCTGCCAGGAGAAGAAAGAGATGGTGAACATGAGAGTCGGTGTTCACACCGGGACGGTCCTGTGTGGCATTTTGGGAATGAGGAGGTTCAAGTTCGATGTGTGGTCCAACGATGTCAATCTGGCCAATCTGATGGAGCAGCTCGGGGTGGCTGGCAAGGTCCACATTTCGGAAGCTACTGCCAAATATTTGGATGATCGTTATGAAATGGAGGATGGGAAGGTGGTTGAGCGCGTCGGGCAGAGCGTGGTAGCCGACCAGTTAAAAGGTAGGTGCTTTTATTTTGTGCTTGTTTTTTTCTTTTGTGAGGCGACAGAGTTGCCCCCGGTGCCCGCTTTGTGCTCGCTGACCGTGTTTTACGTTTAACGCAGCGTGCTGATGATCACAAACACCCAGGGGAGTTGCAGGATAAAAGATGCCACGGAGATAAGTGGGAAAGATCGTCTGCGGTACTCGAGATAGGCTTTAAAACTCGGCACTCCTTCTGAGAGCATTGCCTGGTAGGGAGGAGAAGGTTCATGTGTTTGCTGTCTGCGAGAGGTTTTTGTTTTACTGTTGTGTGTCATCCTTTAATTCAGTAAGTAAACTTGTTAATTGACTTCATGTGCCATACAGAGAGCATATGTGTTTTGCAAAATTATGTATATCTGTGAAAAGGTTTTTTTGGCATTGGGAGAGTTGGGACTGCGAAGGCATTTGGGAAAAATGACAGCTGGATTCACAGAAAGAAATGAGCACTGTAGATTTGGCAGTTCGATACGGCAAGTTGTTGCAGTTTGGAGTTAGGCTGGAAAAAGTTACTCAGGTGGCTCGGTGAGCTGGCAGATGCTCTCATTGCTGCAGCTCGAAGGATCTGGGGATGAAACGGCAAATTTGCCTTTTGGAGAAGAAAATGAAGGATCCCTCGGTTCCCCTTGGTTAAGAGTGTGATTTTAATTTTTTTTACAGTGTTCCTTTTGAACACTGGAACTCTCGGCTGCTTTCTGGCAGCGCTCAGAGGCGCGTGCGGGAGGGTTGCACGGAGCCGGGGATTTAATTGTCCCTTTTGTCAAAGCTGCGTCTCTTCAGTGCCGTGCCTTTGTCTCCCGGAGAGATTGTTGTCTGCGGCGCTCCTAGTCCAAGGTGGAGAGCAAGATGGATCAAAATGGGAGCGGAATACGTAACAAATCCCCGTTACGCTCCGTGAGTTTATTCGTTCTGCTTATAAAAAGTACCCATTTTTTTTGATGGAGTTAGCTGGAAAACTGAGTGGAAGAACCCGAAGGAGTCATAAACCTGGCATGGTGATGGAGGAAAGGAGGCATTTGTGGCGACAGACACAAAAGGAGGCCGGGACGGTGGCAGAAAGGTCAGTAAGGACGCGGGCAGAGCGCTGCGGAGCGGCGGTGGCAGTGGCAGGCACTCGCCCCTGGCAGGTGCTTGTTTTGATGTGACACAAAAACTTATTTTTGGTGAGCGAGCTGGCGGCGAGCAGCGACATCGGCCCTGACATCGGTGCCTGGGAGCCACGGCGCCCCAGCTGATGTGTGTCCCTGGGCTTTGGCTTTCTGCTTGGCTTCTAAAAATACAAATTCAGTTTGTTTCCGTGAAAAGTGTCGGCGCTTGGTGTGTTTCAGTGGGAGTGTGCTTTCAAGAAAACAGCAACCTCGTTGTTACTCTAAGATGAATTTTGCTGTTCTAAGGGAAATAAGTTGAACAGGTTGTAGAGAAACATCCCGGTGGTATTTCCCCCTTCCATGTACCTTTACAGCCAAATACCGTGGGAAGGCTGTGTTGTAGCAACAAATGAAATTCGGTATTTTTGCTGCATTTTTAACTGTTCTCAGTATTAATCCCAAGCTGTGGAGACTGATGGTACTGCTCCTGAATATTCTCATTTATTTGTTTCTATTTTCTAGGAGATCACAGGAGCACTGTGTAGAGCAATTATACCACATGCCAGCAGTGGGTTTTTCATGGTCTTTCTCAGACTTCTGTCCTTGGTTGCATTTATCATGAGAGGGCACAGGCTGCTCTGCCTCCTCAGTTTTGGATTTTGCAGCTCTTGAATTGCCTTTCACAGCTCCTGTGCTCCAGCCAGGGTACTACAGATGGACAAACTGATATGTAGTCTAGATAGGATGAAATTTACTTTGTGAACTGACATTTAATGGTCGCTTCTTACCCTGAAATGTAGCTATGAAAGCAGCTGGAGCATGTGGTAAGAATTACTTTAACGAGGAAAATGGGTTGGGCTTTGCCTTTTCCCCATTTCCCTTCTGTGTTTTTTGTAGAACTGTAATCAGCTGCCATTTCTTACCCATGTCTTATGCAGTTACAGAAATCAGAGGCTGTGTGTACTTCTGAGCCGAGCAGACCTTTGCCATGCCTGCCCTTAGCCACAGGTTTGTAGCACCCTTGCTCTGTTCCCTCTCTGCACAAACCCTCCGGGGATGTGGTGCTTAGTGGGTGCTTCAGCGCTGCCCACTTTTTCCTGTTTCCTCCCAACTTTGTTCTGCAGCCAGATTACTCATCTGATAGGTAAATGCCATCAGGGGAAAAAATACATCACAGCCGACGACAAAAGCCATCAGAGAGCAGGGCCGGTGTGTAGGATCTGCTGCAGGGGAGGTTAAATCTGAGACTTCACTGAGGGAAACTGAGAATTCGCCTCTTAATTAATTGATCTCTGCCAAGCACCTGCTCAGCTCTGTGAATGGAGGTGCTGTTAGGAAGCTTTGCTTTACTACTTTCCCTGCGAATCCGTTGATAGTAGTGATAGAGAAGAGGAAGCTTGCAGTGTTGTTTAATTATGTCATACCCCGTACTCTCTTCAAGTATAAAAGTCCCGTACAGATAACAGACATAAGCTTTGTTTCCCTACGAGTACTTCAATTCTCAGCTTCCTTTCAACCTTTGGTATCTTAATTATATCCTATTTTTTTTATGCTGTACGTCTAGTATATTATCTCTTAATTGTCTGAGCTGCAGCAGTCGTAGCTATCTGTGAGGCTGAGTCAACAGGAGCGAGCAAACTCCTCCGAGCAGGAGGTGCTGAGCACACCATGTCCGCGTTCCACACACCTCAGGGCTCCTACCTAGCGCCGCTCCTGGCGCAGGTCTTGGAACAAAAGCACCTCTGTGGCTGGAGCGGCTCAGGTGCGCTCCTGGAGCCAGTCCTTTGGCTCGCTTCACCCCGGAGGAATCCGGGGCCAGCTCTCCGGAGCGCACCAGAGCGGGCTGTGGAGGAGTCCCTCGGGCAAACTGCTCCAAAACCCCGCTCCCCATTCCCTTGCAAATACTCACGTTCATGTACCTCCAGTTGTCCTGGTGCTGCTCTTCCTGGCTTTTTTTGGAGATGAGGCAAAATGAAATTTCTTCTGTTTTATGGTTCAGTGGAATCTTAGGATGGGAATATCTATCTTCCTGCTTCGCTTCCTTGGCCCCTTAGCACAAGCAGTGGGGCCCTGGTATGTTCCCTCCAGTTTCTGACTTCAGAATTAAGTAGATGGCATCTAAAAGAAAGCAACAAGGAGAGTTTGCCAGTGATGCCTTGCAGTATTTTTGCCTCCTTCTGCTGGCTCTGTGTTTCAAGATTCCTTAGACCCCCTGTTTTCAGTGTACCTCACCCCCCGGGCTGCAAAGGGAGTGCAGGAGAGCAGCGTTGCTGCGAATTTTTGAGGTGTGCAGATAAACCCCAGCCATCAGTTCAATTATATCTTCCATGATAACTTTCCTGTAGGATTTGAGACAATTCACTCTTTCTGTTTTCTTGCAGAGCTTCCTAGCAGATAAATTTGTTGAAGATGATGAGATACTGAGAGTCATATAACACAGGTTAATGTGTCCCTTTCAAGCTCTGGAGGCAGAGACCTCTTGGGATATAAAAAGTTCTGCTTATGGAAATATTTCTGTTTTGCTCCGTTCTTCTCGGTTGTTTGCATTTCTCTTTCTTGTTACTTGGGAGGTCACAATATTGCTATTTACCAGCCAGCAGCTCTTCCAGAAATACCAGGGTCACCGGCATCTTGTTTTCTGAGTGCTCAAAATACGTAAGCACGTTGGGGCAGGAATGCTTTCCCTGTGTTTATAGGGCATAGCACAGCAGAACCGTGGTTTCATTTGGGGCCTCTCTGTTGTGCACCCAAAACCATGCCCCAACTTTCTGCCTCCAGACATCTCCTTGCTAAGTTTGCCTCAAGGAGTGGTTTTATTTCTGTATTCCTGTTAGAAGCTCTTGACTATATAGCCACGCTTTTCTCTCTGGCTTTGTCCCTTCCATCATCATGGAAAAACCACTCAGGGATTGTTGTGCTCTCTGTCAGCTGGCTGAGCCGGGGCTGGTGGCACAGGGAAGATTGCCTTTCCCAGCCCTTACTGCAGCAACACCCACCAGTTCACCTGTGGCCAGCAGTGGCTGCTCCTGATAAAGCTTTTCAGAGCTCTCCAAGCTGACGTGCTGCTTTCACTGTGCTCCGTGTTCCTTTTAAGAGCTGCTTATAATTTGGAATGTTTCCTTAGTAAGAAGTCAATCGGTTATGAAAATCACCCACATTTTGCTCAGTGGGTGAAACCTTTCAGTCCGTGAGCAGCGTGGCTCTCTGCAGGGGCAGCCTGGGAGCCGGGGGATGCTTTTCCCTGGCCACGGGGGATGCAGCTCTGCTCCCTGACCCGATCCTCCGCTGCTGCTTCGTGTTTGGGGTGCAGGGAACACGGCACGGGTGTGCCTGACAGACAGAAATCTCGGGGTCAGCTTATGAAGAGAGAAATCACTGAAGTTTTCTTCCCTGCCTGCCCTGATTCCCTGTCCTTTGCCAGTGCATAGAGGACCTGTAGCTGTCGTGTGCTTCTGGAAGTTCAGAGGTAGATGAAAGATCAGATGAAAGTTTTTCTTGGCTTTTTGAGGCCAGCCTGCTGGGCACAGTGTAAATCTAGAAGGCTTGTGCTCGTGCCAGCAGGATGGCTCTGCAGAGAGCTCTGCAGATTCAGCTTTGCTCTGGGGCTAAGGGCAGCTTTAGCCTTTACCAAGTGAAGGTTTTGGAGTCAGTGAGGGCGGTTAAGGTGCCTGTCTCGTGTCTTGCCAGCTGCCGTGCAGATCTTTCTGTTCAACTTCTGATCTCATCGTGTTCCATACGTGTAAGTCTTTAGATACAGGCTTTTTGTATTCATTGAACTGGCTTGTGACTCACTGTGATTCTCATACTGATCAGAACAAAATCATCATGATCAGGCAGAAGTAGACCGAACAAATGTCCATTTTACAAAAAAAGTGGTAACTGAGGAAACGTGTATGTATTTCCACTTTCCCACAAAGAGAATTTGGAGTGCTGATGGTGACAGAAAATGATAGCGACCAGTCAGGTTATCAGTTTTACATACTCTGACCTGTTAACTGTTGTTGAGACAGTGGTTCCTGATCTTATGTGTGACAGTGAAAATAAACTATCATACACAGGTTGACTTCACTTCTGTATTTCAAAAATAGAAAGTGTTCAGTGACGGATAAAGAATAATAATTAGAGGTAATTTGCACAGAGGCATATTGCCAGGGAGAAGCAAATTCTTTAACATCGATTTAACATTTTGACATGATCTATAATTTTACCATGTAATAGCATAAAGAAAAGGAGGTAAATAGTGAATATACTTGCTCAGCCTGGCTCTTGTCAAGCCTTCACTCTGTGAAGATGTCTTTCATAGCTATAAACAAAAGAAAGAACTCGGGAGGAAAACCTGGTGGTTATTGAGCTTTCCAAATATGACTTGATGAAATGACATAACTTTTTCTGTAAGTAAATGTGAGTTTGTGTGCAGGTACTGCTCAGATTGCTGGGACAGGAAGGTCACCACTGCTCCGCATTTTGAGGAAGATTTTTTTTGAGTTGCTCATAGTTTTATTTGTGCAAAACCAAGTAGAAAAAAATCTCTCAATTAAAGATTTTCCCACTTCAGCTGCTTTTATTATTTAAGGGAAACCTGGATGTTGGCAATTTAAGTTTTGAGTTTTGATAACAGGCTATTTTGACTGGACACACTGAGAAATAATTTATAAGCATAGTTTAGTCAGACCTCATGTAAGGTTTTTCACTTTGAAGGGGATTGAGCCTGGCCCCACCCAGACACTTTGGTTTCAATTTCTCCTGTCCTGACACTAATTAATAAATAAGCCAAGGCAGTGCTGAGGGTCTGGTTGTCGAGTGTTTTTAGCTGTGCCTCTTTCAGCCCTTTAACCCTGAACACCGTGGGGTGAAGGAACAGTTTCAACAGACCTTAAAACATTTACAGTCCTGCAGGAGCTCAAGTGAGCATGCCCACAGCACGGTTTCATTCCGGAGCAGGGAAAGGTGAGGGCTGAAATCAGGTCCTGTGATAGTGGAGGGACACCGCGGCTTCTGCTGCATTCTGTGACCATCATCTGCAGGGTCTTGGACCTGTATTTCTGTCTTGGGCTACCCCAAATCTGGGTGCACGATTTACAAATTGCAAATCTGAGCTTCCTTCTCCTGTTTGCATCAGAAAACCTTAAGAGGTAGGGAACTGTTTAAATGCTAGAGATTGCCTTCTTTGAATAAAAGGCTTGACATGGTGCTTTTTGGGGAAAAAAGATTGATGGAAAAGACAAAACAAAGTCAAAGACATGTAATTTATATTCATCTTCTGTCGTGAGGAGGATGCATGATTTGAATGGGTTGTTCAAAACTCTTCTTGCAGTTATTTCACAATATGTACTTCTGCTGGCAGGCAAAGAATATCAGAATTTACATTCACCACCTTTTTAAAGTACAATTTCTCTGGATTTCGGTTTGCTGTAGGTTGTCCTGCAATGTTATTAAAACGGGGAAATGAGAATGATTTCCTACCATCTCCAGTTTGTGTGTAAGCTCTCTGTCTCGATCCTGAATCACAAGCTCACTCCATCCATCCTGGCTCTGTAAGGAGAGACAGCCATTCCTCTTTCCGTTACAGCTGACACTTGAAAATTCTCGGCTATTTTTAGATTATTTTCAATCTCATTTCTGTCCTTTGAAAAGAAAGAAAGAAAGAAAGAAAAAAAAAATTCCTAGCCCTTAAATTTTTAACTTCCAGTGGGAGTTGCTTTTGCAGGGAAGCCAGCCAGTCAATATCGCCTCATTAACACATTTTAACAGGTCCTGTTATATAAGTTCGCGTTGTTGTGATGGCTCTTTCATAGGTTTGGAGGGAATTGTTGGAGCTCAATTTAAAGAAGAGCCGTGCAGGGTTTGAAAGTGTGGCTGCTTGCTTCAAGCAGTAATTTGTGAAAATCTAAAGTGGCAGTTGGAAAAGAAGCCTAAGCTGGGTATGTACCATGGAATTACAGCTCGTTCTTTCCTCAGAGGTCGTGTTTGGGCACAGCTTCACAGCAGCACAGATTTTGGCTGGTGAGGTGGCTCTGGCAAGGCATTTGTCAGTATTGGACTACTCCAGAAATCTTTACTGCCCTTTCAAGCCGAATTGTTTTCACCAAATTAATATTCTCTCTGATTTGCCCCCCCCTAAATGTTTTAACCTTGAGCAATAAGCCTACTAGATATATGGCTTGAGGGATTGGTATTTTTTCATCGTTCTGAAATTTCTTTGTGGAGGAACAAAATGTTCTTGATATATTTCTTCAGCTAGCATCCCTCAGGATCAAAATCTCCCTCTCAACTGCCTGTAAATTTTTGAGTTTGTATTTGCTACAGTAACTTACTGTGGGAATTCTTGGCAAGCCATCTAAATAACGATTATATTGCAAGTCTTTATGTCCCTGATAGCACTTACTGTTCCTCTTGTTGCACGTCTAAAACTGTTGCGTTCGACTTGACTTGATAAATTTAGAAATCACGTTGCTGTCATAAAATAGCATTACTTATAAAGTCTCCCAAATTGGCACAGTCCAGAAGAACTGGCTGAATAAAGTCCACTAGCTTGGTGGTGGGATCTTTCCTTCTGCCGGCTGCTTCAGGTGTGCAGGAACGTGCAAACAAAGGAAAAGTAACATCTTGATCATCTGCTCTCCAAAGAGCAGTTTGCTTCCTTTTGTTTTGTTGGGTTTTTTTGTTTGTTTTTTTTTTTCCCTTCAGCTGTAGTTGACTCAAATCTGCTTGGTTGGATGTGGTCACAAGCTGGAATTCCCACAGCTCCTGCTGGGTACACGATTCCATGAAGCCAGGGGTGCTGCCACTGCAATGGGGACAGAGGGGCTGTGCAGAAAGGAGCCCAAAAGCATCCAAATCCAGCTGTCTCTGTTCACAAAGACTTAATTTCCTTCCAGTGTTCCGAATTTTTAGGCCTTGATGGGAAGGCCTTCAAAACAGAGGGGGAAAAGTGGAAAGCAAAACTAACTGATAAACAATACCACTGATATTTACAGTTATTTGTATGTGTGAAGGGACAAAATAGTTGTTGTTTGACTGTGTTTAACTGCACAACAAGCTAAAAAACTGCTGAAAATTCTCACTGAGAAAAAGTGAAGTCTCTAATTGAAATAAAACATGAAATAGAACATTGACACAGATCACAGGCAGTGTATGAAAACGTCTTCTGATATTAGATGCTTAATTCTTTAAGTTCATTAGGTAAGTGAGAATGTTTGAGCCAGAAATGGGTTAAGTTTTTAAAGTGCAGCTTTGCTGTTTGATTGAGATCCACGTGCCTGAAAGACGGAGCAAAAGTAAATTTTTGGTTGTGCTCTTTTCAGAAGACCTCCCTGGGAAGCTTTTCCAGTAGTTCTTGGAATCAGAGTCTCGCCCTCTCTGCCTGTGTTTAGTGGACGCTTGAAGTGTGTCCTGTAGGTACTGAGTGTCTCTAACCTCTGACCGACTTGGACCGGCCTCGGGCAGATAAATCGTTTGCAATTGCTCGGGGCCTGACAGGAGCGGTGCTACAGGCAGGATGTCATGAGGAAATGTTCCTGCATAAGGGCATTATTTGCAAAGAGACCAGGTACAACATCAGCTCCAAACTTCCTTTGTTTAGACAGCGTGGTGCTTGGGAAGAGCTGTTTCCAGCGGCTCCGAGTTCGGCCTGTGCTCGGAGAAGTGGCCTCAGGCTCCAGTGTCACACGCAGTGACTGCACCAGCAGATCAGCCGGCTCTGAGCCAAGGCTTGTCTAACTTTGCCCATCTATTTCCAGTTCTTAAAACTGGACTATTATTTGGAGGAGGTGCAGAGGAGGCCGCTAAGTTAATTAGAGGGATGGAGCACCTCTCCTGTGAGGAAACGCTGAGGGAGTGGGGAATGTTCATCCTGGAGAAGAGAAGGCTTTGGGGTGACCCAGCTGTGGCTTTACAGCACCTGAAATGAGCTAAGGAGAAATATGGAGAGAGACTGGGGACAAGGGCTGGAGGGACAGGACACAGGGAATGGCTCCCAGTGCCAGAGGGCAGGGCTGGCTGGGATATTGGGATGCAGGAATTGTTCCCTGTGAGGGTGGGCAGGCCCTGGCCCAGGGTGCCCAGAGCAGCTGGGGCTGCCCCTGGATCCCTGGCAGTGCCCAAGGCCAGGCTGGACCCGGGGGCTGGAGCAGCCTGGGACAGTGGGAGCTGGCCCTGCCATGGCAGGGGTGGCAGTGGGTGTGTTGTAAGGTCCCTTCCAACCCAAAGCATTCCATGATTCTAGGAAGTTGTTTGCTTCTGTCTGACTCCCTATTTGGGACTGAGCTTGCTAGTAAGATCCATGTTATGAAAGACATTCTCTCTCATGCACATGTAAGTTACTAATGAGACAATATGAGCAGTGTTTAATGTTTTACTTGCTGCTTGGCAATGTGGCATCACCTAGAAGCAGAGAATGTTCTTAAAAATACCACGTGAAGATGAGAAAATTTATTATAACTTGTTTCATAATTCCAATAAACCATTTAAGAGAAACATACACACCCCGTGCCTCACCCGAGGTTCTGGAATCCTTAATGATCAGCAACTAAGGTTTTCTGCTGAGAATGTTAAAGTAACATATACATCTTTGGTTATGAAACATTGCTGCTGCTGGAATTTGCTGTGGATACAGAGATAAACAAAAGGTCTGCTAGTCTTCACTTAAGTCATGTTTTCTTACCTGTGTCAGATACTTTAATTTGATAATTGACGATAATTTTCCACCAATAAGTCCAAAATCACGTAAAGCTGTTGAGTTCATGGAATTGTGGTATGGTTTGGGTTGGAAGAGACCTTGAAGATGATCCAGTTCCACCTCTCTGCCATGTCCAGGGACCCCTTCCACTGTCCCAGGCTGCTCCAGCCCCAGTGTCTAGCCTGGCCTTGGGCACTGCCAGGGATCCAGGGGCAGCCCCAGCTGCTCTGGGCACCCTGTGCCAGGGCCTGCCCACCCTCACAGGGAAGGATTTCTTCTCAGTCTCCCATCTAACCCCTCTGGCAGTGGGAAGCCATTCCACCTTCTCCTGTCACTCCATACTCTCTTTCCCCATGTATACATGTATATATAGCATTTCAGTAACTTCAAATGTTTTTTTATGTGAAAATGATCTGAGTTGTTGCTGCAGTCTGTTATTTCTCCACAATCACATGCTTGAATCGTATTTAGTCAGCTTGGAAAACGTGTTCAGTTCTTGTAGCACACATGGCTGCGTGTTCATGAACTGGGTGACCCTTCTTAGCAGAAGTTTTGCTTGACTCTGTTTAGTAGGGAGCATCATAGAACTTAGCTGTTGGTAGCTGAAGGTGGGAGCTTCAGCACATCAAGACTGGCATTTTTAAAATGTGGATGCAGAGGATACATCGGGAAGGTGGTGGTTTCCAGGCCTGAGAAAGCACTGGGATGATCATTTTGCTTTGTTGCTTATCCCTGCTCTGGGATAGAGCCACTTTGGCCATTTGGCTGTTTGCTGATCAGGAGTCAGGAATGGTTTTTTGTCCATAATCGGGTACTGAAAGTGAATCAGACCATACAGGAGGCATTTTTATCAGGCACAGTGTTTTCTGTGTGTTCTAAAAAATGCGTGCGTGATGTGGCTATATTTAAAATGGAGTACATCTGTTATGCATTTAATTCTTTCCAAGATTTCAGGAGGTGACAAAGTTGGAATTTGTCTTAAAATTCAGATTAAAATTTTGTTTTTCCGAGTTAGGAGATTCGCCTATTCGGCTTCCACCCTCACCAGTGCTTCTTCGAAGCAGCATCTTTGCAGAGCACCTAAAGAAACGGTATTAGTTATGAATTTTGGGATTTAGGTTGTGATGGCAGTTGTATGATCCTAATATCAGCCAGAGCCAAGCGTGCAGCCAAGAGGGTCATAAATTACTGTGGGTTGTGCTGCTGCTGTAATGGAAGGGGATTGTGCTGACGGGGCGTTATTTGTCCGCCTCATTTGGAGCAAAGCATTTGTTAATTCTTGTGCAGGAGTTGGACCATGCCCCATCAGTGTTTGGGGCAGCTGTTGAAACACCAAATCTTCCGAATTCAAATGGCACTTGTTGAAGTTTACAGTTAGGATTGTGTCACTTCAAAGAGGAGCCGGTTGGTTTTAACAGCAGAATTATCGATTTGTGGAAATAAAGTGATTGTGTGTGTTAAATGCCATCTTTGGGATGTTATGCTAACACAACAGCCTGCGTGAGGGAAATACATAACACAGTTCAGGAACTGCATCTAATATACATTGAGCATGCCTATAGCTTGTCTAAATAAAACAACCTTCAATGTAGCCCATGACTCACTGATGTAAGTAAAGCAAAATGTTGCTCCGAGAGTCTTTGCTGCTGTATTTAGGTGATTCAGTATAGAATCAGAGAATCGCAGCGTGGCTTGGGCTGGAAGGGACCTTAAAGCTCACCCAGCTCCACCCCTGCCATGGCCAGGGACACCTTCCCCTGTCCCAGGCTGCTCCAGCCCCAGGGTCCAGCCTGGCCTTGGGCACTGCCAGGGATCCAGGGGCAGCCCCAGCTGCTCTGGGCAGCAAACACAAAGAGTTATGCTACAAACCCAGATTTTTGGGGTCAGAAGAAGGATGGCCTGCAGTATTTTTGAGAGCTTTTATTGCCCTTCCATGCGTATATAAAATTTCGGCCCTGCTCTACTGGCTGTTGGAGCTCAGTGCTATGGAGAAGGAGCCAGTGCGGCGTAGCTGGTGTTGGATGTCACGGAAAGGGTTCATCCCTGGATCTTTATTTGTAGACTGAGGCAGCTCTCAGGCAAGGAGCAGTTTTGAATTAGCGACTCCTGTGCTGCTGCCCGGGCTGAGGGGCCGGCGGGGCTGAGCCCCAGCGAGGTTTGTGCTCCCACAGCGACAGCAGGAAGGCCCCATAGCCCACTCGGTGTGTGCTGCCCTCAGCACGGCGCTGAGGGGCTGTGCTTTAGCAAGGAGAGAGGTGAGGCAGCCTGAATTCATGGCAGGGCCACAGCCAGGATCCCATCCCTGTGCTCGAGCTGGGCACGGCTCTGTGAGGATCTTGCAGGACAAAAGAATGGGTCTCATTTTCTGGGCTGTTTCTTTTCCTGATCTGACTTTGCCCTGTCTCCTAAACTGAAGGAAATCACACTTTACTTTCAATAAAGCCCAAAATAAATGTTTTGATGTATATGTATTTGGATATTTCTATATTAATATATAGCTGAACCGTGATAAATGAAGATGAAATTTTACTCTCTAGTATTTACTCTTTGCCAGCCAGGGGATAAAAATCTCTCACTCTGGCACAGTACAGGCACTGGAAAGATCAGCAGGTATTTGAGTAAGTGGTGTGGATTAAAGGCGAGTTAGTTGTGCACAGATATTGCAGTAAAGGAGGCTGGTCAGGTGCCTGGTTTGAAAACTGCAGAGTCCTTTAATTTTCCTAATGAATTCATTGCTCACCTGTCTCTGTGGGTTCCTAAAACCCCCTTGCCAGACCTTTGACTGTCTGAGTGTATCATTTTTGGCCGTGCCCTGACAGAGGAGGTGAATCCTCACCCAGCTCCACTTCAGGCTCTTGGTGAGTGTCTCAGGGCTTTCTGTGGTGTTCCTGCTTGCTCTTGCAAACTTGCAGAAAACTCCGCTTCAGTTTCCCGTTCCATGAAGTATAACTGGTGCCAGTGTGAGGAGTTTCTCATGTGACATCAGAGGATGTGGTGATGAAGCTTGAGATTTCTACTGCACGTCCTGCCATGGCATTCCTAAATTGAATCCCAAGCTCTGGGAGAGACACAGAGTGCTGAGGCAAGGACACCAGCTCGTTTATTCATAAGAAACTTTGCTAAAGTTCTGGTGCCAGTGGTTCCCAAAACGCTGTATTTGAGGGCTGTCTAGAAATCCAGGTGCTTGTTAGTGCAGCATGGTTAAATAGACTAAATAGTGAATAGTGAGTAGTTAAAATTAGTATTATTCTTCCATGGGACAAAGGGTGGCTCTTTTTATTTTCCCATGTCACAGTCCCACACATTTTCAGCCTACTGCATTTTTGTTCACACGTTGAAGGGGGGATAAAGAGGGGAATTGTACTTTGTGGCAGTATAAATCTTTCATAAAATAGTTGGAGGCCTTAAAAAGTCAAATCTCCTTTTGGATATTAGAATGAAAATAGGTGGGGGATTGTGGGGATACCAGGCACTGTTCTTACAAAAATGGGATAAAGGATTGCAGGTTCAGCACAGCAGCATTTGAAATTATTTTTTTTTCTTGTAATTTGATTGTTTGCCTGTGTTAATACAAAGCAGTTAATGACTTCTCTTTCTTTTGCAATGTCACGCTGTCTGTAGAAGACAGAGGGGTTTTAAGTGACATTTTCTTGGGAGGAAGGAAGTGATTCTTTAATGGTCTAAAGTTTTCTGATGCTGCTTTGCATCTGGGGCAATTCCTGCTGTTTCCTGAGCCAAAATTTAACTTTTTGGACGTTGGAGATAGAAAGAACACACTGCAGCAGCAACAGTATATCCAAGAGGATTTTTTGTTATTTTATGCTCCCCAAGGAGAATTCCAGGACCTTTAAAAAGTGGAGGAGCCTCCACCTGTGCCAGATGTGGAAATCTCACTGATCAGTAAAGATATCCAGCTAATAATTTTGTTTTGAATACAGAGACTACTGAACACAACTGTTTATGTGAGTGCTCCTGTTGTGAACGTGTCTCCACGTGTGGAGAAATTGGGAGTTTTTGAACTGTCAGTGTACATTATGCAAAAAACTTGACGTGTTTTTAGCTGCTGTTTTATCGGCCAAGCAGAGAGCGAATGAATTTATAAACCATGAAAAATCGGAGAGGTCGTCTCTGATGTTGACAGCACAGTCAGTTGAATTGTTGAGTTTCTTCACGTTGGATTTTCAAATATACAATGATGAGATTTGGAGCTTGAATTGCTTCATTTTAAAATATATTGCCATTTTTTATTTTAATGGGTTTTTTAAAAAATCGACTTTAATAAGACGTTGATTGGTGAAAAAAAAATGTTTTCAAAGAATCGAAGTGAAAGGAAGATGAAGAGCTGATTTTTGGCCCGCTGGGGGATGATTCATTCCCATGGTCTCCTGAGCACTGTGATCACGGTCCTTCTCTATTTCCTGAGCTCTCCGTGGAGGCTGGGTTTTCCTTCTGGATGCTCTTCTGTATTCTTGATTTTAGGGACCTCCCAGGAGTTGAATTTTCTCCATGAAGCACAACCCATGATAACCCATGTGCTCTACAGAAAGGTCGGATTTGTTGGGAGATCATTCTTCCTCCTCCCAAAAAAACCTGACAGCTGTTTTAAGAAGTTATTTTCAGGCTGGAACGTGAAACTTGGAAGACAACCAGACTCCTTTCTAAACAAACTTTGCAGTCCTTGTCCCCCGTATGAGAAGTATTCCATATTTTTATTTCAGTTTCATGTAGTTGGTTGTATGTTAATGCTCTCATTTATTCCCCTCTTTTTTATTTATTTCAATTTTCTTTAGTATTCATTTGCCAATAATTCAAAAGCATAAACAAGAGGAGGTGGTGGTGGATTTTGTGGTGGGAGTTGCAATAGTGTTCCCAGTGCAATTTGTGGATATGGAATAGGAAAGGTGGGATTTGCAGATATTGGTATTATTAGGGTTTCTAGCCATAGAACTGAAGAGCAAAACTGACCTCTGAGCAATATCTCACATATTTTGGTGCAAGTTTCCAAGGTCCAATGGCACCATGGCAGCTTTTCTCAAAATATTGTGGCTTTTAAAGATAATTTTAAAGTGTTTGTTTTCATTGTTCTCTTGCAACTGAAGATAATCCCTGTAGGCATTATGACAGCAAAATATTTTAATGGGATGGAAGCTGTTAAGGGAAAATACTTATTCCTAAATTCTCTTTTGTATTTTTAATTACCCATTAGATTGTATCTTCTGAGAAGTAAATTAGAGAGGAATTGTGTGATGGTGTCTAGGAAAACTGGAAGGCAGTGGGGAAGTGGAAGCCGAAGGCTCGGTGGGTTGTGATGTGACGGGAGGAATTGTAAGAAGCTGAAATCTGCAGGAAACTGATCGGAAGCAGTTTTTGTTTAGTCCTTAAATCTCTGAAACTGTTTCAATAATAGAAAAAAACATCAATTAAAGAGGTGTGGACCAAATGGGGAGAGCCTGTGAGAGAGCAGTTGGGATGGATGGGTGGATGGGTGGATGGACGGATGGACGGATGGAGGGATGACTGATGGACAGTGGATGGACTGTGGGTGGATGTCTAGAAAAGAGCAGGGAACTGCAGTTGTGTTGGTCTGGAGGAAGAAGCTCCAGATGGGAGAGGTGGCCATGTTCTCCAGACGAGGGAAGGGTGATCTCTGCATGGGGAGGAGCTGGAGCTGGAGCCCTGTGCTTGAACTGCTGTGTGTGGGAACACCAACACCTCCAGCAGGGTCAGGAGCTCTGTGGGAGCAGCTCTGGGCTGTGGCTTTGGGGCAGGTGCAATCTGGAGTAGGTGAGAAGGTAACTCAGCACCCCCCAGGAGGCATCAGAAAGCTGGAGCAGCCACGGATTGTAGGGATGGATCGCTCTGTGCCGCAGGGAAAAACCACACCGTGTTTCAGCAAGATGGCATTGTAAGAATTTTAATCCTCTTTCTGAATAATTGGAATGATTTGGCATAGAGCTGTTGCTGATGTACTGAGGTTGTTGTTGGGGGGGGGTTTGTGCGTTGTGAACTGTCTGGCTCGTTCAGGACACGGAATGAGAGATGACTGCTCCTCTCAGAGTAGATGGAGATGATGTTTGGTGTCCCCAAAAGCCCCGTGGAGCAGCAGTGCCGCGCTGGAGCTGTGCCTTTCCCCGCGGGCTGATGTACTGAGGTTGTTGGTGTGCTGCCCACGGGGGCACGGGTCCAGCTTTGCCCACACAGGACCAGCTGCATGCTGCTCTCCTGGTACCCATTCCTGGAAGGGAAATGTGCTCTGGAGCAGAACTTGTTGCCTGTCCCTGCTGACAGCTGGCTGAGCAGAGCAAGAGGCTTCGGAGAGTTACTGCCTCCTTTTTTCTTCTTTTCTATTTTAGCATTTAATCAGTCTCTGCTTCTCATTACCAAAGTTTTCGCTATTGGTAGAAATCCAACATCCAGTGATACTAAATTTTGTCTTTGTATGCACATGCATGAGTATATAAATAAATCCATCCATTCAGTTAGTTCAGAACTGCAAAAATACATTGCAAAGAAATGTTTGGGGGTTGTTTTGCTTTGGATGTGAAAACCTTTGGACGCTGAAGCCTTTCCAGATGCCAAGGCTGCAGCTGGATGTCTCTTTCCACGCTTGGTGCTGGAGCTGCAGGAGCAGCCGTGTCCCTGGCAGGTGGATGGGACAGCCCAGGGTGCAGAAGCAAATCTGCTGTTGTGTCTTCTCTTTCTGTGTTTATCCACATTGCCCTGGCCGGCCCAACCCCGGTGCACTGAGCCGGGTTTGCAGAGCTGCTGCTCCTCGCTCTGAAGGTGCTTTTGTTGTGGGTACACTTGTGTGATAAGTTTTTGTGATTACAAGTGGGTTTGTTGTTGGAATTTATTCTGCCCTGCTCTGCAGTTCTTGCTATTTCCAGATCCTTTTAACTGGAGACTTCGCTCACACTGTCTGAACTTACAAAAACAAACCAGATGTAGCTATCTGGAAAAAACTTTTTGTGTGAGCTGTTCTTTCTGTATATTTTCCAAAATTATGTTGCGAATGGTCAGATGAAAATGAAAAATGAAAAATGATTTGGGTGAAAATATGAGCCACACAATGGAAAAGATCCATTTCCTCCTTGTGCAAACAAGAGCGCTCGTGTATCGTAAGACATTCTCAAATATTTTCTCTTCTCATTTTCATTTTTCCTTATCTACCTCTACCATTATATAGGCTTATCTATAAGCAGGTAAATATGAAAGAATAAGAAAATAAATGTGAGTTTTTGATGGAGACAGAGTTGGCAAGCGATGAAGCGGGGAGTGTGTGAGCGTTCTCCGAGATTGCTGAGCCCCAGTGGGGTACTGGGAAGAATTCAGACTTCAGGCCTGTCCCAGCCACGAGGGCAGCCGTCAAATCATTCATTTAATATCGTCTTAGCAGCTCTCTCCTTGCTCTTATCTACAGGGAGACTAAATAAAAATACCTTAAAAAACCCATGTGACTAAGATCAAAATATCCTTAGGGGAGGAGCCCTTCAAGGGCTGTTTTTAGGTACTGAAAACTTGACACTGTCTTCCCTCTCCTTCCTGCACAGTTCGGGGATTTATGGTGCCTTTTTTTGCTGGTTTGGGGATTTTTTTGGTTTTGTTTGGGTTTTTGTTCGGTTTTTGTTTGTTTGTTTTCTGTTTTACGATTTTGTTTTTATTAATTCTGTTTCTTTTAATAATGGGGAGAATCGTTGCCTTGAAGTATTAATTTTAAAGGGTCTCCGAAAGTTTTAAGGAGTTGTATTTTTTAGATTAATTATTATCAGGGTTTTTATGCGAGGATTTCTTTGCATCTGTTTTATTAATTTTTGTACCTCTTTAATTTCCTTGTTAAATTGCACAAGGCCATATTTCTTGAGAAAGGCTGTCAGTGTATGTTTGTATCCAGTTTCCTCAATAATTTGTTCTCTCTCCAAGTTTGAAACTTGAATCTTTAATTTGGTTTTTTTTTTCAAGTTTGATGTAACAGTGCCAGATCTAATTATTTAAATTTCCCATTATAACCTTCTTACAATTTAAATAGTTTCTGCAACGCTGAACTTTTACTGAGCTTCTCCAGGCTATGCCTTTAATTTGCAATTTAAAATTACAGTGGGAGCCTGTCCCTAACTCATTTTGGTCTCTCCATCTACATACAGGTTGTGGAAACCGAATTTTAAACTCGGATAGGGGAAGAAAAGCAAAGTATAAATATATTTGGCTCATCTGAAGTCCTTGGTGTGATACAGCTCGTTCCCAAGAAACAGCGGGGGGAACTGGCAGCCTTTTCTCCAGTCTCCCACTCCTGTGGGACCAATGACATTGGAATAAAACTGAGATTTACTCCAATCATCCAAATTATTGGTTCTCCTTCTCACAGAACCATGGAGTCCCAGACTGCTTTGGGTTGGAGGGACGTTAAAACTCATCCAGTCCGTGGGCAGGGACAGCTCCCACTGCCCCAGGCTGCTCCAAACCCATCCAGCCTGGCCTTGGGCACTGCCAGGGATCCAGGGGCAGCCCCAGCTGCTCTGGGCACCCTGGGCCGCTGCTTTTGATGGAAAGGAAATGAGTTTTTAATTTCTCCGTTCAGTTTCCAAGCTCAGTGCTTTCAGAATTGCTGGAGTTGCACATTGTTTGCTGGAGGAGCAGAGAAGCCCAACCAGGCTGGGGCTCAGGCAGTGGCCAGGATGCATTTCTCTGCAGGATTTTCCATCACAGGAGGTTTTGTGTTTCCTGACAACCTGTGCAGTTTTCCCCTGCCTGTAAAGGTTGTGCAAATAACTGACAAGCAAAGCTACATCCCAACAGCTCAGCGTTAGTGCCCCTCAGGCTGTATCCCTCCATTCCTGCTGCACTCTGGTTTTTCCCCTTCCTTTGCTGGTTCTCCCTCCCCCTCTCTTGTCCTGAGTGTAACTTTTATTCAAGTTAAAGTAAGGAACCCTCTCTTGTCCTGAGTGTAACTTTTATTCAAGTTAAAGTAAGGAACCACATGGGAAAGTGCGTTCAGTTTAAGAGGCTCGTTCTCTGCTGGTGCAGTGGTTGTGAATGCTGCTTGGAGTTTTGCCTTCATCAAAATGTCAGTTTTGCTTTCTTTCAGAAAAGATCAGAAGTTAGATAAAGATTTTTAAGTAGGGGAAGTAATTAGACTTTGCTGTTTATAATATGATGCAGACAGTGTTCAGCCCAGATTTCTTGGCCTTCCACTTGCCATGTAGATTAGAATTTTTGAATTTCCAATTACCCTTTGGAAAATTTGTTTTACCTTCCTTGTAGAAATGTTTTTCTTCCATGCCTCCAGCGTCTTACTTTTCCCCATTGCCCTTTCCTTCCTTCCAGTCTTTCCTTCCAGGTTTCCACTCGGAGATTAAAGCCACGGGAAAGGTTCAGTGTTTGATAGGAGCGAAGAGCTGAAGGAGAGGGAGTGAACGGAGCAATGGGAGTGAGTGGCCGGGGGGGCTGGCTGGGAACCTGCTCAGCAGATCTGCTCCTGGATGGCTGTTCCTCGTCTCTCTGCAGCTCAGCTGCTACAGGACTTTCCCACTTCCTCTGCTCTCTTGCTTTTCTTCCTTGCACTTGTTGCAGCTTAAGTGCCCATCAGTTCAGAATTCCCAAAGAAATGGCCAAAACCTCGGTTGGAAAGGGTCGTAGGCCCCCTTTGAATTGTGTGCAGGCAGCGACATGGGGCACTGTGCAATCTCAGTGTTGATTTGGTGGTGAATTTCCAGGCCGTTTGTTCTTCAAAATCCGTTTTAGCTGGTTTTAATGGCACAAAAATTAAAATATACAAACGGAAAGGTGGCAGAGCAACTGAGCCTGTCCTGGTTCCTTTGCAGGAGAGGAGCCCAAACCCAGTGGGCCCGTAAGCGTTCGTTCGCCCGTAAACCCAATCGTTTGTTTAAACTCCGGGTTTACGGGACTTAAAATAGAGCAAAAGGGAAAGTAAATAATACAGTATCCTATCTGGAGTGTCTCTTCTGCACTTGGAAATAAGTGAGTGCTAGAAGGGAATCATCAGGGTGATGCTGGGAAGAACAGCTGGAGCAGGGATGTCAGTGCTGTGGGATGAAGCCCGGGGTGCTTGCCCACCCCAGACCACAGCCACCAACTCTGGGCCGTAAGAGGAAACAGCTTTTCTTGTCAAAATACAGCTGCCCAGCCTATTTGCTTTCTGGGAAGAATGTCCAGTAGCTGCTGGTCCAGCTGCGTGATGTGCAGCTCTACCTAGAAACGTTTACTTCACTCTGAACTTACTCGTGGGCTTTTCAGAGCCCATGGGGAATAACGTAATGCTGCCAGCTGATGAATGCTCTCCATGTAGCAATGGAAAGCCTGGATAGAGTTTAAAGTTCAAAACAGTTTGCTTTTCAAAAAAGGTTTTGTTTTTCGTTTGTTTTTTTTTAATCAGAACAAATAATGTGAAGTACCTAATTACTTGTAGAAATCATGCATCTCTGCATGAAATTAATTTTTTGCATAAAAAGTAGCAAATATGTTTTGCCTCATCATTAAATTTGACTTATTTCATAATACTTTTCCGCATTGCTCTGATAGTTTTAAATTTCTATAAGCTCTTTAAATGATGCAAGAAAGTGCTCTGCTGGCACAACACGTAAACTAAGTGAGTGGAAAAGTAAATATTTAAGGCTGACATATTGAAGTATAAATAGCGGTTACTGTGTGTAATGTTTCAATTGTAAAACTACTTCTAGGGCTCTATTAGTGTGCACCATTGCTCGTTAAAACGGGAATGTTTTCTAAAAGCTGCATTTCTGTTTGGGAAATTGGATCCCAGAGTGGTCACAAATACGTGTGTGACATGTGACGTGTTTGTCACTCGGCCCTGGAGAGGGGCTGAGCAGCCCAAATGGATGGGCACTGAGCTTTACCATTCTCAGAGGTTTAGCCACGTGTTCCAGGCTGGATTTGGTGCTGGCTGATGAAAGAACGAGGACTGGGGTCGGGGTGGGAGCTGCCTCTGTCCGATGGCAGCGTTGAGGCACCTGAGCTGTGGGCTCTGTGCCCGGCTCGGCGGGAGCTGCGTTCCCCGGGAAGCTGCTTTGGGGGATGTGTGTGCTGCCCCTCAGAGATCACCTTATCTCAGCCATCTCCCTCTCCGGTGGGCTTGGCGTCTCCTTCTCCTTGGAGCTTGATCTTTAGCGTTTTATGTTTGGCAGGAGCCGGGTGCTTGCCCGACCTTGTGTACCTCATCCCACGGCCTCAGCCAAGGGAATTCTCCTCTAGAATTCCCATCCCGGCGCAGTGAGGGGAGAGCCCGCTGTTGTGTTAGCTCCGTTGTTGTGTTCAGCAGTAATGAACAACTTTCCTGTCCATTTTCCGTGTCAGGAGAGCTGGGGGACTGCCACGTGGGCACGAAAATGAAGGCTTGTAGTGCTGGGACATCACACAAGAGCTGTAAACCACTCAGAGCTCAAAGTTTCGCTCAGCCATTTGAACTTCACTTGAACTTCATGTTTAACGTGTTTTGCTGTAGAAATAAATATTATAGGAAGGCATTCCTCTCTTGAGAAGTTGTTGTGGTAACAGGTATTGGTGATCCTGCTGGTAATTGTAGCTAAATCCGCTTATATTTTGTATGGAAAACAGGTTTTTACCGAAGTATTCTGGAGGGGAATAATGTGAGTGATCTTCTAAATTTCAGCTTTTCCAGCTCTTAAAATAATGAGTTTGAAATGCAAAAATTGAGTCTCGGATGTGCCCTGTAGGATGTGAACACACTGGAACCTTTCAGAGTATTTTATTTCTTTCCTGAAATGTAGTTTGCTTGGGTCAGGTTAATAATTTTGTCAGTGGTTCTAAATCTAATTATCACAGCCCCATAAACACCCCTGCTGTCTTTGTCAGCTCATGCTTCCTCTTGTTGGTTTTTATTTAATTTATTGTTTATTGGTTTTTGTAATTTATGTGAAAAGTGCTTATACATTTAGAGTTGCTGTTGCACTCCCATACCCCTGCTCAGGGTGATGTAGTAACATTTTTGTTATTACCTCCATAAAAATAATTCCTTTTATAAGTTACTCGTTTATGTATTAGTTTCATATCTAATACATAATGATACAATAGTGTTAATGAAAACCAAGAACATTGTCCCAAATGCTCTAAAGATGAAACAAAAAACTCTTAATCCCTGTGAATTCTGGTGTCAATAAACAGGATAGATACAGCCTACAGCAGAAATGAATCAGTATTCAGGATAGGAATATACCTACATTTTTTTTTTTCAAAATGAGGTTTTGGAGAGTACTATTTAATGTCTCATCTTAGATATTTAAAACTCTAAAAGCTTTGTTCAGAATGATCAAATGCGCTGTGCTGATGATGCAATACAGACCGTTCAGAGGCTGATTAGCACTTAACAAAAGGCCCATCTTGCCAACTTTCCTCTTAGATTTGTTCTCTCCTCCATCTGATCGGCTGCATTTCCTGCAGCCTGCCTCCACTGTCCCATCTCCCTAATTCCATCATTTCTGTGCTGTCCCTGACATTCCAGAATGGGGAGCTGAGGAAGGGCCAGGCTGGCGTGCAGGACACGGCCGGGATGATCGCCCTGCAGCGCCAGGGCCAGGCAGTGCTTGGCAGCTCTGGCACTCGGTCCCTTGTCCAAAGTCTCTCTCATCTCCCCAGCAGCTGGAAGGGGCAGCAGCTGCATCACTCCAGAGCCTTCCCTTCCCCAGACTCCACAGCCCCACTTCTCTCAGCCTTTTGCCTCTCTTAGCCCACCGCAAGGCTCACCACAAGCACTTCTTACTTTCTATTTTTTTTCTCATGGTGCTTTTTAAAATCTCCTCTGCAGACTCACTTGCTGTGTTTTAAGTTTACTGACATACTTCAGTCCGTGTGGCAGTTTGGAAACAAACTGCTCAAGCTCGTTTAGGTAGTAACTGCAAGCAGCACATTTAAATCCCGTTTCACGTTTGATTTCCGTTTGTAAATCCGTCAGTAATTGATTAGAAATATTCTTTGGGTATTCTGGATATGGTACGGTCAGGTACTTAAGGTGCTTGCTTTAGGCTTATTCCCTTTTCAGTGCTAAAAAAAATTAGATCTTTTCTCCTCGTAGTAGTGCCCATCATCCAAGTGTTTGAATGCTGGAGGTGAGAGTTTCCCAGTAGATGCTCCCTAATCTCAGAGCTCAGGAAGGACCTGCTCACTTCCTGAGGTAGGGATTACTGATTTGACCTCTGTCAATTATACATATTTCTGTCTTTTGCTCCAATACATTTGTATAATTTACAAAGCTTTAATCCAAACATGTTGTACAGGTTGTACATAGTTGATTCTTATCGCACAATGTTATCTTGAGCAAATATTTAATTTCTTTAATCTCTCCAGAAACGCAAAGTGATAATTTATGATGCAGTTGCATTCAGGTTGAATCTTAATTTCATGTGTGTATCACTTAACAGATGCTCTGGGGAGTAAAGACTCCTATAATTAGGTTTGACATATGTTTTCATGCGAGGTGAAATAGTTTGCATGCTTCTAGAATAAATATTGACTGCAGCCTGGATTTATAATCCCAGTAAACAGTTGGACATGTGCTGGGAGCCCTCCACGCTGAGTGTAAGCTGTGGCTTTGGGAGCACAGACCCTTGTGATTCCAAAATATTGAGTCCTTCCTAATGGCCTTTTTTCGTTGTTGTTTTTGCTCCAAAAAAGGGCAAGATCAAAGTGCAGTCTGTTCTTTCCTGCCCTTCTAGATATACAAAACAGCTGCAAAGCACAATCAGCTATTGTAGTGATATGTGCCCCAGGTCTATAAATAGCTGGAGAGCTGCAGGCTTGAGCTGTGCTGCTGCAGAGGCCAGGGGATTTTTGCTTGGGGTTACTAAACATTCCCTTGCTTATTTGTGGTTTAGAACCATCATTTCCGAGGCCGCTGTATTCCAATTGAATTGGAATTCAGAAGGATTTTGCCTTGGAAGCTTTATGTGACTTCACTATTTGCATTTTCTCCCTCCTTTCTTTTTTTTTTTTCTCTCCCCCCCCCAACACCCAGGAATTTTGCAGGTTTCTAAAGGAAGCCAATTCAAACACAATAATTAATTTGCTCACTTGACAAAGAAAAAAGAAAGAAAAAAAAATAAAAAAACCAACGCTGTGATGTGTGTAGCCTTTAGTGGGAAGTTTCCAGAGGCACGTATGGAGAGCGAGACGCTCGGAAGCAGAAAACCGTGGCCTGGCCTCTGGTCCAGCCTGGAAACGTGGAGTGCACCACTCGCTGAGAGCTTTGTGTTCTCCTGAGCTGGCAGTGGGTGGCTGGGTGAGTACGCTCTGCCTCCTGTGCAGGAGGGATCCGATCTGCACGGCACAGCCAGAGCTGTTCCCAGATTATTTTTTTTTTTTTTTAAATTCAATATGCTGCATATTTTTTATTCATTATGTTAACTTGGAAGAGCTGTTGAGAGTGTGCAAGCTAAGGACTTGTTAGATGGTGAGAGAAAAGTGAGTGTCTTTGGCAGGAGTGAGGTGCTGGAGATAATTTGGGTTTTGAGTATCTAGGAGGTGGCTGAAGCTGCTGCTGGCAGAGGTGAAGCAGACTTTCAACTGCTCATCTCTTTTCCAAGCTCTCTCTTCCTGGAAAAACTATCGATTCCCATTGCATTTCAACAACATTAGCACCTCCCAATATCAGTACTGCTGTCCTGCTTTAAATTTAAACAAGAGGGAGGGATAAAAATAACTCCTTTGGCATTTCGCATGGGTACTTTTCAGCTGTAACCTTCATGCTTTGAGTCAGGTGAACCAGTTCACCTCTTGAGTCTTTCTCCTTTCAGCAGCAGGACCTGAAAATTGGATTTACTGCTGTAAATCAGGAGGTCTTGCCCCACACAGGCACTTCACTGATGGTGCATAAATGCAGTCTCAGGATATGGGGTTTGTATTTTCCGAGGCCGTGTGAGGTGATGGTGGAAATTCCTCAGAGCAGAGCGTGAATTTCTGGTTTCTAACCTAGTTGTTGTTTCTGAAAAAAAAAGCAATAAGAATGTTGAAGGAAAAATGTTGAAAATGTTGAAGTCTCAACTGAAAGGAATTCATATGTACCTGAATTCAAAAAATTCACCTAATATGACCTTTCTCTGTGAAAATTAGAGCACGAAATGGAATTTTAAAATCAAATATGACAAAAACTTGGAAAACTTCTTCCCGCCCGTGTGTTCTGCTGCATCAGTGAGAATGCAAACCAGACAGGCACACAGCAGACCTTGGAGGCAAATCAAACTTCTCCTGCAGTTTTCTGTGTGGCAGCCACTTGGTTTCCATTTGGCTAAGCAGCATGATACAGGTTGTTGAGGCACCTCTGAAGGTGTCTTGGCCAAACCGGGGCTCAGAAGAGGTTTAGAGCTGGGTTTTAGGCGTCTCTCCCGCTGTAACTTGTCCTTGTCAGATCCTGTCCTGGGGCTGTGCTCCTCTGCCTCTCCTCCTGCCCTCTTAGGTGCGCGTAACCCTCCCAAAACGCAGCTCTGTGCTCTCACACCGAGTGCTCCAGCCCCCGGTTGCCCTGTGTGGTGTCACGGCAGCGCAGAGCCGCGTCTCTGCAGAGCCCAGCTGGAGGTGGCTGGCCAGGTGTTTTTGGAGGGCTCTCTGCCATGCTCTGGGTGCTGAGGTCTCTCTGAAGAGCAGCCTGCTTTGTTCACTGCTCCCAGCTTGTCCTGTCCCCCCGGTTTGGTGCTGGCTGTGAGCTCAGCGGTGACATGAAGCTGTCATCTTGCTCAGACTGAGATCTGCAGACCCAGGAGCTCTCACTGTGTGTGGCAAGAAGCCAGAAGGAACCTGCGAGCAGCGCTTGGTGACGGAGACTCCATCTGAGAGACCCCAGCACCGCTCCTCATCAGCTTCGAGCAAACAGACCTTTCTAAAGAGCAGCAGCAGGAGGAGGGGGACGTGCCAAACCCTCCTCTCAGACCTTGCTTCCAGGCTGAGACAGCCACAGGGAGACAGGATCCACTTCTCCACATCCCTGCGGAGGCAAACACAGTGGGAGAGAAAATCTCTGTCCTGCACATTGCACGGAGGGTTTTAGCTGCTTTGGGAGGACTTGGGCTCTTCCTTAGCATAGATTTTTATTTATCCCCTCTTTTTTCAGGAGAAGCATTTCAAAATGGAATTACGAGGTGGATTCCATCTCTGCTCGTTGGAATGATACAGAGGGAATCAAACCGTGCAGATCCGGAGATGGATGTGCAGATGATCCGTCTGGTGGCACACAGAAGTGGAGGGAGGGAGGGAAAGGAGCATCTTTAGTTTTCATTTCCAGCCAGGGGGGTCCTGTGGGAGGCCCAGCAGGGATTGTGCTCCTCAGCCGGGCACATCCCTGGGTGCCCCAGGAGATACCGAGCATGGAGAGGCTCCGCGAGCAGCGCAGCTCTCACCCCAAAATAACGCTCAGGCTTCAGTGAGCACAGCTGCTTTTTTTTTTTTTTTAATTATCTTTTTACCCCAGGCTTCTGTGCTTGCTGGTTTGTCTGGGAGAGAAAGTGCAGCTTCCCTGGATGTGTGCACGTTCCAGGTCCAGTGGAAAAGACAAATGCTTTGCTTGTGCTGTGGTGCTAATGGGAGAGCAGACTTCAAATAATCAGTTTTCCTCTAAAGTAAACAACTTTTATGCTTCTGACAGAAAAGATGAAAAGCACAACCCGTTTTAAAACCAGACCTTGCTCCTTAACACTGTGGCAGCTTTATAAATCAAAAAAGAAAATTAAAACTACTGTATAGGCTTTGTATGAGAAATTCTTTCTAGGAAATACTGTATGAATTCCATATTCTTTATATTCTCTGTATTCTGCAGAGGACACCCAGCTGTTGTGTAGTACCTTGGGTAGATGGCTGTGACTTAGTGGAGCCCTCCAGTAACTATTAGAAAAGTATTTCCTTTCTCATCTTTAAGTTTATACAGTTCCATTCCAGTTTCCCAAGCAAAGTCATGCATAAAATTCCAGTGGCGCAGATCAATGAGAAATGAAAATATCCTTTCTTAGACTAGGAAGCTAACTGGAAAAAAAGACACTGAATTATGGGTTTAGCACAAAAAATTTAATACAGGTTGGGTTTTATGCTCTGTGGGAAGATAATGCTCTTCATTCAGAAGCTTCATTTTCCTGAGAGCCATGAGTAGAGGTTTCCAGCCTAGGGAAGTGTTCCAAGTGGAACAAACACCACTGCATTAACAGTGCGTAATTCCATGTTTGTGTGTACCATGATATACTTTCCATTCTGATTTTCCTGGTGTTTCTGAGATGCCCTGTGATGATGCTTTTTAAGGGAGAAAAATCTCTTGCTTATGATACCTGCAGCACCAAGTTCTCTTCTTTTATATTAAAAATTCCTTTTACAACGTATTTCTTCACTTATTGAAAAGTGGTAAAATGAAGCAAGTTTGTTAATAAAGCTTTTTAGACTTAATCATTTGGGAGGGTATTTTTTATTTTGACATCAAATTCATCTAGAATTTGTTGGTGGTTAAGGAAGGAAAGTGTGCAAGACCAACAAGACAAGTGAAATGAAGTCAGAAATCCACTCAGGAGGGCAAAATGTCCAGAAAAGCAGAGATCCCACTATGCCCAAAAGTGATGTGAAGACGTAGACTGGGTGGAGGTGTTGGTGACAGGGAACAGAGGTACTGACCAAGCTGTGAGCTCACCTGGAAATCGTGCACTCTGTTTAAAACCATTCCGTGATCTCAGTGGCTTTCATCTCATTTTCCTTGAGGGAAGACATTTCAAATCAAATGGTGAATTTAGCACTGTAAGATGGTTTTTTGCTTTGCACCTCTGAGGTGTGCAGCTGCCTTGCCGAGCTCTAGATAAGCTGTTGCTTCTAAACCAGCAAGAGCTCTTTTGGTTATAAAAATCCTCCCTTTACTTAAAATAGTTTACACAAGTGTGAGGGTAACAAAAAGTATATTCTGTTTCTCATTCAAACAAGTTGTCTCAAATACTTTTGAAAAAAAAAAAAAAAAAAGAATTGCTCGTTATCAGATTAAAAAAACCCACAGTTTTTAAGATGAGTAAGCTAAAACCACTGTGACTCATCGTGTTTCTGAGAAACCTTGATCCCTAACCTCAGGGAAAGAGTAATCCCAGAAAATACTTCGTTCTTCATTGAGGAATTTTGTTTTTGAATGCTTAAATCTTCAAATAAGCCATGAAGGACTTCATTAGGCGGGTGATACTGTGGAAGTACAAAGGAATTGGGCTATGGAGTTGTCTCTTCCAATTCTAACAGAGTTGTGGCAGCAAATGGCAGCAGGATCAGAGACGTAAATACAGAGGTTAGGGAAATATTTAGCTTTTGTTGGATTTCTTTCAGCTTTGCTAAGTGCAGCCAAGAGCTTTTTTTTTTAAAGAGTTTGATAGGGAAGGGGGTATTTCCTTTGTTTCTGTGCTTTCACTTGATCATCAGTCTTTAGGTTGTTTTTTAAAGCTTTTTTCTTCTTTTTTTTTCTTTTTTTTTCCCTAAAGGGTGCAAATAAATAGGTTGTTTTTACAGCAGTCTTCTTCTGGAGACCTGTAATCTTTACTTTCCCAGTGTCTTCTGTACCTCAAAGTGATGAAGAATGACTCCCTAAATGAGAAGGGGTGTAAGTTACACAGGGGCAGCACAAAGCCCCAAAAATCAAGCTGGGGAGACTGATCTCTGATTTCCGTGGGTGCCTTGCAGGGCTGCTCTCGTGCTGAGTGTGGCAACCCCCTTTGCAGAGGCTGGAAAGAAAGAGCTCTGTGATGATCTCATGGTTTAATACTCAGCTTGCACTTCCAGGTGGAGGGTGATGCGTGAATTTGCTTGGGCTAGAGTAAGTTTGCATACCAGAAACTTTCTGTCAATAAACCTGATATCATTCAACCACAGAGAAAGCTTCCCTAAGAGTAACGTTTTCCCCATTTCTTTCCAAGATGTGAAGTATTTGGCCCGTCACGTCTCTTACGTGAGTTTATCAACAGATTACGCAGGGTGCTTCTCTATGTGGCGTGCGAGCACAGCGCAAACATTATTTATATTGTATTTGTGGAGATTGGAGATGCCTCTTCCTAAGGGCTGGGAGATGGCTGAGTCAGTTCTCCAGTAAGATTAACTGGAGGAGATAGCGGGGCACTGGCTTTGGGTTTGGTTTTTTGAGAGGAGATGAGTTTCCACAGTGAGCTATCTATTTATACCAGCTCAGAGCCCACTGATTTTTCACCCCCGTTGTTTTTGCATTCCAGACACATTCCTGCACTCCCCAGTAATAACTTTTCGCCCGAGGTTTTGAAATGTAATCAGCTAGTTATTAGCACAAAGCCTGAGAATGTTTTTGCAGAGGATGAAGAAATCAAATCTGGGCTATGAGCTGAATGAGGAGCTGGTTGTTGGGGGCTTGCTGTGGTATGAAGTAGGCTGCCAGGACTGGTCCAAGTGCAGAGAATAATAATGGATGATTTATAGAATATTCAAACCTTGCAGAAACAGAAATGCTGATTTTACCCATGTCTGGTTTATGTCACTTGAAGGACTTCTGCTTGCTTGTCTGGTGGTGCTGGTATCTCCTTTGCTCTTGAAAATAGGTTTGAGTATCAGCACGGGGCAAAGATTTGCTTTGGAGTGTGGGGATGGACTCATTTTGGAAGAGCCAATAGAACATTTCAGTGCATGTGCTTTTGGAGAATGTTTCTTTAACTGCACGTTGTTTAATGTCATTCCCACTGGATAGATTTAGTGACATGACATAATGATGATCAAGCAAATCTGTTGGGTAGCAAGTGACAAATCTCCGTATGGGTTTCATCGGGTGTTTGTTTGGACACATGAAGGAATTCATTACCTGTGTTACAGACTTTAGGGGCAGGGATCGTGTTATAATCCATCACGTCGTGTTGGTTATTTGGTTGTACGCTGCTCCAGTGATCCGGCGTTTGAAGGGAGTGCGCAGGAGGAGCACAGGCTGTGGTCACACACATGGTTTGAGGCTTGGCGTGAGACATCTGTGTTAGCTCTGATGACTCCTGACCCAGGTGTTTGGCTCCTCTGTGCTGGGAGCTTTGAGGGATGGGCTGAAATCGCTCAGCAGCTACTTGTGTGACAGAGAATTTGCTGTCCTTGCAGTTTTGGGAGGTGGGGGGGGCATCATCACCCTTTTTGCCCATCACCCTTTTTGCCCGTCACCCTTTTTGCCCGTCACCCTTTTTGCCCATCATGTTGCTTTCCAGAAATAAGAGATGCAGTGAACTCCATTGGATGGCGATGCAATGGGAGAGAGCAGTAGAAGATGTCGTAGAAGATCAAGACCAGGTTGGAACCAGCCTAGTGAGGGGTGTCCCTGCTCATGGCAGGAGGGTGTTGGAGCTAGATGGTTTTTAAGGTGTCTTCTAACCCAAACCATTCCACAATTCTGTGACTCTTGGCTGTGGTGCTTTGCTGACTCCTCGGAGTTTGGGGGCTTTGAGGCCAGAGCCTGAGGACCCAAACAGCACTGGAGGTTGGATCAGCTGCTGGGCCGGACTGTCCCAGTGCAGAGCTGTGTTT
Source organism: Regulus satrapa (assembly GCA_013396955.1). Lineage (NCBI taxonomy): Eukaryota > Metazoa > Chordata > Aves > Passeriformes > Regulidae > Regulus > Regulus satrapa. The sequence continues at coordinate 748,477 of VWZN01002767.1, read as the reverse complement.
GCCGTGGCGCTGCCGAGCCCCTTGCACTGTGTCCTTTTCACCGGGTGGCAGGGCTGTCCTGCAGCAGCCCCGTGGCCTTGAGGGCCTGCTGGGATCCATCCATGTGGAATCCATCTCCGGGATGGACTGGACTCTTTTATCCATCTGGATGAAAGAGATCCACGCTGTGGATCCAGCCTGGCGAGTGAAGCTACGGCTGCCACGCCAAGAGGAAGGGACGGCTCAGATGGGGCCTGTCAGGACTGCTGGTTGCCTCAGCGTTGGACACTGAAGAAATGGAAGGAATCTCAGAAACGTTTTGACTGCGTGAATAAACATAGTTCTGGCAATATTTCCTTTCTTACCTTGTTTTTGGAGTTTTAAATTATTTTTATTTTGGGAAATGATTATTTGTTTATAGTTTTACCTAAGGAGGAGAATAAACTGAAAAGCTGATCCTCTGCTTGGGGTAGACACAACATTCAGTAGCTGTTCTGAAAAGAGCAGTGGCTCTGAAATTAATCTTATTTTGAGCTAAAAACACTGCAAACACTCAGTGGCTGAAGCTTGCCAGCTAAAATACAGCTGTGTAGCGATGCACACTCTTGGTGGTGGCCGCTTAGGTGGTGGCTGCTCTTGGGAGTTTCTTCTTCACCACCTCACCGGTGTTTATACCACTGTGAGATATTGTTATTCTGAAGTGCCTCCTGCAGCAGTTTTATTTGCATTAGCTTTATTTTTCAGTACTGAATTAGTAACCATTTAAACCTGTCAACCACATGTAAACAAGCGGCGCGTAAGTTATGAATAACAACTTACCTGGAATTACAACTGCCTGTTTGGATTGCACAAGGCTGGGCGCTGGGGGAGTTGTGAAATGGCTGAATTCACTACTGCAACATCATTTCTGTTTGTCTGGGTTCTTGCAGCCAATTTGAATAAATACCCTGGTGCTCACATGATTCCCGCAGCTGGCAGTCCTGGGGGGGATCGTTGGCTTCCCAAGTGTTGGAATATGCGTGCTCGACTCCAGCCCATGTGATGAGCAACGTTTTTAGCAGGCTCTGTCAAAGCTGTGCTTGCTCACTGTGTTACTCGTCAGTTCTGACCAAAGAGCTTGGATGGGGGAAGGAACACCATTATTAACCCATCTAATAATAAAATGTATCGAGCAAGCACTTGGTATAAACATTAGCACTTCAAACTGTGCTGGTAGGCTCTGGTGGCAGGTGGAAAAATTATTATAGGATTGTGGAATGGTTTGGGTGGGAAGGGACCCTAAAGCTCATCTTGTTCCTCAAATATGCCATGGGCAGGGATGCCTGCCACTGTCCCAGGCTGCTCCCAGCCCTGTCCAGCCTGGCCTTGGGCACTGCCAGGGATCCAGGGGCAGCCCCAGCTGCTCTGGGCACCCTGTGCCAGGGCCTGCCCACCCTCACAGGGAGCAATTTCTTCTCAATATCCCGTCCAACCCTGCCCTCTGGCAGTGGGAAGCTGTTGTCCCTCGTCCTGTGGCTCCACGCCCGTGTCCAAAGTCTCATCTTCTTGCCCGGTGCCCTTTAGGTCCTGGAAGGCCACAGTGAGGTCACCCCAAAGGTTCTCTTCTCCAGGCAGAGCAATCCCAATTCCCCAGCTTTCCTCAAAGCAGAGCTGCTCCATTGCTCTGATCACCTCGGTGACCTCCTCAGCACTCACTCCCTACAGATCCATGTCCTGCCCGTGCTGGGCACCCCAGGTGAGCTTTCTCTTTACTTTGAACATCGATATGCAGACACATAAAACTTCACAAAAAACCCTATATTTTTTTACGCAGGAATTATCTAAGATATGCAGAGTTATTTCTTTTAATTTGATCCCTTAAGGGCAGATCTTTTATGTTCTCTGAGTATGTCTTAAGGCTAATCAAGCTAATGAATTGTTGTTCATGGTAACAACATGGAAGGTACTTGTGTTTCCCCGTGCAGAGCCCACCAGCTTTGCACCTGGATTTTAACTGCTTGGGGTTTGACTTCCCTGGGAGTCCCTGGAGCACGAGGGCACTGCCAGCCTGCGGGCTTGCCCTGCCACCGATAAAACGCTGATTTAGCCTGGCACATCCAGCTACCTGCATTATGCAAGAGGGAAAGAATTGGCCTGATCGCAGTCCTGTCAACACGAAGAGATTGCAGCATTATAACAAAACAGGCTTCTAAAGTCTTGTTGAAATTGAATCTGGATTCTATTAAAAAGTGTTAGTCCGGAGAGCCACAATAGCTCGCTCGGTTACCATGGGCCGAGCAGGCTCCAGTTGCATCAGACTATTGTTTTTTATTGGAATCCTCTCCTCCATCCTGCACGTTTGTTATTCATCAGTTCTAAAATATCAATCAAAAAGACAGGTGGCATCCTCTGGTCCCAAGTGGAATTTTCCTGGGTGGGATTTCTAATAAGCTTCTAAGTGTTTTCACTCTGGCCTCACCTTTTTAGTTTAAAATTAATAAATTCCCATTCTTTGGAGCCTGGAGCTAAGAAAACTCGCACCTACAGCCTCTCCTTGACTTCTTTTTAGTTCTGCCTGTGTGCAACCATCCAGAGTTCCTGAGGTATGCCAGCCACTGTGTGGGAAGAAAATGTAATATATATGATGTCTTTCTGGGATGTTTGTGGCTTTGTATAATTGTCCTGTCTAGAGCAGTGGAATTCTTGTTGAGAAATCCTTATCTGTCCATAGATCTCTGGTTTATAGCACTGCTGTTTAAATAGACTGTTTGAAGTCCTTGCCTTGGAGATATCTCCTCTGCTGTGTTCACATTGCTTGTTCCCCTCCCACAGTAATTTTAAGTTGGAAACGCTTTTTTGTTTATAATAAAGGGAAGTTTGGGAAGTATATTCTACATATCCCCAAGGATTGCTGCACTCTTTGGGCGATGTGGAATGTCAGAAGTTCCCACGTGTGCAAATTCACCAGGGAAACGCAGGCAGATCGTGCCCAGAAGCTGGGATTGAAGGGGCCATACAGGGAGCTATTCCTAAAAAGCCATCCTGCTGGCTCCCATGCTGCTGGCGTGCAGCAGGAATTCTCTGCACCGACAGGGATGGATGGAATGGATTTGTGTTACGGAGAGCTCCGGGGCTGATCCGTGGCCCTGTGTTTGACATTGCTGGGGTTGGTTATGGTTGGGGTTATGTTGGGGCTCGCTGGTTTTGGGCTCTGAGGTACCTTCCCGTCCACGATGAGGGGGGAGAAAAAACTCCCAACCCACATTTGCATCCTGAAGGAGAAACTGGAAGAAAAAGACTCTCTGTAATGTCTTCAAAAAAGACTTCACAGTGTTGCGACCTTATAATTTTCCTTGAAGCAGAGTCCCGAGCCTGCCAAACCAGGCGTGCTGTGTGTCTGAAGTGTGTTTCCATCTGCTTCCCATGCCCGCAGCCTCGCCCGCCGGCTGCGGCTCTCGGTGCCCGGCTGCCAGCCTGCAGTGGGCACGGTGGGAGCAGGGCACTGCTGGGCACTGCCTGCCCCGGGGGCTCTCGCGCTCCGTCCCTGCTGCTCCTTCATCTGCTCCTCCACCTCTGCACCCTCCTCGTTCCCGGTCCAGCTGCGGGGAAAAGGATGAATTCGGAATGGGCTGTGTCTTTGCTATTCAGTGTTATTTCTATTTCCAGAAAAGGTATGCTGTGGGAGGAATATAATAACTTTGGAAGCGTTTGGAACCTCCTGCAAGTGCCGTGCCCTCGTGTGCTTGGGTGTCTTGTGCGTTGGTCAAACGTTTCAGTTTTGCTTACCACGCTTATTCCTTTCCAGGTGTTACAATTAACACAGAGGGCAAAAGGATGGTCAATAAATGGGAAAAATAATGTCAATAAAATAATAGCAGATGCCTTTTCAGGCGTGGGATTGCATCATGGAATTTGTTTTTGTCACCAAGACTGCAGGAGAGTTTATAGGAGGCTGAGCAGTGTCAGTAAAAGGCAGACAGTTTATCTTTACCAGTTAATCCCAAATATCCTAGAGCTGGAATTAGGGCCTCTTTTTAGCTTTAAATGGAGGAACATCATATATCTCCTAGGTTTTGTGAGGAACCCTTAGGATAGAGAGAATCTCCTCTTTGCAGCATGTCAGTAAATTTGCTTCTCTTGCAGAGCACACTGTTGCCCCTGGCAAGATGCAAAATCCCTGGCTTACCTTTCCTTAAACCTGCTTTTCTCTGCTATTAAGGTGACAAGCTGGGAGCTGTACTGAGGTGAAAAACTGAGTTAAAAACCCAGAGTCATTTCAGAGAACGGGCTCATCTGTTCATTCTCAGAGGCACTTGTGCACCAGCAGAGCTGGTAGAGCTGAACATATATATATATATATATATATATATATAGGTTTACCCAGGCCTTTTTCTGCCATGTTTTTTCTTTGGCTGGGTTATTTTATCTCACCCAGGTGAAAAGAAGATAAAAGAGACTGAAGAAGGATGGAGCACCAGCCTGCAACTTCCTTTCTGCAGCTTAGCTATAAATGTAAATTGTGGGTCTGGGTCCAGGGCTCCCCAGTTAAAACTGGCAGATGTTGAATACCAGAATTACACATGTGTTGTTGATCAGCGTTTTCCAAACCCACTGCTGTCTGTTAGATGATCAAAAGATCAAAAATAAGTATTTTGCTAAACAAAGGAGGCATAAGGAAAACAGCAGTTTTCCATAATGCAGAAGATGCCTCTGGTTTCTCTGGCTCTTTGCAGCTCTTCCTTGGAGATTATGAGGATAGGTTTGGGGTTTTGGCTTTTGTGAGTTTCTTTTGTCTTTCCAGTCCATAAAGTTCTGTTTCTTATTATCATTGTTTCTGCTTTCCAGAGACCTAAGATAGCAAGTTGGCTCAGAAATTCTCTTTCTCATTTTAGCCACAGGAAATGTTGCTCCATACATTCAAAGTGCTTTTCCAGGTAGGCTTGTTTGGAATCCAGGTGGTTTGGGTTACGAGCTTTTGTTTGCAATGAGCTGGAAGTGGTTTCTGTGGGTTAGAGGGCGGGGCTTGTTTCATTGCTTTTCAGGTTGGGGAAAATAAATTCAATTTTTTATCCAATGTCCTTTTGTGCAGTCCCACAGCATGAGGGACACGAAGCCTGTTGTATAAAAGACAGTGGTGTGACTCTGGCTTCCAGCTTTATCGCTGAAATATCTGGAGATAAAAAGCTGGAATTCACTTAGGAGTATTTTTAGGGCTTTAAAATAGAAAAGAGAAAAACCTCCCGATTTTTGTTTCGTGCCATTCTGCACAGCCTTTATCAGAGCAGTGGGATGCCTTGCGTTTACCTTTCCTGGTGCTTCCCCGGCTGTTTTTGAAGAATGGATACGATGACGTGGGGGTCTTTAGGGTATCTTTGATGTTTTTGAGGTGTTGGGTGAACTGCTGCGTGTGATGTTACCCACAGCCCGTGCATTGCGCTGAAGGAGTAGAAATAGGTGAGCATTTTCTGGGGTTACAAGAAGTAACATCAAAACTCTTCATTAATTGTGTGTGGAGAAATCCTCTGGCTTTGGCTGGCAGGGTTAAACTCTTCATTAATTGTGTGTGGAGAAATCCTCTGGCTTTGGCTGGCAGGGTTGCTTTGAGCACGAGGAGCACGGGAGGAAGGGCCCGTGCAGGGCAGGCTGGCTCAGCTCACACGGAGAGGATCCATCCCACAGTCAGGTGGGAGAGCCCTCCCGGGTCACCAGACGCAGTCTGTGAGCGGTCGGTCCCCTTGTCACCGTCCCCACACCACGTCCTGTCATCCCTTAAACAGCTGGAGGTGGTGACTGCGCCGCCCAGGCAGCCCCTTCCCGTGCCTGACAACCCTTTCTCTGCAAAAAATGTTCCCTAATTCCCAAACTAAATGTTGAGTAGTGAGGAGACAGCAGGGTTTTGTTGCGGTGTAAAATCCCAGTTCCCAGTTCAGTAGGATGAGAGCGTTGTGCTGGGAGGAAGGAAGAAGTTTGTGTGAACTCCCTGTGCAAAGTGGCTCTAATAAAGTGAGAAAACAGTCCTCATAAATACAGATTTGGCAGCTGTTGAACTTTAAGAATGAGGGAGAATATTTCCTACTGAACGTTATCTTCGGATTCTGCAGCAGCTTGGACCCAAAGGACACTAAAGCTCCTGGACTGCTGGTGTGTGCTGTAGTATTTCTTGCATGGACATTAGATTAGTGCCTGAAAAATCATTTGAGCTTTGACAAAGAAAAAAACCATAAACCAAACTAGCACAGAAAAGTGAGATGCCAAAGAAAGACTGCAATTAGAAGTAAATACATTGGTGGGATTGTTTTAGTTATTATTTGCCAGTCGTGTTACATTCCAGAAATCACAGTTAATAATTTATTTTACAAAGCGAGTCAGTCTAATGAAATTGTGTAGCAGCAGCTTTTATTGTGTCACCATAGGTCTGTGTTTCCTTTCCCTAGAGTGGCAGTGCCTGAATATCAGTATTTTCACTCCCAGGTTTTTGGTAAAATCCAAAGAGGTCTTTAAAAGGCATGGAGAAAACTTTATATTGCCTTTCTAAAAAGAGAAAGCAAAAAGCTGCTGGATTGGAGAGAAGCACAACCCCGAAATGAGTTACCCATCAGTTCAGAAAGGAGCTCAGATATTTAATCATATTTCAGGCCTGAGATATGATTAAATGATTAAAGCATGGGGACTGCAAGGGAAATGATGGGAAGTTAAACAGTGAACGAGCAGCATTAATATAAAGCTATTTGGTCAGAGGGGTTGTAATCGATACAATTTGGGGTTTATTACATCAATATAGGGAATATTGCTCTCTCCTAGCACAGAGGGCTGAATACTGGCAAGCATTTAGTCAGAAAAGGATGCTCACCTGTTAAACTGCCTGTACTGCCGCTGAAAAGGTGAAGTGAGGAGCAGGGATTTATAAGAAAAGTGGGATTATCTTTTGATTAAACGAATCAGTAAGGCCGTGACTGAAATATTGCTGTTGTTTTTGGTGTCTCTTCAAACTAGTGCTGAAAAGGGTTTCAAAAGAATTTGAATTTCCTTACACAGAGACATGAGAAGTGTAAAAGTGTTTGCTAGGGAGAAAGAAATTTTTCTTTCTCCTGTCAACAGAGGGGTTAAAAGTTTCAGTTCCAGACAGGTGAAGCATCAAAAATTGAAACTGGAATAGTTTATCAAAGAATTCCTTACCAGTATTTGTGTTAATTCCTCATCTCCTGTAGAAAAAGACATCCTGTCCTTAACAGATGCATGGAGGGATGTCCTCTCCTAATACAAAAATTGGATTAGAGTGGAGTAACAGCAGCTTCTGACCTGAAGTCATGAGGATAAATGAGCTGAAAGGAAGGAATTAACGACTGAATGAAGGAGCTGAAGGATCAGAACATCTCTCCTCTCCCTTTCCCTGTTTCTCCCTGGCCATGTAACTTCCCACACATTACCTGGGATGCTTTTCCTGTGCAGGCCCAGCTGGGGATGGGGATTTCACTCCAGGGGCTCATCTGGGTGTCCCTGGGGATGGGCAGGAGGGAGCTGCAGCCTCCTGAATTCCCCTTTGCTCCGCAGCCACCGGCTTTTCTCACGCCACCACAACCTGGGGGAAGCCTGGGATGTTTATACACAGCCTTATTTATAATAACTCTTGTTTATTTCTGGTGCATACGGAAAATAATTTGTGTGTGAGCGCACGCATATGATTTTTTGTTGTTGTTGTTATTAGGAGTGGTTTTTAGTGGTTGGGGTGGTTTTCTGTTTTTATAAGCTCAAATGCCACGGATCAAAGAAAGGCGATCTGAATAGAGGAGCTGAGTACAGAGACTCACTAATGCTTCTGAAATTCCCCAGTAGTAGGTCTAAGAAACCCACAGTTGTTCGATGAAGATCTCATCTGTTATTATTTTGTCAAAAATACACTTTACAAACACTGCCATGTCAATATTCGAAGTAGATGAATTCGGGCAATGAGCGTTTTGGCTCAGGGTTCAGGAGCTGTTATTCTTTAAAATGCTTACAGAGTCTCAGGCCTTGAAGAGCAGTGAAGGGAATGGTTTGTGCTCCTCAGAGAAACACGAGAGAGCTCGTTTTTTTCCCGGGGCAGAAAATACCGCTGTGCTGAGTTGGTTTATTGGCGTTGTTGTGGCCCGTTCCCTGTCTTTGCTTCCAAGAGCCACCTCTGGAAAAAGCAGAATTGCAGGTTAAAGCTTGCCAGAGGACAGATTTGCTATCAGGCACTAGCGGTTGAGCTTCAGCATTTATTTTGGATAAATTTTTAGGGAAGGAAGCGAGTACAAGATTGATCTTGGCCTTTATAAATAGCACTACGAGCACCTCATATCCCTTTCTGCTTTGCCATGTCTTGAGTTACTTCGTTGCGCAGCAACACGCACCAAAAATTGCATTTTCACATAAAATAGCAGCTCCTCTATTTATTCATTCCTTATTGTCACATTACTTAATTGATTTAAACGTGCTGGTGTGGATGTTTTGCACTCTTGTGTGGAAAATGACAGTGTTGGTTGTATGAATTCCCTGGAGATGACAAAGGAGGAAGAGCACTGTTCTCAAATGATGCATTTTAGTTACAGCACTACAGCAGTGACCTTTTTTTATACTGAAATGTTTCAGACTCAGCCTAGGAGGTGCTTTGTGAAGTGTCACAGAGTTCCAAGGAATACCAGAGCAAATGGACTTTTCCTGTCACAAGGATTTGATACCAAACTAAGTATTAGCTAGGCCACATTAGTAAAATTTTGTAAAGATGAAAGGGTTTTACACCTCTTCATTTTCCAAAACTTTGCAGGAAAAAAACTTTTCTCCTTCTTGCTCTCCTCTTGGCTCCATGCACAACAGGATATTGGCTTTTCTGTCCCAATTCAAGTTACCCCTTTTGAGTTAACGCTCCTTACGCAGGGATGTGCTGGGGCTGGGGAGCCCCAAGGAGGGAATAAAGAGATTTTTAGAGTCCTTGGAACCAACAACCAAGGATTTTAGTCGCCTTTAAAGCCAGGGGGACAGAGTGGCTGCTGAGGATGGGCTGGTGGATTTGCCAGGGATGGAGAGGACAGGGTGTGGAGTGGGGTCAAGGGCTGATGTTTCAGGCTGGGGCAAGGCTGGATTCTGCTTTCTCAAATCCATTTGCAATGTCTGGTGTGTCAGAGCCTTTCCCCCCTTGCCTCGGTGTGGAGCTCAAGCTGGAGATAATTTTACTGCATGCCACAAAATTGACAAAATAATTCTGCAGCACGGCACAGTAAGATATAAAAAGTGCCTTTTCAAAAGTACAATAAACAAAGAGAAGATGTTTGTTTAGGGAAAAAATTGGAGGAATAATAGGAGTAGGGAATTTATTCCTGTTGCTTTAAGGTAGCTTTTAAAAATAGGAGTAGTCAGTTAATGCTCCAGCCTTTAGCACAGTAAACATACAATTGTGAGCTGATTGTGGTGAATTCCTCAAACAGTCCCCATCAGCAGAAGCTTGAAGGAGAGAGCCTGACATCTGGAAGCCAGCAGCAGTCAGGATTTTATTAAGGAGCACTGCCAAATAAAATCCGAGCACTACTATAAATGATATAAAAATAAAGATTGGCTATGGCGTCACATCTCTGAGATGCCAGCAAGTGCCCCCGAGTTTGGAGCCGAGTGTGAGAGCAGCAGAGCTTTCCCAGCAGCTTGGGAGCCCGAGGGGGACATGGTGGGTAGGGATGTGGCTTTCTCTGGTGCTTGCAGTGTTCAGGAGCTGAAGTTAGGAGTGGGATAAAGAGAGGAACTGCAAAATTGCTCTTCGTGTGCCTGAATTATTTTTATTGGAAAGGTTTCGGCCACGTACAGTCTGTGTCGTGTATTACAGACCTAAAGCAAGGTTTATGGAATATGATTTTCTGTCTGTGAAGGAGGTTATGAGAGAGTGACCTTATCACAGGGAGCAGAAACCTGCTCTCTTCCACGGGCTGCAACTTGACACATTTATTTCAGCGCTCCTGCTGTGCATGGAGCCAGTTGAACGGGTCGATGGCTGTGACAGCCGTGTCTGGCTGCACTGGGAGCCGAGCGTCAGGGACAGGGAGGGCAGAGCTGGCCCAGATGGGACCCAGCAGCCATGCCAGGGGCACGGAGGGTTTGGGGCAGCGTCCGCTGGGAATGTGGGCTCTGGCACCACAGAAGAACGAGTGCTTTGCCCTTCTGCACACTGGTGCCCTCCAGCCTTCTTGGGGGATGTCGGTGCCCCTCCGTGCTGAGCAGGACATTGCCCAGCCTGTGGCAATCAGATGAACTCCTGGGAATTCAGAAAGCTGTGATTAAGGGCTCCTTCTCAGGCTTTGTGTCTAGAAATAGCCCAGAACACCGCAGCGCAAAGTTCAAGGAAGTAAAAGAAGTGATATGTTAAATGAAATTCCGATCTTTCATTTTTTGAACGGGTTTTTGATGCAGCTCAGCTTGATAGAACCTGCTGTTTACCAGCCTGGCCTTTAATATTGGATCTGCTTTCCAATTATGCTTCAATTCATACACCAGTTGCAGAGGGCGTGTGTGGGTGTACGTGCGAGAGAGGGAGATTGATTTTGTTCTTTAAAAATGTGAAGTCTGCACTAACTATGAAAACCCATCAGAATTTCTAGCACTTAAATGCCATTTCCTTTCTCAATGTGCTACCAGCACTAAGTAATGTTCACGACGTCTCTCTGGCAAGTGAAGGAGTACGTGCTGGGTTTTCAGAAGTAGAACGTTAATACAGATATTAGTGAAAATCAGGCTGCAAATCCTTTTCCAGAAGTAAAGGGTTAAAGTGAAGGCTCAAATTACGATTTAGAAGCAAATACATAAGGTCTTAGCTGTGGTTTTCAGAAGTACACGAGAGAAAATGGAATAAAGAAAGTACACGGTGCTGTGCATCGGAGTCTCCTCTGGAACAGCAGATTTGGGTAACCCTATTTGCCACCACTTTGCACACAACATATTGGTATTTCTGGTCATTTTTCCCAGCCACTGTCTTTTCTGTGCGCTGTATTCCCAAGTCTCGGCAGTGCTTTGGTAGTCCCTGTGTCCGAGAAGCCCGAAGGAGTGTTCTGTCTGTCCTGTAGTTCTGACTGGTCATTTCTATCTCCTGTAGGCTTAAAGACCTATCTGATCTCAGGTCAGAAGGCGAAGGAGCCCCACTGCAGCTGCTCTCAGGCGTTGCTTCCTGGCTTGGAGTCCGCAGAGGGAGCCAGGACGCCGGGAACGTCGTCGGCCGAGAACTCCGGCGACCCGAGCAAGGCAACCAAACAGGTGGAAAAGGCCAAGGTGAGTTGTCCTCTCAAAGCCCAGCAGCACGGATCTCGAACCAGGGATGGGGAAACCTTCCAGGCTTGTTTATGCACCGCTTTACATATTTACATATGTATGGATTCGTGCACATAGAGTGAGAAAACAGAGTTGGAGGGAGGAAAGATTTACCAAGTCAAATGCCTGGCTCCCCTTTTGGTAAACAGTCCCTAAAATAAGGTGAGCACTTTTCAAAGGTGGTTTCAAAATAAATATTTCTATTTCTTTTTCAGGACTGAGAGGTCAGTGATGCTTTTTCAATGGCCTGGATTTTATTGGGGGGGGAAGAATATGTAAGCTACTGTAATTTCTGTGACTTTCTGCTTTTACTGCTTCTGCTGTTCCTCTGTCGTGAAGGTCATGTACCTGTGAGCCTTTCCATGAGCGTTCAACAGACATCCCTGCAAAAGATAATTGGATTGTTTTTGTGATGGGAGAAAATGCTCTGGTGGGTTGGGAGATTGGTTTATCTGCTTGCTCTAGAAACCTATATCTGGAGCTGAGGGCAATGGTTTGTATGGATTCAGCTTGGAGGAATGATGACACTTTGTTATGTTCACACCTCTCACAAGATCTCATGACAAGGAAATCTGTGAAACAATGTGTATTGCTTCAGAGCTTTGCTGTTACTCTCCATCTTCCATCTCAGAACAGATTTCCCAAACAACAGATGTCTGTTCTCTTTTCATTTGTGCTAAGAATTCCTTCTCCTGGGCTGCCTGAGGTGGGCACAAATGTCAGAGCTGGGGGTGGCCACCTGCAGGTCCTTGTCCTTACACTTCTTTATGGTCAGTACTGACTGAATCTCTTCAGCTCAGGTTTGACACTCAGCTGACAGAGTTGATGTAGGGATAATTTTCACGCTACTTCATTTTTACTGCTTCTCATTTTTTTCTGGATTAGGAGAGCACGAGTAGGGCACCTTTACCCTGCCTCTGCTCCCAGTTTTGACTCGAAGTGAAAACACTGGATTACAGGTGAGATCAGCTGGAGGGCTGACCCAGAGATGGTCCAAGGTCGAGTGAGCTCCTTAGAGAGGAGACCAGACTTATTTAACTGCAGAAGGGAGCTGTAGCCATCTTTATCCCTCCCCAAAATATGCACTGAGTGTGGTTTGACAGCATCCAAGTTGCTGGTGATACGTTTCTAATTCCTTTTCCTGTGTAAGAAAGAATATATTTGGCATCCTGCTGGCACCAGCTTTCCAGCTCCCTCTTGCCTTTCAGCGAAGGCGACGGCAAATAAGGCAAGAAAATACATCTTGGAGTTTGGGGGGAGCTGTACAGATAAACCTGTGAGTGCTGCCCAGGGTGTGGCCGTGCAGAGGTCCAGGTGTGGCAGTGACAGGAACGCCTTCGTTTCAAGCAGTGAAAGGAGGAGAATGTGCCAAGTGGAGCAGGATTGCTGAGCTGCCTGCGCGGAGCAGAAGGGAGAAAGGAGGGATGAAGCCAAGCAGTGAAGCTGTGGCTGCTGTTCTGAGAGACAGTGAGGATGCTTTAGGAATCTCAGACAGCAGAGGAGGCTGTGACTGAGGACTGAAACTGCCGTGAAGGGTGGGACTGACCCACCTGCAGCTGGGGTTGATAACTTTATGTACCAACTCGGGGTGGTACCTGTTCAAATGATCCAGGTGCCAAATGGAGCCTGTGGCTAAGGATCAGCTCTGTTGAGTGTTTTCTAAAATGGGGGGCGATTTACCTTGCAGAAGGGGAGGTACAGCTGCACCACTCTTCCTGATTAGCTGGGGTATGATGTGGAAGACACTGCTGCCCCACCGGGCTTTGTCCCTGATTGTCTGCTCTGGGGCTATTGCTGGGTGTTAATTGCTGCTTAGAATATCCTGAGCGAAGGGATTCACAAGGATCATTCAAGTCCAGCTTCTGGCCCTTGAAATGTTTCATTGCTGGGTGAAAATCTGTAGAGTGCAAAAGTACCGGCGTGGCCGTGAGCGGGAGAAGGAGAAGCTAAAAGCAGCTGCTCAGAAGAGCATCTCAGACTTAAGTGCTAGCTCAGATTCAGGTGCCCGGTTGTGCTACAGTTTGTGTCTAGAGGTGCCTGGTTTTGCTCATCACCCTCAGCACTGCAGCTCCGGCCCGGGATCTCCTCGGTGGCCTCACAGCTGATTCCTGAGCCTGCCTCGCCCCAGTGCTCTGGTGCTCAGTGAATTCTGGCTGAGCCCAGTCCCAGGTTTCCCTGGGAGCCCAGGAGCATCCAGCTGGTGGCTGCAGGAGCCGTGTCACAGTGGGGCCAGGGGCAGCTGTGTGAGCCACTCTCTGTGGCTGTAGTGGCCNGGCTGCAGGAGCCGTGTCACAGTGGGGCCAGGGGGCAGCTGTGTGAGCACTGGCTTAGGAGCCTCTCTGTGGCTGTAGTGGCCCAGGGTGGGGAGCACAGCCAGCTGCAGGCACTCCTGACTCCACAGCACGCTCCTGAGGGTAATGTGGCCCAGCCTTCTCTCTGCTGGGGACAGTCACAGAGTCACGGGCTGGCTGGGGTGGGAAGGACTGTAAAGCCCATCTGGTTCCACCCCATGCCGTAGAACAGACACCTTCCACTGTCCCACGTTGCTCCAAGCCCTGTCCAGCCTGGCCTTGGACACTTCCAGGAATGGGGCAGCTACCAGCTCACTGGACAAACAAACCTGTGCCGATGTTTCATCGCTTCCATTGTAAAAAATTTCTTCCTTATATCTAATCGAAATCGCCCCTCTTTTGCTTTAAATATAGATGTATGTTAAAAAACCCCCACAAGGTACGACTGCAATTTGATCAGAGATCATGCACAAATTTTGAAAAGGAGTGGGTTCCTTTTTAACAGCTTTTGGGTTTTTCGTGAGGCTTTTTTTTAAAGCCTGCAGTTTGCTGGTAGGGTCTGGAGATAATAATTTGCAAAAGAATCATGACTTACATGCTGACTGTTTTAAATACAAAGCTGTAAATGGTGTCAGTGTAGGAGGAGATGACTCCAGCTCTGCAAAAGAGACTTAAGTAGGAGAGGCGAAATTACAGGCAAGTTGAAATATTTCTATTTTAAAGGGAATAGGGGGCTATATTGGATGCAAAGGATGACTTTCACATTTTGGGCTTGAACGGGTGTTCTAGAGGACAGGGTCTGTCAAGGAAAGTCGGGAGGGAGAGTGCGACAGTAATTGATCCATGAAAAGAATTGTATTTCCTCCTCTGGTGTATCTGTAGTTCATTTAACTGCAAACCTTGTTGCAGCTTGAATGTCAATAAGATGTGTTTACATTAATAAAATGGTGAACACAGAGGGTAAGAACTCTGAGTAAATCTATAATAGCAGGTGGTTTTTTGAATGAAAACACTCTACCCTGCCTAAGTGGTTTTGGTATCAGTTTATCTTCCCTATCATCTTTTATGACATGCCTCACTTGACAGTGAATCATAAGCTGTTGTAAAAATGTTTTAATGATTGCTTGGTATGAAAACAGAAAGTCCTTTGCTTGTCTTGGTGCTTGCTGGAAGTGCATTAATGTTTTATTCATGGCACTGAGGTCACAGCACACGGAGCCTGTGAATGCCTGCCATAGAGAAGGAAGTTAATGATGTTGACTTGAACACATGGGGAAAGTCAGAGGAACTTCTGCCTCTTCTCAAAGGTCAGGCTGCTTTTCCAAGCCCTTTGTCTCCTGGCTTAACCCCAGGAGACGAGTGTTGGAGGTGGTCTTGCTGATTTATTAGCAGGATCAAACAGGGAGTGGTTTTTTTATTTTTTTTTTTGTTAGGGGTATTTGGGTTTTGTCACCATTACCTGACTTTAGCCATGGATAAATCTAAATCTAACTCCTGCAGGGTTAGTAAGTAAGGCTTGTTAGCCCACTGCCAATTTTTTTTTTTAGGCCGTCTAGTAATGCTTTCTACCAAGTGGCCAAGACATTTGTGATAGTTAGTCAGAGATTATTTTTAAACAGAGCCATTTGAGAACCAGCTCCATGGTTTCTTCAGCTGTGCTGGTATTTGTTCAAACTGCACAGGTCTGTTCAGACTGGGTGTAAATTGCTTATCTGACGCCAGGTTAGGGAGCTCAGAGTCATTTCAGTGCCCAGCCTGGGCCGTGTCCCTGACAGATGATCTGCAGGCTGCTGGGGAGGCTCAAGGTATCCTGCAGGAAAACCTTTGAGAGACATTGGTGAGTGCTTAGATGTGACAGGGAGAGTGGGCTGGGTGAAACATGTGAAAATTAAACACGCTGAGCGCTTGCAGGTGGGACATCAAAGGTGGAAAAGGAGCATTAGGTGAAAAGTTAGTTCTGAAACAATTTAAGGTGCTGGTCTCTGAAACAGGGAGTGAACCTGAAGGCAGAAGTTGTGGGTTTGGATTAGAGAGGCTTGAACATACCCAGGACAAACAGAAGAAATTAACATGGGATGTTGAGTTGGTGACAAAAGGCTCAAGTTCTTGCTGGAAAACTTGCTGTGATGTTTAGTAGCAGACTTTGGCGAGCCTGGTCACAGTGAAGGTCTCCAGAGCAGAGGAGCTGCCAAGAGGGCTCAGGCTCAGGATCCCTCTGAGCAGGATCCTGCCTCAGCACTGCCAGCACTGGAGAAGAGAGTGAAGAACTTGGAAGATACAATTCCAGAGTTAATTCCCCTAAAGAAGATCGCGTTTTAACTTGAAGGGATTAGCTTGTTTTAAAAGCTCAAGTGCAATATTTTAGGTTGCTTCCAAAATGCACAACCTGGAACTAGTACAAATCCTGATGGTTTTGATTTCCTTGTTCCCTGTAACATTTGGCTGCAGTGTACGATAGCCTGAGCCTCCCCTCACCCCCCTGTCTTAGGGCTCTGTTTGAAAAATCATTTTCCTTTATTCGTTTCAGATTTGTTGCTTTCCATTTCCCTGGACTGTTCATTATGCATCATGGTTATTTCATGCTTTTTCTGGATTTTGCTGCATTTTATGCTGTCTTCTCTCCTAATGGCATTCAGATCCCTTTGCAGGCAGGTTTCACACAGGAAAATTGCACTTCTCCTACTAAAGAGTGTTTGATTCTTCTTGGGGAGGTCCTTTGCCCCTGCACAGCGATTACAGTGTATCTGTGATCTTACACTAGTGAAGCTCTCCTGGATTAGATTTAGCTTCAACAAACAGCAAATCTGTGATTTATTTTTGAAATGGTGCATTCTGTTCCAGTCAAATTTTGCTCCCTGCCTCCCATTCTGTAGCTTTGTTTATCTTTGAACCGTGCTGCAAGTATACAAGTGGACTGAATTACAAATTGCATCATACTGCAAGGACACCAGAACGTTCCTGGCTAAAATTCTTTTGTCTCATTTCAGCCTTGCCCTTCATGTAGTACCACCCTTGCTCCCCACTGCGATGTCAGCATAGATGAAGGAGCTATCCAAAATGGTTGTCAGGATGAGCATAAAAACAGTACGAAGGTAATTGAAGTACTTCTCACTTCCCTTTTCTCCTTATTTCTCTGCTTCCCTCGGCTTTCTTAGTTTTGCACTACTATTCCTTTATCCAAGCTCTTCAGCTTGATTTTGATTTGTGTTCAAAAATTTAGTTGAATTCCCCTTGCTCCTAACATTTTCAAAATTTTTAGTAATTTTGTGGGCTCATCTTGATCCTGAGAAGGACCTAAAATTTGGACTCTTCAAGCTATGCTGATGGTACCAAAAGAGGGAGTCCCAACGAGCACTGCCACTGCACGTCCCATCCTCACACCCTCCTCACCACAGGTTCCATGCCTTGCCAGCGTCTGCTCCATCACCTCTCTGAGACGAGGTTGTTCCTGTTCACACACGAAATTCACAGCTTTCAGTCAGTTTACACCCTTTCCTGACCGACAGGAACAGCCTCTTCCATACTCTTCATGCTGCTGCCACGCTTGCTTTCCTTGCCTGTTGCTCAGATATTCTCACTGAAGCCACCTCCTTCCCCTGCCTCGCCAGACCCTGCCTGTTTGTCGTCCTGCTCCTGTGGCCTTTGCAGCCTCTCTGCTCCAGCTGTTGCCCCTCACTTCTCCCTGAATGTTAAGCTAAATGCAGACTGAGGACCAGTGCTCATTACCTAGCTGTTACATATTCAAATAAATAAAATGTTTTCCATCTTTGGGGAGAATCCCTTTGTAGGCATGCTCTGAGACAGGGATCTTGTTCTTCATGTTTCTCTTACAGCTCTTCTTGCCTGTAAAGCTGATTGAAAAACTTGCCAGCACTGTTGCCACTGCTGAGCAATTGCATTAATCTGTGTTTGTCCCTCTCTGTCTGTACTTGACCTGTTGTCTCATGCTTAAACTGTAAGCTCAGAAGCAGAGCCTGCCTTACTGGGCTGTAGGGGTGTGTTACACAGCAGTTCTGTGCCAGAGTTCCAGGAAGCAGCCTAAGAAAAGAATAAAATCGTGATCCCTTGAGCCCAGAGGGAGGTGTCAGCAGGGACTTGTCTCAAAGCAGCTTGAGATCTCTAAGACAGAGAACATGTGGGAGATCTGCCTGGGCTGCCAAGCTGGTAGGCAGGAGATGCTTCTTCCCCAGGTGGCCTCTGCCCACGGGCAGGGATCTCCAAGAACCCACTGAAGAGGGATTGTCCTTAGGTACCAACTGCCTGGTTGAAGTTGCTTCCCACTGTAGCTGCATTGGCTTCATGTGTGTGAATCAGCAAGTCATCTGACCTTCCTTGGAGGAGATTTGTATCCAGAGTTGAGGAAGAGGTCTGTAATTTCACTGGAGAAATTCCAGGGGAGCCCAAATTGCACGTCCTTCTTGAGTTTGGTTCTGTTATTGCTCAAATATGCTCCAAAAATGGGAGCTGTGTCATAGCCATCACTGAGTCTGGGATGCCTGTTCAACTGAAAGCTCAAAGAGCAGCCACATGCACAAAGTTGCTGTGACATTTGATTCCCAAGACTTCCTTGCAGCCTCAGCTCCCTTGGGAAGAAGAGCCATAAGCTCCCTCTACCCATCTCTGTTCCCTTCCCACACCACATGCTGCACTCATGTCCCCTGCCTTTAGGGAATGTTAATGATGTTTAATCATATCCTTGGACTTGTGTGGCTCCCAACAGCCTCCTCTGGAGCGTCCTTGTCTCTTGATGAGAGGAAACTCCACACCAAGCCTCCAGGTTCTCAGGGAAGCCCTACAGCCTGTTGCCTTCAGAAGTCCCAGCAACGCTGGAGCTGACAACATGTAATAAATAGGGATTTTCTCCTACACAAACAGTTTCATACTCTAATCCCTGCCTGTTAAGATTAACAGAGCGCAGAGAAACCTTGAGCTGACTGAAGGGAAGAATTTTCTTGGGGATTTGAGCCTTTGCCAAGGAGCTAAAGAGAAAGTCCACGCTGACCTTCTTTGAAAGAAAGAAATTTTCTCTGCATTTTTCAGATGATCTTGAGGAACAGCAGGGAAAGCAGACAGTGCACAGGAGTCCAAATCTTTTATTTGAGCTGATTGCAGCAAAACCGGAGGGTTCTCCCTTACTGCTTTTCAAGTAACAAGTGGCTGGAATGGTGAGGAAGAGGAGAAAGATAGTTTCATAGGAAAAAAAAATGGTAACTGTGACTTTCAGTTTTTCTTTAGGCCTCAGGTTGTTCTGGGAAATGCTCTGGCTGAATACAATCCTTGCCATAAGCTAAAAACCCAACCCACCAAACAATGAAGGCCCTTTACAGTCAGTTTGTTTGGTTTCCCTCTGCACCTCAAAGCCAGAGGGGTTTGCCCTGGCTCTGCAGGATGCTCCGTGGCCCTGTTCCCTTGGGCAGGCGGGATAACCTGGCAGAGATGTAGGAGGACTTGCTCAGGAGCTGCTCAACATTTTCTCTTAGCAAAGAACCTGGTGACCTTTTCTGTTCCTGTGCCTCTGCCCTACAGGAGTGTCCCTCTGGGCCGGGGCTCTTGGAGTGCCTGCTGGGATCTGTGGCTGAAATCCCCTTCCCTTCTGGTGATTCTGGTCTGCAGCAAAGCATTGGCAGCACCCCAAGGAAACCTCCCCATGTGCTGTTCCTTCCTCAGCTGCCCTCGCTGTGCTGGGAGCACCTGCGAGCTGCCAAAACAACTGTTGGGAGGGCTAGAAGGGAGGGCCCGGGAATCCTTCCAGCTCCTGCCTCCTGCACGTGGCTCCTGGGCTCACAGCTGGGTCGGGGCAGCCCACAGGGTGGGGATCCCTCATCCCCCCGCAGGGAGGGAGGAAGGGGAAGCACACCCCACCTCCCTCCTGCTTTTCCTGGAGCTCTGGGGCACCATTCCAGCACACCTTGTTACGGCTTTAGCTCTGGAGCTCTGGGCTGTGACGGGAGCCAAGCCCAAGCGTTTCCAGCTCGTCCCTCTTCAGGGTTCTCCCGCTGCCCCCTTAGTTTTGTGTCTTCCTCGGCTGTGTCTGAACCTTCCCCTTCACCTGTCTGTGTTCACTTGCTTCCTTTGCTCCACAGGACAGATCGCACAAGGAAATGGAATTGATTTTGCACGGGCAGGCAGAAAGCAGATATTTTTTAACTTTAACCAAGTTGGTTTTACAATGTCAGTAACATATTTCAGCACGTGGTTGGGGGGGTGATGATATTCATGGTATTTATTTATGGTCACTGTGGTGACATCCAAGAATAGTCTTCTGGAGGAGCTTGTCACTTCTGTACAAGCAGGAATGGAGAAACTTCTGTCATGAGTGGGCTTCAGGATGAGGAGAAATGCTACATGATAAGTGATAAGATAGGGAGGGGGGAGATGAACACTCAAGTATGCTAAGTTTGCTCTGTGTTTGCATTTGAAAACGATCCTGACTAACTGCAGTTCATTTTCATTCTAACCACACTTAGCTGTCTAATTCTTTTGGAATTGCTTCAGTACATATTGGTCTAGGTCAAACAAAATGTAAAAGAGGGAACTTCAGGCTCCGCAAAAATAGAATTATTTTTGTTTAAGAGTAGTTTGTGTTCTCCAGTGACAGCAGCATTGGTGATACTGTGTACCTAAGCCGTGTTGCAAGCTGTTGTCAGAATTAAAGCTGTCTTAACTAATACAAAGGCAAAAGAAAACCAGAAAAAATAAATATGTCTTTAGAGAAGGAAATGCAGTTTACTTTGCAGGAGTTTTGGTGTAGGGTGAGATGTACAAAGGGGCTGTTCCCACAGGTGGGGGAGAGGGGGAGCCTCTGGGAAAGCATCAGGCCATAGTGGTCAGGGGAAGGATCAGCAAGGGCTGGCAGAGTGAGCTGTCTCATGACCCAGGGAAAGTCAGCACAGATTAAATGTATATTTAAAAATCTTTTTAGGAGATTCTTAACCGTAAGATGGGTGAATGAAATTTGGGCTTGTGGTTGGTTGTCTTTGAGTGTGTGAAAACGTGCTTTGTTTTCTGCTCCTTAGTCGGTTCATAGAAAGTACAAAGGTGGCACCCAAACAGGCCCCTGGAGCTGTGGGAGATGCATCCACAGGAAATGTGGGTGGATTCAGGGCAGGGGGAGTTTGTGGTCAGGGTGCCGAGGAAAGAGCTTCTCTCCGTGTTTGCTCCTTCCAGCCTCTCCTGTGTGTTGTTAACACTGACATTCCCTGGGTGTGGTGTGCTCTCTGTTGTCCAGGCTCCAGGAGGACACAGCCCAAAGACTCAGAATGGGCTCCTGAGTCCTCCCCAGGAGGAGAAGCTCAGCAACAGCCAGACCTCTCTGTATGAGATGCTGCAGGAGAAAGGGCGCTGGGGCGGCGTCAGCCTGGATCAGTCAGCTCTGCTCCCTCTGAGGTTCAAGAACATCAGGGAAAAGACAGATGCCCACTTCGTGGATGTGATTAAAGAAGACAGGTAAGGAAAAGGGAGCTGTGCAGCGTAAAATCCTGCCAAGGTGAGAAGGCAGTGCTGGGCTCCCCTGTCTTTAGTGTTTGTGTGCTTTTTGTAATTGTTGTCAACATAAAACACGTTACAAGTATTCTGATTTTAGTTTTTATTCTGCTCAAACTCTAGTAGAAACTCAACGACAGAAACTTTCTGTTTACAATAAGTAAAACCAGTTTTTCATCCTATGAAAACAGTCCTGTCAGTCCTCCTTCAGTCGAGTCTTCGAAAGGGAAATTGCTCTTTAAATCACTTGGCACAAAACTGAACTCCATTTTGTTGTCCAAGGTCCTCTTAATGCATGTAGCCTGTACCTTCTTCTGCAATTTTAGGTGTAACATAAAATCTGAACCACAAAACTCCCATCTTTTAATAGTAAAAGAAAAATGTCTGATAACATCTGATTAATCATTGGAATCTTACTGGGCTTGGAAGCTGAATTAATAGAAGTGAATTCTCATGGACTCACTATCTGCTTAGATATTGTAAACCAAGTTTCTCTGTTTCAAACAAAAAGCTTATTTTGGGCAGAGGAAATATTCTTCAGAATTTAGTAGTGTGGGATTTTTATCAACACACAGAGCCATATCTCCATTATGGCGGTGACTTGACTGCAGCAGCTAAACAGATAGCTTGAGTTTGTTATTATTTATAGCTATTTTTATTTTTGTTTCATTGCTTCCACTCAGATTGAAGGTATTTTATCTAAATATCCTTGAAACTGTTCTCCTGTAGACTTGGCTGTTTGGAGCAGGGACACCATCACCTTTATGGCAACATGACTTAGGCAGGGAGAGGTGAGAGGGAGGGACAGGAGTCCCTTTCCAGTCTCTTACCTCAATTTTTTTCTGTTTACCTTTCTCCTGTTGCCAACTTGAGTCAAAATTTGGGGTTCTTTATTGTTTTTTCTCAGTGTGTGGTCTATCATTAGTGGCTGAGAATGGTGGTTTAGCTGATATTTCCAAATATTAGAACATAGATGTATTGGGAATGTCCAAATGTTGGCAGAAATCAGCCAGAACAAATAGGAATATTGTTTAAAAGGTCACCAGCACTCTGCAAACTGTAAGTTATAGAAGTAGTTTAATTTATGCAGTTGGTCTGCTGAAGATATCTCGCTCAAGTTCTTCTGTTCTGGAGCTTTCCTCCTCCACTCCCAAAATGGGTAATTTTTTCTGATTTGGAAGAAGGAGTACCGTGATTTGAGATCAGTCAAAGCCTGGCTTTTTTTTGGTCCCAATTAAATATCATCATTACCATATTAAGTGGGCCATTTCTTGTTGCCAGGGAAACTTCTCTGCTGAGTTCAGTTCATGTAAACACAACTTTCCAAAAATAATCTTCTGATTAATTAGATCTATGCAAAATGCCTTAAGCCTACCAGTTTACACCGATTTTTTTCAACATTTCTCAATGAGAAATGGTATGGAATAAGCCATTTAAAAAATGTTCCTGTTCCCCTTCAGTAAAACATAATTGTTGGTGTTGATGAATCCAGTATCTATGAGGATTTTTGAATGGGGAATTTGAGGTGTCTCAGGGAAGGGACCAAACTTCCTCGTGGTCATTTTACAGGAATCCCCAGTTTCACTGAGTTTTGCTGTGTTGGTTTGATGCTGTTGCAAAGCCAAGTGATCTTCACCGAGCACTGAGCAGTGATTTCCACTGCAGGGCACTTGGATATAAATTCCTGTTAACAGAAAATACTTAACCCAGATACGGTGATAAAGTGCATAAATTAATCCCACAGGCTTCCTGCAGAGCTGGGAAGGGTTAAACTTATCCTGGGGGGATTCTGGAGCCTGTCCACTGCATTAGGAGGCTGCCTGGGGCAGGCTGGGAGGAAATACTGGACACTGGGGATATTGAGCTCAGCTGTGTGGCTGAGAGTGTTTGGCACGCCAAGATTTCACCTTGGAGCTGATACCTCGGCACTATTCCAATGTTCTTTAAAAATAATATTAATAAAGACAGTATTAGTGGGGCATGTTTGTATTAGTACATTATAAAAGAATCCTTTTATCAAGGTTACCAGTTCTTACAACTTGATTCTCTGTATTTGACAGTGAACACTTTCAGCTTCGAGTCTGCCTTTACTTCTGTAAAAGTCCCGTGCTTTGCTCATTGTAACCTGCACGTTCTTTAAAAGAAAACTGTAGTGTAAGAGTATGGAATGTTTGAGCCTCATTTCACTGCGAACATCCTCAAAGGATTCTTGGTTTGGGGATTTTTGTTTCCAGCAAAAATTAAGGTATTCCTTAGGTTATAAAACCTTCTGAAGTACAAGAAGGAAGCCCTCGTGTGCTGACTGGGGCAGTACTCACAACGATCTCTTCAGACTTCCAGAGCAGAATCTCAGGGATGTGTGAAGCTCCCCAATACTGGGTTCTGTGCAGCCCTTCATTCCCTCCTTGGGGCAGTTTCTTCTTTAAATACCATTTTGTTATTTTAAAATTTGTTTGTTACTTTCATTTCCCACTTCCCAGTCTTGCTTGATCCGGGGAACACCCTGTGCTGGGATGCAGAGGCCTCCTGGGAAGCAGATCATGTACTTGACTGTTTCATCAAGTGGGATCTTCCTTTTGGAGACAGGATGAGCTGACAGGGAGCTGAGAAGGCCCTGGGAATGCTGCCTTCACCCTGGTTCCATCGTGTTCCACCTTCTGGTGGAGCTGGACTGTTCCTCCTACATCCTTAACCAGCCCAACAGCACCATCACCACCTCCACTGAGCTTCCCTGCAGGAAGAAAGGGAATTCAACAGTACTTAAAAAACCACAAAAAAAATCCCAAAAAGCTTTCAAAATTTTTATTTTAAGATGCTCTTAGACACATCTAAGAAAGGTGAGAAATGAAGACAAAGAAGAATGAAACAGAGAGGGGTGAAGTGTCCTGGTATTTTTGATGTATTGGCCAAGGCCAAATGTTTAAAGGCTGCTAAGTGTCAGCCGTATTAATGCTTAGATTCCTTTGTCTTCTCTAGCATCAGTCTAGGAATGTGTGTTTGGTTGATCTTGCATCTCAATGAAGGAAGGGAAAAAAAAAATAAAAAAAGCTTCCCACATGCCATCTTGTGCTGGGAGCTTGTACTTCCAAGAAAACCTCTTAAGCAAGAGTTCCATAAAAATAAACAGAAAATAACCCCAAAACCAAACCTCCTTAAAAAGAGAATTCAGGCACAGACAAGCTCTGTAGGATCTTTCTTTCAGCTTCTTCATTTGCTTGGAATTTGACCTCATGTGCATCTCTGGTTTTTGCTCAGAGCCACCAGCTTGGAAATTGCCCACTCTTGACTGTGGCTCTCGTGCTGCAGTTCCCAGGGTGGGAATAGCACTGGGAAAGCAGCAGATTTGGAGGGATTTTAGAAGGAATTCCCAGTAAAGAACACATGGAATCAGCTCCTTGGAAATGAGAGGAGGTTTGCAGGCAGGGAGAGCAGTGTTTGGAAGCTGCAGAGAGCAGGGGGGCGGGCTGTCCCAGCCACAAGTGCTGCAGGCAGCTGTGACCTTGCTCTACGACCCTGGGCACGAAGCACTCGGTGCTCTCGAGGCCCTTCAGCTCCCTGGCACCTGCTCAGGGGAGAAAAGGTTGGCAGATCAAATGCCATCAGGAAACTTCATTCATAAACATCGTCCTGCTAATGCAAAACTCAAGCCAGCTTTTCATTTTTCTTCCAGAGGATGGGAAATAAACCCAACTTGTAATGAGTGAAGCCTCTTCTATGTTGCTGTGGGGTTTTTTCCACCTTCTCTGGAAACGGTGAAGGTGAAGGAGGGCATAAACAACCCCTGGTAGATGCTGCCTCTGGGTTCCTTAGCCCTGATGTCATTAGTTGTCACTGCCTTTGTTGATGGTGCAGGTGGTTCCAAATCTCCCATTTCAGAAGTAAATCTCAGCTCTCCATCTCTTCTCTGCAACCCGGATCATTAAGGGAATGTTCCCAGTTGATTAACTGAGTTATTTTAGTGTCTGAAATAACAAGAAACTGCTGTTTTCTAAAATGGGCAATGGGTTTTTTTCCCCCATAACAATTTGTCACCTTTGTCATCCTTGGCTTGCTTTGAGCCATACAATTCCACCCAAGACACAAATATCCCACAACCACGTGTCTCCAGAGGTTGTGTGTCTGTAGCAGCAATTAACCTTTACTATTTGCTGGCTTATGTTACAATTATCTGTACTCATCAGTTAGATCTGCTAAATTTCTGGAAGGGCTTGTTAGACTCTTCCTGGAAGTATAAGTTTGCTTTTTTTTTGTGTGGAATATTTCCTTTGATTGAGCAAGTGATGTGGGTAAGAGGATACTTTGGTGATCAAGAAAGAAAAACCACAGGAACTTCAAAGCCAAGTGCCAGCATCCCTAGAAACAGCAGCCCCAGACAGGGGGGGCTGAAGGAGGTACAGCTGAACAAACTGATGTTGATTTTGTCTTCTCTCTTCAGCCTCATGAAAGATTACTTCTTTAAACCACCTATTAACAAGCTGAGCCTCAACTTCTTGGATCATGATTTGGAGATGGCCTACAGGACAAGCTACCAGGAAGAGGTGAGATCCTACTGGCACTGGTTTCTGTCTGTAATCTGTCTAAGCCACTGTCTGTCCTTTAACACGTTTTCTTGCAGTTGTCTCACGACAAGGGTTGTGAAATGTCCAATGTGATTTGCTACTTGGCATTGCTGCCTCTGAAGACAGTCTCCTTTCAGTTTATTGTAGAATTATGGAATGGTTTGGGTCGGAAAGTCCTCAAAGACCATCCCATTCCACCCCTGCCATGGGCAGGGACACCTCCCACTGTCCCAGGCTGCTCCAAGCCCCAGTGTCCAGCCTGGCCTTGGGCACTGCCAGGGATCCAGGGGCACCCTGTGCCAGGGCCTGCCCACCTCCCAGGGAACAATTCCTGGATCCCAATATCCCATCCGGCCCTGCCCCCGGGCAGTGGGAAGCCATTCCCCTTGTCCTGTTAGCCCAGGACATCATCCAAGTCCCTCTCCATCTCTTCTGGAGCCCCTTTAGGCACTGGAAGGGCTCTAAGGTGTCCCCAAAGCCTTCTCTTCTCCAGACTGAATGCTAAATTCCCCAGCATTCCAAGACATCAGAGCAGAGAAGTTCCAGCCCTTGGAGCATCTTTTGTCATGCCCTGACAAAAGTCAGGTGTTTGGGCTGGAAATCTGCAGTACACTGGTGACTTCCCACCTGTCTTCTCCATGTTCAGGTTAACGTTTTAAGTCTCTAGGGTGGCCAGAGAACCATGCTGAGATGGCAAAGACCATCACTTCCCAAAGTAAGGGACCAATTGCTGCTTGTCCTCTCATCAAATATGCTAACTCTGAGAGCGGTAACTTGGAATTTGATTCTTGTTTAGTCAGAGTCTCCTGGTTATCCCTATGGAATCCAAACCTGTGCTGCATTCAGGTACAGGCAGCTCAAAACATTGAAATTGTAGGGAGCAGTAAATTGTAAGGAAGTCGGTGTTTTCTTCAGGATTCTGCACTGAATCTAAAAGCTCCTTAATTCCCTTGGGGGCTAATAATATCACAGGCTTTCCACAGCACTGGATTTCCCTGCCTGACTGATAGGAACTAGCAAGATAGTTGAAATTTACCTAGAGTGACATTAGGTGTCAGTTAGAACTGAGGCTGCACGTCCACCAGGAGCTGCCAGAAAAAGACAATTGCTCTGCCCTCCTTGCTCCTCCTCCTCCCTGCTCCTAATGACTCTGGTGCTTCTCAGCCTTCCCTGCTGTGAGCAGTTCATTTATTGACCTAACATGAAATATTCATGGTTTGTTTTTCTGTTTGGGGCTCTTTCTCTTCCCATCTGGGGCTGTTCTGTGCTGTGTTGAAGCAGCAGCAGCAGCTCTGGAGAGGTTGGCAAGTGCCAGAGCCAGCACGAGATAAGCGTCCGGCGGCAGGAAGGGAATGGGCCCTTCCCTTCCAGCAGCACTGAGCTGTTGATTCGGGTGATCCATCTGCAGAACTGCATCAGGATCAATTAGGTGGGGGTTTCTTTTCTTCCCAGTGTCTCCTGCATCTGAGGGCAGTGGGATTTCTGCATCTGCTGCTCGTTGTTTTCAATTCTGGGCAGTGTTGTCACATTCTCCTTGGCACAATGTGCTTGTTTTTCCAATACATCCAGGTGACACCTAACTTAATTTATTTTATTTTATTTTACCAAAGGAAAGCCCTGTTGTTGCAGTTCAGTCTCTTCACTTTGGTCAGGAGCTCCATGCTCATCCTGCAGCGCTGTCATTTAATGGTTCTCTCTCTGCAGAAAAGTTCCTGTAGCAACAACAGGGAGAAACTTCCTGTGGAATGCAGCCTGCAACATTTGCAAACTCTACAGAAAATAGTAACTCAAGTAGTTTCCAGTGGAAAGATTG
Source organism: Regulus satrapa (assembly GCA_013396955.1). Taxonomy (NCBI): domain Eukaryota; kingdom Metazoa; phylum Chordata; class Aves; order Passeriformes; family Regulidae; genus Regulus; species Regulus satrapa. The sequence goes on along the minus strand of VWZN01002767.1, from coordinate 721,070 downwards.
GAAAAAGAAGCAAAGGATAGATAGCAAAGCATATATAGATATATATAGACCTATTAATCTGGCTATGTAGGAAATTCCTCGAAGGAGCAGGAATGTGGCCTGTGCGTTTGGCTAGTGGCAAGTTAATAATTTGAAAATTAATACATAAACCGCCTTGAAAGTGAGAATTTTCAGTCTCTAATAGTAACTCCGCAGCACCAGGGCAAAAACCTGTTAAAGCTCTAATGTTAGCAGAGTTCTGGTTCAGAACAACAGTGAAATCATCTTTTGGAGAGTGAAAAGATTTGACAACAGTCCAGGTTCTCTAATGGCTTGACAGTCAATGCTGCTGAAAGTGGCTTCCAGCACCCCTGAATTCCCCTCTGATTACACAGTGCCAGCTGCATGCTCAGGTTGTGATCCCTCTCTGGAATCAGCTCTGCTTCCCAAGAGCCTTAATCTGTTCTCATTTGGAAATGAAGGCACTACTTAGCACTGTTAGAGCATCTTTAACTCTGTCACTTGGGGATCCAGTGCTGCTTCCCTTAATTTAATTGATGGGACTTCAGATGTGCATGAACAGGATCCTGCTACCCCTTTAGGTTAAAAGGTAATTTTGGCACTGAAGTGCTGCTGGCTGGATTTATTAGGTTGCAGAGAGGTACAAATAAGGAACAAGTTTGTTTCCCGGTGTTGCTGAGCACAGGAAATGCTCTGAGGAGCAAAAGAAGCTTCCAAATTAAACCAGAGTGCTCCAGCTGGGTGCCTTCATGCTGACATTGATAACATAATTTCTGGTTTTCCTTGGAACCTGCTTTCTGTGATCTCCTGGGCAGATACATACACCCCCAGGACTGGGCTCACCTTTGTAAGCCAGCTTGAGGAGCTCGTGGTCTGGTTTTCAGCAGGACTGGCCGCAGGAGCACAAAGCACAGCTGCACAAGCACTGGGCCAGGCCAGGGTGGGATGGAAACGTGTGGTGAGGGGTTATGGAATTTGATGTCCTTGGCTCTGATCACTTTGGATTACACAGCTTTTAATCTGGTCTGAAAAGGAGATGTGAATTCTTCCACAGGAGCTGTGGCTGTGGAGTGCTGTTAGGAGAGTTTTCTTAACCATCGGTGCTAAAACGGTTGTAGTAAAATCTGTTGTTATTTTAAATTAAAATAGCTGAAGAAAACATCCCATAAGTTATTTTCTACTTATTACATTTATGTTTCTTTGCACAGAATACACAATTTCTGTGTTGTTTTATTTCTGTATCATAATAATGTGTAAAAATCATTCCAGCCCTGGGGGTTGTGCCACCAATACTTCTTTTCAGCACAGTCTGCTCAGGGAGCTGTGACAGCCAGCAAACCACCTGTTCTGCATCTTATTTCCAACCAGTGCTTGCACTGGATTAATGAAGTGGCCAAAATTTCTTCATTCCTTGGTCTGTTAGGAGCTGCTGTCCATCATCCAGTTGAATTCGGCAAAATAACATTTATTCCTTTCCATTGTCATCCCTTCCCTCAATCCCCGTGTTCCACACAGGTTATAAGGAATGCTCCAGTGAAGACATTTGCCAGTGCCACCTTCAGCTCGCTCCTGGACGTGTTCCTGTCCACCACAGTCTTCCTCATCCTCTCCATCACGTGTTTCCTGAAACACGGAATGGCCGCGTCCCCTCCGCCGCCCGCGGCCGTCGTGGTGTTCGTCATCACCATCCTGCTGGAGGTGCTGTCCCTTGTCATGTCCATCAGGTAAAGAAAGGGTCACCAAAGCCTGCAGATAGCAGGGAGAGCTGCGCACTGCCTGGCTGGGGAACGTTTGGTTTGGCAGCAGCATCCCGGGAGCTCGCTTGGACGGGCTGGAACGCTCGGAGAACCCGTCGGTGCGGGCAAGGCTCGCAGCACATCTTGTGCAGGGAGAGCTCTGGCTGCAGGAATTGCAGCAGAATTGGGCTTCTGATAGAGGTCACTTAGGGCAATGGAATGTGCACCCCATCCTTGCCCCTCTCCCTGTTCCTTGGGATGCCACGTGCCACTGTCTGTCTTCTCTCCTCACAGGGCTGTCAGAACTCAAACAGAAAACTTTATCTGTCCTGCAAACAAACCCACCCAAAAAACGGCTCCAATAAATTCCTAGCTAAAAGTACAGCGTTCTGGGGTTAAAACTGACATCATGTGTCAGAGCTGCAAAGAGCAGTGCTGCTCTCAAAGAAAGAAATAAGAAAAATTGCTAAAGGCATATTGTGTCTGTCCAGGATTTGTTTTTAAAGTTTCACTGGTTAACATTGAGATAGTTCATGTTCCCTGTGTCTGACGTGTAACAGGAGTCCAGTGTTTCCCCAGAAGGGAAGGGGCACTGTTTTGTCCCTGCAGAAGGGATGGCACTTGGCAGGGCCATGCTCAGGGGTGCAAACCCCACACCTGCACCCTTGTCCTGCCCCTCAGCTTCTCCTGTGCCCTCAGCAGACTTGGCTGCAGGTGTCATTCCCCATCTGTGCCCAGTCACCCCCAGTGCTGGGGTGTTCTGGGCTTCCAGGACCCTGCTGTGGTAACTCCTGCATCCCCGGGGTTACTCCCGTGCTCAGGGGGGCAAAGAGCACTTTGTTCACACCCAGCTCTGCTGGGTGTGCTGTGTGATCTCCGCAGATAGCCCGTGTAGCTTCTCATTAACCCAGGTGATGGACCTGTTAATGAGCTGTTTGTTTGTCTGGACGTGTGGGAGTGAGTTCACTGTGCCCTCCTCATCCCACTGCTGTTCCCTGACACAACAGCAGCATTAAGGGTGGTGTGTGCATACCGGTGTCCTCTCCTGGAGTTCTGCACTTCTCTCAGGAATGTGTCAGTCAAAATGCTTTAGTAAATATGACCTGGAAGCAATTTCTGCTGCTGTTTCAAAAGAAACAAGAGATTGCAGTTTGCAATCTTGTTTTGACTTTGCAGACTCGAGGTAAAAAATACTGAATTAATGCTTTAGTCACTGAAGGAAGTTTGTACCTCACTGGGCATATAAATGTGTGCAAGTGGATTTGCATCAAAGCTGACATGTGGAGTAGAGAAAAGCCATCTATGAAATGCTTTTAAAGATAGCATTTCTTAGCAGGGGTATTTGGTTGTTACCATTTGAATCATTTTTAGAAAAATCTGGAAATTCAGAGAGTTAAAAATTGTACTGGGAGATCGTTGAACTGATAGAGTTGTCATTCTCAACGGTGTTAATTATTGCTCTGTCCTCTGTCTTGCATCAGAAATGCATTTTCCCCTTTGCAGAAGTTTCTGCACTCAGGTTTGGGTGGGGCAGAAGTTTCTCAGGCAGTTTAATGTGCTCAGGCAGCTCTTTCAGGTGGTCTGGGTTTGGTGGCCATAAACTTGTTCAGCTGGGAGCAGCTCACCCACCACTTTCCAGAAGTGCTGCTTTCTGCTGTCCAGGTGTAGTTGTGAGAAGATTTATGTTCACTCACTTTACTGGTGAATTCTTACTTCATTTTAGTATTTTTCGATATGTTGTTTTCCCTGTAGGACATTGCTTTTGCCTTATTCTGTACATTTATAAAAATTACTGCTATAATCTTAGAAATATTTATAGATAGATACATAAGGTTTTATTGCAGTACTGCTCTATAATCGGTGGTTTATGGATTCCTTAAGGAGAAGGAAGATTGTTGTTCTCAGTCTATGTAGTTGAGGGTTGGCAAAGTGAGAGTTTGTGAGTGGCTGTGCAGGGTTTGGCTTCACTGCAGCTCTGTGTGTCAGCCCGACTCAGGACCCCTCAAATTGTCCTGATTACCTTGGGAACCAGGAATGGCTGGATGGGGTAAGCAACCACTGCCTTTCCCTGTCCTCCCCTTCAAACCAGGAGGGATGTTGTGGATTTATTTTGTGTATTTGCTTTATGGTAAGTACCCAAAATACACTTCTGGGCCACCCCCGTCTCCATAACCTGAGGCACGCACTCTGTACAGTTCCTTTGAGCAGGGAGGTGAAAATCATCTTTTTCCTCTACAAATCCTCTTGCAAGTGAGAACTGCTGCCTCTGACCACTCATTATGCACAGAAACAGTGCAGAACTTCCTGTGCAGAAATGTCATCCCAGATGACAATCACAGAATACCACCGAGATATCTTTGGGGAGGAGACTGGACTACAATGCTGGGCACAATCCCAGAATTTCAGGAAAAGGGATTATTTTAAGACCAGAAAATTCTTGCCTAAGTTTCACATTGTATTTTCATTATCCTGATGCTAAACACCCTGCCTTTAAATCAGCTAAACTGTAATTAAATCGAGGACTCAGCCTAGCAAGGGCTCCCTTGGCTGTGGTGGCTCAGCTCAGCTGTGGGAGGGAAGAGGAGAGCACAGCACTGTCACAGTCTGGGCAGTGAGAAACTTGAGTTCTGCGACTGCAAAACTCCTCATGGAGCACAGCTTACGAGGGAGAGGGATGTTTTGATTCCTCTGAAGTGCCTGCTAATAAATTATTGGAGTACCTATAGATGAGGATCCCACTGTTAGCACAAGAGCCACTCGAAAATTAATTGTATAAAGCTGCATGCAGAAATTGGTGCTTCGTTTGTGAGCACGTGGAAGATGTCATCTCCTCTGTAAATGTTCTCTGAAGAATGTCCTTCTGCCCTCTTGAAACGTTGCTGCTTTGATGAGCTCAGCTGAAGTGTAAAAGATCCTAAAGTTCTGGTATTTTTGAAAAAATCATTGTCATTGAATGTACAGCAACGTATGATTGCACTTGGGAGTCTGAGGAGTGGCTCTGCAGGAATGGGGGCTAGAGATTCTGCCCAACAGCTGCCCAATATTTAGTGTAAATCTAGAAGTTTTGTTCACTAGATTATTTCTTGTCCTCAAGTAAAACTGCTTATAAATAAGTTTATTTACAAAAAATGTGTTGCTTTTGATGGCGTGCTTCAGGGAAGGCTTGTGGGTGAAGGGTTGAGAGCAGAAGAGTGGGATTTTAGCTGGTTCAAGAGAGAGGGAGGTGGGAACACTTTCTGTTCATTTATGAATTTAAAAGGACCTTTCTAGACAGCAAAAAAGAATCATCTGGATGAAGAAAGCAGGTGCAGTCCAACAGTAGAAGGGAAATGGTGCTGTTGTCTGACCAAAGAACTGCCTTTTCCTGGGGCTTCACCTTCCCAGCCTTGCTGAGGTGCCACCTCCTGTCTGTCCTCAGCCAAGACCTGTGGCCGACATTGAATCTTCCTAAATTCCTCATGACCAGGAGCAGAAATTGTTTTCTGCCCCTTGAGCTTAATGAACCAGGTCTGTTAACAGGACTGATACAGAGTATTGATGCTGGGGAAAACAATGCAGTCTGTTTGCCTTTATTTATTTCTAACATCTGGTATTTAATATCCCACCAAATTGCCGCTATGCCAAAAGCTTTTGATTTGAACACTGGGAATTGATTTTAAACTGCCAGTAAATACAAAAATGATGGTAACAGTCTCTATTAGCCATTAATCATTTATGTCAAAGTTACTAATTTGAACTCCAGCTTGTGTAAACAGCTCAGATGCTCTAGCATTTAAGCCCTGTTGAGCTGCCCACTGACACTGCATTATTTACTGATACTGCCCCGTAGCCATTAAATCTGTCTGCAGCTCTCACTGCTGTCTGGATTTAATGCACCCCTGACTTCCTGTGCTGGGAGCGTTGGGCTGGATTCACTGCTGAGGAGGAGAATTCCATCGTTCAATTCCGCAGCGCAGAGCCCCACGATAAATCCCATCCCGGCAAAAATCAATGCAAGAAGGTAAAGATTACCAGGAGGAACGTGGCATTGCCCTGGGATTTGCACCTGCCTTTTTGAGACACGCAGATGCCTAAATAAAGCAGCGTCCTCACGGCGGGATTAACCCGTCAGGCTGGCCCGTGGATTTGTTGCTATAGTTCCCACAGGAATTTGTCCTGGCATGGAGAGGCTTGGCAGAAAGGAAAATGCAAACCGTGGAGTCCCTGGTGTGTGGGTTGGGGTGAGAGACATGAGCTGGGCAGGTGCCACGGAGCCAGGCTCGGTGCCAGCCGGGCTGGGAGCCGCCGCAGCGTGGGCACAGGTGGCACCAGGCTCCTTCGTGGGCACCGGCGGGCTCAGGCAGCCCTGGCCTGGCATCCCTTGCCCTTGCCCTGCTCTCAGCTCGGCCTCGGAGGTGCCAATCCCTGTCCGTCGGCTCTCGGACAGTGGGAGAGACCCGTCTCAGAGATGGGAACCTGGGTGGTGATTTCAGACAGACTCGGGGCTGCCACTGAGCACAGGGACTGTTCTGACAGGCTGTAACCCTTCAGAAACCCCAGTTCTTACTCCAGAGAGCTTTTGGTTCGTATTTTCTATCCAGTTTTTAAATTACAGTGCTTTGCTGGAAATTCTGTTTTCCAGTGGAATACGGTTAGACTTTTTGGTGTGAATGGAAGTCCATTAAACTGGGAACTGGCAAATGTGTGAGCACCCTCTCGTGGGCTCCCCATGAATCACAGTGTACTCCATGCTCCCAAATTCCTCTTTTTCCATGAATTTAAGTGCAATTTACAGATTTTAACACAATGCAATTAGAGAAGAGTTCTTTATGCTTCACAAAATACTTGTGGTTGCAAGTCACAGAATTCCAGACCAGAGAATTAAAATCTCATTCGCAAACAATTTATATTTAAAGGTGTGGAATGAGTGTGAAACTGGCATAAAGAAATTTAAATTCAGCTTGGTTTGTGTTAGGCTTTTATCCAATATAAAACCTTGTATTTCAGACAACGGGGTTAAAACTGGGTGGATATCTTTTCTCTTTTTAGAAATACAGGTGATATGGGGTAATTATCTGACTTTAGACAGTTGGGAATTTTGGGAATTTCATATTTTTGGAGGTTTTTTCCAGCTGTGAGCATCTCTGTTCATAAAAAAGGAGTGATTCTGTACAGTTTGGGCTCTGTAGTCCAGAATTACCTGCCCAGCCCGAGTCTGATAACTCCACACACGCCAGTAATGGCTCTGGATGCAGCTAACTGTGCTGCACCACCTTTTTACGCCTTCTTAAAAATAATTAAGCACTTGAACAGCAGTTGCAATTTTTCTCAAGTGACTAATGTTAAGCTTTGAGAAGGAAGTTATCCCAAGGATTTCTTTCTGTGGATAAATACTAATTTTCTGTGCAGCGCCCTTGAGCATTGAGCATCCTTTTACCTTCCCTTATTCATTTTAGCAATTAGAGCCGCTCTCATTTGAGAAGCATCTCCGGTAAGCTGCTCTCCAGAGCTCTCCCAGTTTGCTCCTTCAGCTGTGCCCAGGCTGGGCCGTGTTCTCTCTGCAGCTCGAGGCGAGAGCCGTTCCTCCAGCTGGGCGTGTGGTGCCAGCTGCCTCCCGGGGCTCAGCTCCTCCAGCTCAGCTCCTGCCAGGCTGCCAGCTCGCAGCCCACGCTCCCCTTCCCCTTCCCTAATGACAGGGAGCAGAGCCTGCCTGCAGACTGGCTGCTTGCAACTGGGAGAACTGGTTTGGGTTGCAGTGTGATGGGTGCTGGGGCTGCGTCGCTCCTCAAACGTTCCTGGTGTTATTTTCAGTAACTTTAACTCGTAAAAGTTTTCTTTCTCTCTGCCTACTTTATTTATGAATGGAGAGGAGCCTTCCCTCTGCTTAACCTTCTAAGGAGCTGAAGTTTGGCTTTCAGTTTGCTTCCTCAAAGCCACCTTGCTGAGGCTCTCCCTGCCTTTGCTGCCCCCTCCTCAGCAGAGCAGACAGTCAGTCATCTGGCAGCCAGGCTGGATTATTCCCTGGAATCACCAGCAGCTGTTGTGGCACCTTGGTTGCTCACCGAGCCAAAGTGATGGATTGGAAGCTGTGTTATTGCAGGTAAATGAGAGGTTCAAGGAGATGAGCTGCCATTAATGCCTGGATCCCTGCTTTCCTGTGTTCCAGGATGGCGTTCTTCCTGGAGGAGGTGATGACTTGCACCAAGCGTCTCCTGGAGGTGATATCTGGCTGGCTGCCTCGACACTTCCTCGGAGCAATCCTGATTTCTCTCCCAGCTCTTGCAGTTTTTTCACACTTCACCTCTGATTTTGAAACAAACATACATGTAAGTTGTTGAATTCCGTTCCGGAATGTGCCGCTTTGGAGCTAACAAAGCTTGTTGCTTGCCTGCCTTCCTCCACCTCCCTCCTGCTTTACATCTGTTTGATACAGATCCCTTGGAGGGACGGGGCTTTGGGGATGGTGGAATTCCTGGTCTGTTATGTAAACACAGTCATGGTGAAAACTCTCAGACAGAAGGGGAGAGGATACCTGGAAATTCCTGCTGCTTGCATACCTTTTTCCTCTTAGACCAAGCACTTCTGCTGGAATTTTTTGGAGATAATGCAAGTGGCTTATCTCAGGATTATCGTCCTGGGCTGGATTTGGAGTTTGGAGTCCGAGGAGCTGTATCAGTGAACCTCAGCAGTGAGAACAGGATTAGTGAGGAGTGTTTTGCCTTCGCAGAGTGAGATGAAGGAACTCAAAGGAGAGAGAAGCACTCGGTGCCTAGAAATGGCCTTTGCAGGGGCTGTGGGAGTGGTTAAAGGCATGCAATAACTGCCTCCTGAAAAGGAACGGAAAGAAATTGGCATATTTAACCCAGGCAGAGAGATCCATAGGGAATTTGGTGTCTCTGTTATTAAAAGCACTCAGGAGGGGAGAACAAGGGGTTAAATACTCATAGAATCACAGAATGGTTTGGGTTGGAAGGCACCTCTTGTTCCAACCCCCTGCCATGGGCGGCGGCCAGGAGGAGGAAGAACAGTTTCATTTAAAGGCCGGCTGTAGCATAAAATCAAGGCTTAAAAACTGTGAGTGAAATGGCCTCAAGCTGGAGATGAAAGATTGTTTCTCTGCAGGTTTCTCTTAGGCAGCGCAGTGTGCGATCCTTCCTGTCCAGGATCTTCAGGGAATTCTGTTTCACAAAGCTCTTGCTATTTCAGGGCCCCGGGTGTAGGTAATGACCAGATCCTCTTCCCTCTTCCTAGCACAGCTTATTCCTGGGTACTGGCGAGTGTTTGTTCCACGGGAACGTGTGACCACACATTTTTTGGTCCTTGCTGATTTAAACACGCATCCCGTGGTTATCACAGCCACAGGAGGGTGGGGTTGACATTCTGTTCCATCCCATGCTTAAAATCATTCTGCAGCTTCTACCTTTTGGAACTTTAATGGAGAATTTTTGAGCTGTAAATTGACTTGAATTGTTCATTCAGTCTTACGATGGTCTTTCCCCTGCATGATTATCAGTAAACTAACCATAGGAATGTTTTCCTCAAGGGAAGGGACCTGAAAACCTTCAAACCTCTCAAATTTGTCCATTGATTTTGATTTCATCCCATTCATCACCATCCTTGATCATCTCTCCAAATGTTTCAGATAATATCAGAAGAACCACTTTGATGAGTGTGTTCTCAATCCAGCAGGTCAGGTCGAGTTGAAACACTTGAGGCAGCAGCAGTAAAATGGTGATTTTCATCACCAGCCTGAGAATGAGCTTTGCTTTCTTTCCTCTTGCAGGTGCTCCAGGGCCGTGGGGCTGTTGGCTCACTCTCCAAGGGATGTCCCAACTCGGCTTGTGCTCAGTGTTTCCACACTCACGGAGCTCTAGGAAATGGAGTCAATCTATAGAGGGTCAGGTAAGTGTCCTCCTTTACTATGACATGGTTTTGCAAAGTTTTTTTTTATTCATAGCATTTTATACCCTCCCTGGTTATAAAATAATTTAAATGAAAATTAACAAAAACAGCCATGAAAAAAAAAACTTTCCAAAGCCATGCATCCATAGTAAAATCCAGCACATCCTGACCCTCTATAGGCTGCCTTCATACTGGGGCATCACTTGGAGTGAGAACCAGTGCTCTGCCACTTTAGGAGACCTGAAATGGGGGAAAAAACTAAGTTTAAGTTATGGGTTTTTTATGGACACTTCTGAAATTCCTTCTATCCGTTTTAAGTCATTTTTAAAAACCAGCAATTGTTGTTTGTGGTTTAAAAATGGTGAATTCTGTAAGGACTCTTGCCATACACTGTGTCTGCTCTCAATCACATGCTTGTTTGTTACGCCACAGGACCGCCAGGCTGCAGAGTCTGCGCTTCAGCTGCACCTAAAGGACACCTAAAGGGAGAAAGGGAGAGGATGATCATTTCATGCTGTAAAGCACGGCATAAAGCTAGGCCAGAACTCCTTAATCCAGGTGTGGAGTCTCTGGTTTAGCTTGGATGGTCATGAATATTCTTGGGAAACCAAAACTGGCGCGTCATTGGCACGCTGGAGAGCGTTGAGCACCGTGAGGTTGGGCCTGGGGAAATGAAGGTGCTCTGGGCAGTGCATCTTCACTGCACTTCCTTTCCTTTCTCCAGTAAAACTGGGCAGAGGTAAAGGGGTTTTGAGGCATTTTGGAACAGAAAATGTCAACTTGTCCTTTCAAATTGCCACTAGTGGTTGCGTTACAGTGACTGAAGCTGCCTTTTGTCTTGGATCTTTCCTTCCCTGGGTTCAGTCTTCACAGGGCGGTGTGAGAACGTTCTCTGAGGAGTGTTTTGAAAAGCAGGCAGGTGGGTGAAATTGCACTCTGCATTTCCAGTGCAATGGAATTCAGTTTAAAGCAGGCAGGATCTAACCCCAGCAGTGGAGAGGGGATTGCCATGAATTTTCACCTTCTTTTTTTCCCTTTTTTTACAAGAAGAGGCACTGAGCTTTTGGCCAAGGTAAGCCGGAGGCTCTGGACATCGCTGAAATAACGGGTGTGTGATAAAAACTCCATCCAGGGAAAATGGTGCCAAACCAACAGTGCTAAAGGTTTTCTTGCTCCTGGAAGGGAAGATGTCCATCTTCACGTGGGATCACTCCCTGTGCCCATCATCCAGGCGGAATTCTCCCCTTCTCCCCTCTGCCCCCCTTTCCCTGCCGGCGAGGATGTGAGGCAGGGCCCTGGGCAGCTGTTAACCCCCCTCTCTCTCTCTGTTGCAGTACACCATGTTCATGTGTTGTGCCATTCTCATCACCATTGTGCAGTACTGTAACTTCTGCCAGCTCAGCTCCTGGATGAGATCCCTGCTGGCAACCGTGGTGGGAGCAGTGCTGCTCATCCTGCTCTACGTCTCCCTGTGCCCCTCCAGGTGAGCCTCGCCCGCGGCTGCAGGGACACGGCTGGGCTTCTCCCCAGCCAAACAAGGGGCTCATGCACAGCATTTTGCTCTCTGCCATGACTTCCTCCAGCATCTCAACCTTCATGATTTTATTTCTTCTTTTTGGGGTTTTTGTTTGGTTTGGTTTGGTTTTGTTTGTTTGTTTGTTTTAAGGATTTCAGGGGGCTCTCTTCTGTGTGACGCTCTGTGCTTCCTGATGTGTTTCTAGGACAGTTACAGACCCACAGAATTGCCTTTCACCACTAGTTTGCAAATCTGTTCTGTTAAGGAATTTCACAGGTGTTTGGTGGTGCTGGAGAGCCCAACTGCTCCCCAACACCCCTCTGGATTTACTTTTGCCCTTAGGAGCCACGTATTCTTCTTCCACCTCCTTCCTCAATGCATTTTCCAGTGTGGAAGGGAGGTGCTTAGGTTTAATGGGATCTAATACCCAGTTCCATTCTCCTGCCTTTTCAGAGGACTCTGCAGAACAGTAACCAGAGGAATCAAGATAATGCAGTTTCTGTGCAATAACTTTCAGTTTTTCCACTTTTCCTCTGATAAACGATTTTCTGCAAGGAGAATTTGTTTGCAGTATTCTTCTGCTATTTTCTTGCCAGGAAAGGCAAGGAGGTCCTTCCAGCCTTCTACTCCTACTGGCAACATTTTACAATTAACTTACACTTCTCAGTGGCTTAAGATCCTCCCTTGGGATGGACTTAGCAAGGTCTTCTCCTCAGTCAATTCCTCTTCTTCAGAGACCTGCTGAATCATAAGGTGAAAAAAAAAAACCCCAAACGAGCAAAAAACATTTTGCAGATACATATTTTAGTGAGTATTTAGCTTTGATTGCCTCTTTAAGTGTCTTCAGTGGTCTTTTAAAATCTTGATCCAACTTGCATTTTAACAAAAGGGAGAATGAAAGCCACCTCTTATACCTGTTCACATCTGTGATTTGAGGTGGCTGTAAGTGTTGAAGGGAGAAAGTCCTGGGAAAAAAATATCCTGGAGCTGGAGTCACTTGATTTCTAGATCATATTGACTACAGAAAAATCCCTTTCTTCTCTGTCTGCAAAGGACTTGGACAAGGAAGACCAGGGAGTTCTCTCCAGCTTCAGTGCAGGAAAGGAATGTTTGGCTCGGAAGCCTCCCTCGTCTGCTCGTGGATTTGTCCCATTGGGTTCGGGGTCCCAGTGCTCCCAGCGAACATCATCTGTCCCCCAGCACTGACTGGCCCTCTCCCAGTCACAGGGACTTTCTCCCCTTGGCTTTTCCCTTTGTAGCACTGGTGCTTTCACTGGCCAGCCACAGCTTCACTGAGTCTTGGGATCACGCAATGCTAGAGGTTGGAAAAGGCCATCGAGTCCAGCTGTTCCCCAGCACTGCCAAGGCCACCACTGACCCCTGTCCCCAGGTGTCACATCCACAGGACTTTTAAATGCCCCCAGGCATGGGGACTGCAGCACTGCCCTGGGCAGCTGTGCCAGGGCTTTTGCTTAAGACCTTTTTCCCCAACACCCAATCTGAGCCTCCCCTGGCACAACTCGAGGCTGTTCCCTCTTGTGCTGTCACTTGTTCCTCGGGAGCAGAGCCCAACCCCCACCTGGCTCCAAACTCAAGCCTAGGTTTGGTTTTCCAGGGGAATTAGGGGAGAGCAGCCCCTTGATGCCATTTCTTGATTCCCTGGTTGCTCTTCCCTAATTCCCCCCAGCAGGAGTTCCTGGAGCTCATTCCTTTCTCTGCACAGAGCTCCCTGGGGATTCCTGGCAGAGCCTGGTGCAAGGGGGTCGTGGAATACACTCCTGGACAAGCTCTGTGGTGAGGCTTTGTGCAGAAAGACACACAACTGGGGATTTTCCCTGCATTTCAGCTTTATTTAGGGACTGGGAATGGCTCTTCCAGAGCTGAGAGGTGCAGACCTTGCTGTTGGGTCAGGTCCCAGCATCAGCTCTTGCTGAGTGCTGAAGGGGCTCAGTGAATGTTAAGAAATCCCATGATCTTAATAAATGTTACTAATGGTGGTGTATTTCCACCTTTGGCATGAACAGCATCGACCATTAATCATTAAATAAATTAAGGTTCAGAAATCCATATTGTTTCATCCATCCATAATAAATATTTCAAGTAATAGAGCTGTTCAACTGCAGGTCTGAAAAGGTGATTGACAGAATTGATCCTGAACAAAGGTCACACCAGTTTAGTTAGTGAAACCCATTACTTCAGTTTGTTAATAATCATCTTTTTGTTCATCTCTTAGCATGAAACTGATAATATTTTCTGTCACAGGGGCAGCTGCAGCCCTGTCTGCACCACAGGCAGATCCATTCTGCAGTTTTACTTCCTTTTCCAGTTGTAACTAGTCTTGGGAGTTTTATACTCTCTTACTACTTGATTGCTGTAGAGACATCGTGATACAAGTAAATAAGAAAAGTGCTTGAACTTTTTCCTTTTTATTTTCTCTAATGACATCTTCAAAAATGGGTTCTTTGTTTGTTAGGGTTTTGGGGATTTTGGTGTGGTTTTGGTTTTGGGGTAGTTTGGTGGGGGTTTTTTTGTTTGTTTGGAGAAGTTGAGGTTTGTCTCTTTGTGTTTGATTTTAAAAATCTCTGTGCTGTGTGCTCACATAAGATGAAGGCATAACGGAGTCTTAGAGTTCTGGGATTGCTTTTCCCTATTTTGCAGGTGAGATGGGATTGTTTAACAATTACTTGTTCCAGGCATCACGAAGTCCCAGTTTCCCTTTACAGGGATTTGCATCTCTGGCTGGTTCCTTCTTCCAAGCAGATAAGTCATGGTCAGACAGAGTTGGTGTGCAGTTGATCGGGTCTGCAGTGCAAATATTGGTCTGAGCAATAGAGAAGTTGAAAGTCCTGTCTGGAATGCTGCAGGATGGTTTGTTTATTGCTTTAACTTGCCCTCTGAAATCAGTGCTTTTTTCATTTCAGCTCCACGGAAGCTCCTCATCTAGATTTGGCACAGAACTTTAGGTAAGCTTTCTATAAAATTACCATCTTTATATTTAGGCCTAGGGACATTTTCAGTGAATTACATGTAGCAAAATTTTGCATCCACAGTAATAACTTGGGAATTCAACAAATTGGTTCAGCAAGTTGTGTTTAAGCTCCTTGTGTAATTTCCTTTACAGATGACTTGGATACGACCAAAACTCATCAGGGCTGGTGCTGCAGTCACAGAGTTGTGTAATGATATTTTCTCCTTAAAGTGGATTTCTAGGGAATAGAACTATGGAGGAGCTATTTAAAACTGTTTTTTTTCAGTAGCAGCAGTTCTTAGAGCATTATCTGTCCACCACAAGTTGTTTATTTGATTTCCTTGGCTGATTTGCACCATTCAGAAGCAGTGTGAGTTGGATGCTCTCTCAGCTGGGCAGGTGAGAATTCCCTGGTGTAGAGGAGCTTCCTCTGGAAAAGCTGGATGTGCAGCCAGCCGCCTTCCCAGGATGGGATGTGACAGCCTGGGCCTGGCTGTCACCTCTCCTGGCCAGAGCAGGGAGTCATAAAACTGAAATTTTAGCCCCCAGCCTTTCAAAGCAATCAAAAATCCCTTCCTGGATTATTAATGGCCCCTTAAAATCAGAGTGTTAAAGATTGACTCTGGTGATTTCGGTGTTGAGTTTCTCACGGGTTTATTGCAAGTTTTTACAATACCATTTGGAAATGTTTTTATGGTCTTTGGGATTAGACAAATCTGTGTTTGCTCATTGCAAATTTGGGGGCACGGTGGGTTTGATGGAGCTCTGGATGTGTGACTTTGGGAATGCATCTGAAAAGGCTTTTCAGGAGCTTGTCCTGGGAGGATGTGTCAAAACAAAATTCCTTTTTTATAACTCTCATCTCCACAAATGCTGTGGCAGTTTAGAAAACACCTGGGGTTTAGTACAGGGGGATGAGAACAGGGTTTCTTGGGGCATTTCTTCACCAAGGACTCAGCACTTAGTACAGGGTTGGGGTTTGGGGGGCTCTGGCTTTTCTTACTTGGTTTTTCCTTCTTCCTGGTTTTGATTCATAAAAGTTCTTTTGTGTAGCAGAATTCCAGTTCATTGAATCCAGAATGGAAATTTAAAGCCATAAGAATAGAAGGGGCTTTTTTTTCTTTTTTTTTTTTGGTAAACACTAGTATGGTGATCACTCCAGTAGTGCCTTAGGATCAGCCTTAGTTTGGATCCTTATTTTTTGTTTGTGAAGCTTTTGTGCTGCTCAGAATTACAAACCTCTTCCCCAGCAGCTCAGCAGGCTCCTGGTCAGCTGCTGATCACTGATCAATAATTCATCCTGCCTTAAATCCTTGACAACTGGGTCTTCCCCTCAGTGACAGAGATCTGTGAAAAGTTCACCTGTCAAGCATTGGTTTTCCTGCAGATGTTTTTCTTCCATAAATATGTAACTTCTGACTCCTGGCAGGTGCAGGTGAGAGTTGCTGAGGCCCAAGCCATGGAGGTGTTTCTGGTGAGCAGCTGTGGGGTGAGGCTTTGCCTCCTTTACAGGGCTTGGCTTGTGATCTGAAGGCCAAACAAGGCTGTGACCAAAATATGTCACCCATTAAGCACGTCTAAACTTCATTTTTCACTTTTTATTAGGATGTTGTCTGTGCTCCTTCAGCTGAGGAAGAGACCCATGTGCTGATTCTGCTCAGCTCTGTCCTTCAGTCCAGCTCCCCTGGCCTGACCCAGCCCCAGCTTGGACATTAACAAGTATTGGAAGTTAGAACTAGGAGTTAATCCTATTCTGTTTCTGCCACTAAACAGAATTTGACTTCATTTTTCAGGGCTCTTGCACTGTATATTATTGTATACCACATTTCCAGAGGACAGAATTTCCCCTTTTTTCTGGTAATGGACTAATAGAAGGTGAAACTCTCTTAGCCTAACAAAAATTTTTGCTGCACTTTTCTTCCAGAATTAATTAAATGAGGTTCCTTGCTTACCCCACTCAGCACTGAAGTTTTCCAGTGTTGTAAGAGGCCAGAACAAGCTTGTGTGCTGCCTTTAATGAGGTTGTTCCCTTTCCTTGATCAAGAATAGAGATAATATTAATATTGCCTGGGAAGAGAGACAGTAGTAATGGTAATGAAGCCTTAGCACAGAGTTAATCTCTGGACTGTCTGTAAATGAAAGTGTGCAGGCAGCCCAGTTCTGCAGCCCAAAGGATACATCCATGAACTTTGTTTTTTAAGCAAGAAATAGTTCTCATTTTCATTCCTTCCTCAGCTCAGAGCAGGTGGGATTTGCCACTTTCCTGTGTGGCTGCTCAGGGGGGAGCCTTGAGTGCAGACTGACGTCAGCTGGTTGTAGGGAAGGCTTCACAGGCACCCCCTGCACGTTTTTCCTGGGAAGCAGCAGTTGGATCTCCTTTTGCACACCTTTCCTCCCTTGCATTCTTCCCTCAGATTTAGCAGGCAGAGGCATCCTCGTTCAATATAGCAAGATCTCCAAATCCAAACAGGGCTTACTGGCTCAGAAGCAGACTGGCTTTCCAGAAAGCTCTGTCAGTGGAAAGCCATTATCTTTATGATTTGTGATCAGGCCAAAGGAGATTCTGTCTCTGGAATCTCACTTGTTCCATGTTCACAGCCTGGATGGAGGTGCCAAGTTAATGGAGAGGGGGCTGTGCCAGGCAGAATTTCACCAGTTCGAGTTAAGGAAACATTGTCAGCTCAAGATTGCAATAGGAATGATTTTTAAAATCAGTTTTCTGCTGAAGGAGCTCATAAAATGCAGAATTGAGAAAGATTGGGCGGGGGGGGGTTGATCCTTTCCATTGGATGTGGGGGAAAGTTTTTCTTCTTTTCATTCCAAAGGGTGACTCCAGGTCATGGCTGCTGCCTGGGGGAGCTGATTTACAGCCCTGCAGGTCCTGCATCCTGCTCGCTCTCTGCAGCATCCCCCGGCTGCATTTCCACACCAGGATGGTGCAGGGGCCTCTCCTTCAGGCTGCAGTCGGGGCTCTCCGTTCCCATGGTCCTGCTGGGATAAAAACACCTGCTCTGGAGAAGCCACTGCAGCTCCTTTTGGGGATCCCCACGAAGGGAGGGAGGTCACCGTGAGTCACTCCCTGCCCCTGCAGATCACGAGGTCAGGCCACGAGCGGATGGTGCAGAGCTCCCAGTGCTGGAGCTGCAGCAGTGGGGAATGGGAGGCAGCGGCTCCAGCCTTCCACTGTTCCTGATGGACCCTCTGCGGTGCTCTCCTCATTCACTGGAGAGGAGCTAAAGTACTTGGAGGAGTGTTTTGTGCAGCAAACTGTAAATAAAAAGCCTTTAATGACTTAAATAAATCCCTGTGGCGGGAATGTCTGATATTAGAGGGGATTATCTGGATCAAGCTCATACTCTCAGAGCAGTAGGAGAGGCATTGCTCAGATCCTTTCACAGATCTCTGCCCACAGGATGTGTGAAATAATGAACTCAGATTCAGAGAAGAACCTGAATTGTGCTCCTCAATCCAGATTCCTTCCTCACTTTCCCCCACCTCTTCTTTATTTTCCAGGATCTTTTCTCTTACCTACCATCCCCTCATTTTGTTTTATAAGCCCATCGAGCTGGGAGGTCATTTTGTCACCTCTAAAATAGATAGCAAGGATTGTACTTCAGGAATTGTTCCCTTCTAGTCATTAATTTTGGAATCTATTAGGCTGGAAAACACCTCCAAGATCAGGGAATTGTAGAATAATTCATCATTTCTGAATAATTCAGAGTTGAAAGGGACCAGTGAGGATCATCAAGTCCAAGCATTAACCCAGCCACGGCCACCACTAAACCATGCCTTTGTCTCTTGACTTGACTTGAAGGGAGGAAGTAAACAGGTTCATAACAGAGGCTTTGTTGAGAAACAGGGAGGAAGGAGTGAGTGTCTTTACTCTACTCCTTAGGAGGAGCAATTACAGGAACCTGGTGGTGGGGCCCTGCTTTGCATTGGGACATCTCCTCCTGTCATGGTGCCCTTGTGAAGAGGAAAGAAAATGGATACACCCTCCTGGGAGAAGGATATTTATGGTAGAAAACAAAAAGTAATTTCCAATGTAATCTGTCCTATCTTCCATCCGAAATTGAACCTGCACACTCTGTATTGTAAATATTTCACTCACCAAAGATTTTTTTCCCCGTAGGATTTCTGTAAAATAAGTGAATAGATACAAAGAGTGTGGCACGGAGAAATGTTTTTGGATATGGGGCATGTTCATCTGTCTCACAGCTATGCTGTGGTTTTGTTTCATCACATTTTTCTGTCAATCAAGTATTTGAGAATGAAACTCAAAAAAGGAAGGCTGTAATAAAGTTCAGTCACTAAAATATATCCAGAGCCTGTCCCCCATGGACATGAAGCAACAAAATTAACTCAGGAATGTTTTCATATGTTACAGTAACGAATTCAGCCTTCTCTTCTTGAGCTGTTGCTCCAGTTGTGCTGAGTTTTAATCCCTTCCTGCCTTCCCAGAGAAACAGAGGCAGGTGCTGAGCACGGATTCCTCTCTGGCTCTCTAGGAGAAAGGTTGATGTGATGCTTTCCCTTCTCAAACCGTCTCGTAACCTGAAAAACCTCAGCGCATGTCTGCTCATATCAAATCTCAAGCTTTGGCATAATTGTATCCAAAAAATGCAGTTGGATCCCTGCAGAAATGACTGCGTGCCAAGCTGTCTGCGTTTAGCCTTCGCTTCTGGGATTGCATAGGTGGGGCCTTCTCAGATTCAATTTGTGTCTTTGCATCTCTGCAGAAAGTTGAGATGGGAGAGTGCAGATGTCTCCTCGTTCGGGGTGGTTTGGCACTGGCAGACGCTCCATCAGCGCCTCATAATCTGCACAGGCAGGCAGTGAACAGGCAGGATCTGAAATATTGCTCCCCATCTATAGCAGACAGGAATTTTGGATTATTTTATATAATCTTGGCACTTGGAGAAACTTTCTTTCTCCGTCATGAAGAGCTGAAGTGATTTTATCTCAGAGGAGATGTCAGCACAGCCACGTTCCCCCCTTCCATGCAGTTCACAGAACCACAGACTGGGTTGGGTCAGGAGCACCTTAAAGCTCATCCAGTTGCAGCCCCCTGCCTCTGGGGTTCTCCATGATTGTCTTTTACAGGGTTATCTTCTCCCAAACCCTTCGTGCTTAAAGGCATTAAAGGCACTTGGCAAAGGGTCTTGGTCCGTGGTGAGGTCACAAGGGAAAGGCACAGGAGTGTAAAGCAGCTGGTTCTAAATATTGGAGGTAATAAAAATCCAAAAGCAGATCAGTTCCACAAAACTCACAGACCCCCATGTACAGACATTGCGCATTCAGGTACCTAAACACGCACACACTGGTGCTTTTAGTTTCATCTTCAGATATAACTGTTTCCTGGCTGGAATCCTTCAAACAGGATGGGGCTGTGTCACGATGAACGTGCTGATAAAGAAATACATGGTGGGTTTAAGGAAGTACTCTTTGAGTTTAAGAATGAAATTAATTCCTTGGCGTTTCCTTAACAGCAGACGAAGCTCTCAATGCATATTTGATAATTTAGAATGTAACCGTCCTTCCCACACTTCCTTTGCCAGCAGAGGGTTTCCAACTGTGGAGCAGGGATGGCAGTGCCCTAATTTAAAACGCACCTGTGTGTTTGTCCCCTTTGTGCAGCTCCAGAAAGAGCCCGTGCAACGGCTCGGTGCCGAGCGAGGCGCAGCGGCCGGCGGAGCTCATCGGCCAGGAGGTGGTTCTGGTCTCCTTCCTGCTGCTGCTGCTCGTCTGGTTCCTGAACCGCGAGTTCGAGGTCAGCTACCGGCTGCACTACCACGGGGACGTGGAGGCCGACCTGCACCGCACCAAGATCCAGAGCATGAGGGATCAGGCTGACTGGCTGCTGAGGAACATCATCCCCTACCACGTGGCCGAGCAGCTGAAGGTGTCCCAGAGCTATTCCAAAAACCACGACAGCGGCGGGGTGATCTTTGCCAGCATCGTGAACTTCAGCGAGTTCTACGAGGAGAACTACGAGGGCGGCAAGGAGTGTTACCGAGTCCTGAACGAGCTCATCGGGGACTTCGACGAGCTGCTGAGCAAACCCCACTACAGCAGCATCGAGAAGATCAAAACCATCGGGGCCACCTACATGGCGGCGTCGGGGCTGAACACGTCGCAGTGCCAGGACAGCAGCCATCCCCACGGGCACCTGCAGACCCTTTTTGAATTTGCCAAAGAAATGATGCGGGTGGTGGACGACTTCAACAACAACATGCTGTGGTTTAACTTTAAACTGCGGATCGGCTTTAACCACGGCCCGCTCACGGCCGGCGTCATCGGCACCACCAAGCTGTTGTACGACATCTGGGGGGACACGGTGAACATCGCCAGCAGGATGGACACCACCGGCGTCGAGTGCCGCATCCAGGTGAGTGAGGAGAGCTACCGCATCCTCAGCAAGATGGGGTATGACTTTGACTACAGAGGGACGGTCAACGTGAAGGGCAAGGGGCAGATGAAGACCTACCTGTACCCCAAGTGCATGGACAACGGGATCGTGCCGCACCACCAGCTGTCCATATCTCCAGACATTCGGGTTCAAGTGGATGGCAGCATCGGGCGGTCTCCGACGGACGAGATCGCCAACCTGGTGCCTTCTGTACAGAATTCTGATAAGATAGCCCACGGCACGGACAGCTCAGAAGCCAAGGACGTCCTTCCTTCCGCCAAGAAGCTCCAGAAAGACGCGGCGAAGGCAGAGGAGAGGAGCGGCTTTGGCAAAGCTGTGGAAAAGGATGACTGTGAGGAAGCGGGGACCGAGGAGGTCAATGAACTGACAAAGCTAAATATCTCTAAGAGTGTATGATGAACTGTCAGAGTTGCATGAAGTGCTCTGTCCATAGAAACACACAGACTTTTGCAATTGGCAGTTTTCTTTTTCAAGAGAGACTTTCTCCACACCTGGGTTGTACGTTTGTGTTCATTTTGGCACCTGGGGCTGTGTGGATCATGGCTCTTCAGGGCTTGTTTTCATCCATCTCTCTCCTCCATGCCCCAAATCACATCCCAAGCTCCCCAGCTCCCTGTGCAACCATCTTACAGCTGAGTAGAGGATATTAAGTGCCTTCAGATATACTCCATTGGACTCCCTGTCAAGGTACAGAGGCCCCAAGTGAAATCATAGCTTTGGGTATTTATCTAATTTTAAAGAAAAGAAAAGCTGTGGTTATATCATTTTTATTGTTGTTTCTCACAAAACACTTTTTTTGGCTAATGCAACTCCTTGGGTTTTTTATATCTCTCGGAACAATGTTTTACTGTTATCAGACCTTTTGTATGTAACACACAGACATGTGCATGTATCTACCATATGAGACTGCTATAAAGTGCCAGTAATGCACCACAAGAATGTCTGGGCCAGGGGTGACACACTTTGGGTCGGGCTGGAGGGGGAGACGTGGCTCGGCCTTTAGTTAGGGCAGGAGGAACAGCTGCTCTCCTTCTGTTCTCCTTTCCCGATGCTTCCTGCAGCCTCCATGTGCCATTGTGTGCTTTGGATACACTTCTTTTCCATATAGCCAATGAGTTACTGATCCGTGGGAATGGAAGGAGGGTTGGGACGGTGCCAGCTCTGGGGACAGGTTTCCAGCAGCAGAGGACAGACCACGGGAGCGCTGCCGTCCAGGGCTCCCGGCTCCGTACGCGGCTCGGTGGGCCAAGGTAGGTGACATCCGTGTCTCTGAGCTGATTGGAGAGAGAGAAAGAGAGAAGCAAAATAAATGTTTTGGGAATGCCTTTATTTATTTATTTATCTATTTATTTATTTGTTTGTTTTGTTCCTGTTTGTTTTCTTGGGTTGTTTTATTTATTTTTTTAAATTTTGTTTGGGAATTTTCGCGTGCGGAAGGGACCGGGAGGGATGAATTGTTGATGGTTTTAACGGGAGTACTAAGACAGTGTTCGAGCCTCTTTGAACTACCAACCACTGTGAGGATGTTACCTTAGGCAATATTTGTTTCCAAGCTGGCGACACTTTGGAAGCCACCAAACACAGTTGAGTATCCCAGCTTCCCTCTGGACTGAACCGATGGTGCTGCACGAGATTTTTCAGGATTTTTACACACACACACACACACACACACACACACACACACACGCTGTGCTTTTGCAGCAGGGAAGAGAACAGAATGCTGCCTTCCTGCTGCTGAAAGCAGGAATAGGGAGAAGAGCCCTTGTGGTGAGCTGAAAGCACAATCATTTCCCAGCCCTGCGGACAGCTCCGTGCAGGTCCCTGGGAGCAGAGGCCCGCGGGAGCCCAGGAGCTGCTTGCACAGAGGGAACTGTGGCACTGGGGGCTCAGGCTGTGCCAGTCTGCCCTCTGCATGCTTCCACCACCTCCCTCTCTGGCGTTCGATGCCCTGCTGGGGATCTTATTGACCACTCAACTATTCTAGTTCAGCCAACTCCCTCTGACACCAAATGAAGTAAAAGGATTTTTATTCCCAAAACAAGTTGATCAGCCAGGGAAGAGCTGGGGGAAGGCGGTGCTGCACTGCCTGTGTGGTGCTGGGGGGGTCTTTCCATCTGAACTTGAGTCAGAATGTATTGATGCTTCCTCTTATCCCCATGTGATTTTGGGGTGTGAGTAATAAACACTTCTGCTGTGGGGTTCCTGTTGAGCTGCTGGAGATCCATCTTCACTCCACGCTCAGCACGGAGCCCGTGAAGCCTTTATCAGATGTGAGTCTCTGGGACTTCTGGATCTCAGTTGAACAACTGCACACGGGTCCTGCAAAGCTGCTGTTGATGCATGTCAGTATTCCATTCGCTTGGAAAGCTGTTCAGAATTCATCTTCTTCGCTCAGTCTGCCAGCACACACAAACCAGGGGATCCTCACCCCCAGAAAATCCCTGTGCCACAGATGCTGTTGCCTGTTTTGAGGCTGTTCCCTATGAGAAGCAATGTGAGGTGGTTTTGAGTACAGAGTTTCCCAGGAGCTTCCTTCTCCCTAGGTTACAACTCCCTCCTCCCCACCGTGGGTTGCACTTCCAATTTTCAGGTAGTAATTCTGCAAATACCTCTTGCATCTGAAGAATGTATTCCTGAAACCATTGTTAGGGTTCTTGGTTCAGTTAAGGTGTGTCGCTGTTCATTTTCCTATAAAACAGGAATGTTGGTCGAGCAGCTAACACGATCCAGAATTGTTTACATGCCTTCTAGTGTTACGTTATTGTCTTAGAGTCCTTCCAGCCTTTCTCCCTCTCTCTTCTTTCTCCCAGTTTTATAGACCCTGCCCATCCTTGCTCTCTCCCTGCTCAGCTGTGTGCAAGGGCAGAGCTCAGTCAGGTCGTGGCGGCTCCTGGAGACGCTGCACAATAACCAAACCTGCCCCAGCCCCTGCCCTGCACCTGGGAGGGGTTGGCAGCTGTGGCTGAACACAAAAGGAAAAGGTGCCGGAGTGGGATCCCGGGCCCAAAGCACCTTCCTCTTCATTGTTCGAGCACTTCAGGATGCAAAATCCTTCTCCTCCAGCCTATAAAGTACACAGGGCTCCCGTGCTGCTGTGTGTGGGGCTGTGGGAATATCGTTGGGTTTATGGGAAAATCCAAATACCAAACCCCAAACCCACCAGGGCCTCTCTTTGTTGGCACTAAGCAAATAAAGGTACTGAGGACAGCAGCAGTGCTGGACTCAGAAATTAAGGGCTGTTGTGTGTGTGGGAAATGCCAGTGATGGTTCTCTGCCTTCACTGAATTGGGAAAAGACTCCTGATGGAGTGCCCTGTTTGCTCATTGTCAGGACAGCAGCAAGAATCCCACAGCTGGGGCTGTGGGGCTGCCAGGGCTCAAATCTCTTCAGTGCAGTGCAGTAACCAAATGAAGAAGTTGAGTTCTCAGTGAGTGGTTTGGAGGGGGAGCCTCCTGTTTGTGTTGTAAACCAATGTGAGCCGAACCTTCCCACCTCCCTGTACGCTTTATTCAGATTTCCCCTGACACAAAAATGACTCTGGAGGTGTTTCTAGCAGTGCTGTGTGGCTCTGCTGCAGAATTCCTGACACTGGTGGGAGGCCACAGGCACGGCTCACTCCCCTGAGATGCCGGTGCTGTGGGTGCTGTGGGTGCCAGCAGTGCTGTCAGTGAGCAGGAGCCCCCCGGCTCCCCAGGGCTTTGTTCCACAAGGACAATCCGTGCACGGCTGCGCTTCCAACCTTTAGGGAGGTTTAATGGCAGGGATTTAAAAGTGGTCCAGAGAAGGGGATGGGGGAGATTTGCTGAGTATTTGTGAGCCCCGTGTTGCCTTGTGCCACTTGCAGCACCCGCTCCAGGGTGCAGAGTGACACGGGCTGCACAGAATATTGTCAGCAGCGAGGTGTAAATCTGCTGCTAACACCCCAAAATGCTTTTTCCTCCCTGCTGCTCCTGTGAGAGGTTTCTCAGTGAGAACCAGGTAAATGGCATTGCCGTTGATTCATTTCTGGCATCAGGGTATTGAGAAGGACGGATTTGCCCGTTACTTCCCAGGATTTGGGGCCATCCCCCTTTGCTGGGGTGACGGGAGCACGTGGGGACAGTGCCACGGTCTGGCTGCAGCTTTTGCTGTGTCCCACGAGTGACAAAATGAGGGGAGGAAAGGGTGGATTCCCCAAGGGCTTTACACAAAACGTAAGTATTTGGGAACTTCTTTTAGGGCTAAAACACAGAAAGGAGGAGCCCAGAGCAAAACTGAAGGGAGCTCCCTGCACCCATAGAGGCTTCAGCTAAAGAGGAGTTTATTCCTGAGTAAAGGGCCAAGTTTTTAGGGTTTCTGGCATTTTAAAATTGCTAACTCTGACCTGCTTCTAAAACTCGCATTCTGAATACAGCAAAAAGTGTTGCAAGGGAGCAGTTAATTCATGTCACAACATCTCAGGAGGCTGAGGGTGCCTGAGGTTGGCTGTAATGCCTTCTGGCTGTTTCAGTCTGCACCTTGGCTTGGGGGGTTCTGCCAAATTTGAAGACCCTGTTTTCTCCCTTCCCTGCTGTTTGCTCCATCTGGATGGGACACACAGGTGGCTGCTGGCTCTCTGCTCCTCGCCTTTGGGAACCTGTGTCTTCCTCATTGCACAGCAGCCCCTGGGCTGAGGTCAGGGCTGCTGCTGCTGCCTCCCTCTGTCCTGAGGAAAGGCAAGGTTGTGTTTGCTTTGATGTCTGGTCCATTTTTCCTGGTCACAGCTGCAGCTTTCTCCTCGTGGTGGTGGTGACAGAAAATACAGAAGAGGCACATCCCTGCAGTTAAATTTAACAAGTAAATTTTAAAATGCAGTTATTGTTTATTGATGTGATTTTTCCAGTTGCTGGGAATGCCAGAGGGGTGGTTTGACTGTAAGTCCAGAATGATTTGCACGTGGCAACAATCGAGGTGCAGGTGCAGGGATGACCCAGTGCCATGGCACTGCCATCTCCATGCCCAGGCAGCTGCCAAAACCCAGCTGAAGTCTCAGAGTAATGCTGAGACTTGACTGGCTGCTTGTGGAACATCACTTTGGGCAGCAAAATAATCTGCTCCAATGTTTTTCTCCTTCGGAGTTCTCTTTGCAGGCTGTAGCAGTCCTTGGTTTGTTTCCTGGGGTAAAACTTGAATTGCTCTTTGCTGTTGTTGAGACTGAACTGTGCAGGCAGTGGCAGTGGGATTCTGCAAAATCCTATAAAAAAGCTGGAATCAGTAACCACGAGTCCCCAATCCCTGCAGGCCCCGGAGCTGCCTGGTGCTGCCGGGCTCTGCAGGTGGCTCAGTCCAGAGCTGGGGCAGGAGCCGGGGCCGTGCCTGGGCTCTGTACGGTACCGTGCTTCCAGGGAGACAGGAGAAGGGAATGTGGGACGTGGAGCTGCTGGGTGCTTTGGTGAGCTGTGTCCAGCAGTGCTGTACAGGAAGGAGTCTCAGGCATGAAGCAGAGCCTCGGCTTCCCAAGCTGTTCTTGTTTTCTGGGAGCAGGGAACCTTAAAATGGGCTGATGTTATTAAAATCTGTATTAACACCACCCTCTAAACTCTGTACAGAGTTTCGGTGCTTATTGCCTTTGTCTTATTTAAAGAGTTCATTTAAAATGAAACATCAAGTTCTGTAAGTGTTGAAAGAGAAAATGGGTGGAGTGTGTCTTGTCTTGACACTGGGGCAGTTTGAGGGTGCCCTGGGAAGGAGGTTTGAGGTGCTTTGCCGACACTAGGTAAAGCTCTGATAGAAAAAAATACAAATAATTGGTATAAAATCTCTTTCAGGTCTTTCTGATGTGAACTGAACTTCTGTCTCAGCCCTGATAAGGGGCTGGGCTGTACAACACGTACAGAACTGTTTGCTCCTTACCTTTGGGAGTCAATATTGGCTCGGGAGAAAGAAGATTAGTTGGGAACAAAACAGATTGATGGGAGATATTTAAAGCTTTTTTTTTTTTTCCTGGTCCTTTATTGTAGCTAACCTAACTCTAACCCGAGGCTGGCCAGGAGCTGGAGGCAGGTGCCCAACATCTTCCCACACTCCTGCTCCAGGTATGGAGTTCAACATCCTCCTCAGGAGCTGTCCCACGTGCCAGTGTCCTCGCTGCAGATCAGTGTCTGAGGCAGCAGCCCTTGGTGTTCCCCACTTCTGGAATGGCCCTGGGCCCGCTCTCAGCCTCTTCTGTCTCAGCTCCATTCTCTCCCTGTTTTCTGGCTCACTGTGACTTGCACAGAATCCCAGAATGGTTTGGGTTGGAAGGGATCTTAAAGCTCATCTTGTTCCCCCTGTCCTGGGCAGGGACAGCTCCCACCATCTCAGGCTGCTCCCAGCCCTGTCCAGCCTGGCCTTGGGCACTGCCAGGGATCCAGGGGCAGCCCCAGCTGCTCTGGGCACCCTGTGCCAGGGCCTGCCCACCCTCACAGGGAACAATTCCTGGATCCCAATATCCCACCCAGCCCTGCCCTCTGGCACTGGGAGCCATTCCCTGGGAATTCCATTCCCAGCTCTCCTGGAGGCCCTTGAGGCCCTGGCAGGGGCTCTGAGGTGTCCCTGGATCTTTCTCCTCTCCAGGTGAGCACCCCCAGCTCTCCCAGCCTGGCTCCAGAGGGGCTCCAGCCCTTGGAGCATCTTCATGCCTGTAATGGATTTTAATGTCCCGGAATTGCAGCCCTCGCTGAATTGAAGAACTGCAGAGAAGGTCATGGCTGGGAGCACTTGGTAGAAGATTAAGTTGCCACTCTCATCAGTGATGTTCTGACCAATTTGTCATCCAGCTCATTGCTGGATGTGTGGTGTAAGCCCCTGCCATCACTTGCATGTCACTGATGTGGCCATCAATTCCCAAATCCTCCTTCAGATGAGTCAAAGTGACTTTCTCAAGTTTTTGCTTCTTTTCCTCCCTCAGTTACTCAAGTCTTCACTTGTTTCTACTTTAGTGCCTCAGCTCCATCTTTGGAATTGAAGATGGTTTGTGCTGAGATTGACAGCTCTGGGCAGGGAAGGACACAGATCCTGTGTCCCTCTGTGGGTGTGCCCAGGGGGAAATGCCTCCTCAGTGACTGGGAAGCTTTGCCTTGTCCAGGTGAGCCCAGCGCTCCCGGGAGTATTTCCTGTGCCACTCCGCCACGTCCAAAGGAGGGGGTGGCAGCAGTGCCAGCTCTGCTCTGCGGCACCGCCTCAGCCAGGGTTTGGCCACTGCACAGGGACTGGCACGGTCCCGCTGGCACCAGCAATGTCCCAGGAGCCCACAGTTAGCAGTGATCCCCTCCCCAGTTTAATTGCCTCTGGTTTCAGAGCCCGTGCTGTGGTGGAGAGATACATAATATACTGAGAGAGAGACCTGTTAACACCGTACTGCAAGTACAGCTTTAAACTTCCAAAGTAATAAACTCTTTAAAGCCAAGAGCCTTAACAACTCCAACATCTGCTGAGACGAGAAAGGCAGTTCCGAGGTCGCGCTGAGTATTTGGGAATGTTTCCTGCTCAGTGGCAGGTGTCTCTGGTTTGCAGGGAGGCAGCAGCAGTATCCAAAGATGACAAAGGACCTTGGCCACCCTCGCCCAGTTCCCCAGGAACAGGTAAACAAGCTCCCCCCATGTGCTCTCAGGAAAGTCACCTCACTGCCCAGCGTCAGCTGGATGGCTTTAGGTGTTGAATTGCTCAGGAAAGCTCCTTCTTTCCATGAAACAGTATTCTTAGCTTCCCATAAAACATCGTCTGTGCTGGTGGCAGGGACTGGATTCCTCCTTTCTCGCCCTCTGGTGGTTTCAGCACTGAGGGGGACAAGGCAAGGATGTAAACGATGGGAAGGGGCTCAGTTGGGAAGGAGCTGGAGCCAGCCCCAGGGGAGGAGCTGCCGTGTAGGGCCCATGGGGTGCCCGGGCAGCAGCAGCCCCAGCAGCCGAGCTGTCCCAGGCTCTGGGGAGGTTTGCTCCTGGGCAGCATCCTGCAGCCAGGCCATGGTCAATGCACCTTCCCTCCTGCCTGTTGGTTTGCTTTTCTCACAGAGCAAATTTCAGCTGCTCACTGAAAGCCTGCGCTGGGAATCGGAGCTCTGTGTCTGACCCCCACGGGCCGGGGTGAGGGTCGGGGTTTGGGGTTGGATCTGCCCAGCCTGTGATCCCCCTGTAAGAGCCATTGCTGGGCATCGAGGGTGCTGGTACCTGATTACAACCAGCCTGAGAGAGATTATTTTTGGAGTGATCAGCTGAAACCAGGGCTGGCTTTGGTTTGCCAAGGGCAGGAGCGGGCCTGGGAGCAGCACAGGCCCCCAAGCATCCCCCGCTTCCTTGAGAAGCTCTCTCAGCACTGATCCGGTGCTTCAGCACTCCCTGTCCTTGCACAAGCACACGTGGGGATGGATAAAAATACAGATGGATGGAAAGCATTCATTGAAAATGCCATTGAAACGTGATTGAATTACAAATTGAAAATTAATGGAGAACAGTTTCCAGTTAAAATATTTTAAAAGGCAAATTTAAGTGTTTCGAAGTCTCCAGGTTAGCTGGACGTCATTTTTTCCTGGTATCTCTGGTTCCTGTCCCTCCTGCCCAGCGCAGCCCGTGTTCCCACCTTCTCCCTCCCTTGCAGAAAGAGAGAACCTCTCTGTTTACACCCCCTGCAGGGGCAGCCTCGCCCGGGGCTGTGCGGGGGGAAGGGGCTTCCTCGCAGCAGCCTCGCTGTAAATACTCTGCCAACGATCTGTGGACAAACCGAGATGACAAAAAAGTTGTGTCTGTGGAATGTGAAGCTCTGTGTGTATATAGATCCAACGCGTATTATCTGCGGCTCTGTAATCAATTGTATATTAAACTGTTCCACTGTACGGCCGATCATTTCATGCTCTCTTAGATGTAGAAAAGCTGAGAAGTAATTCACAATACACTGTGTCAACTCCAAATCGTTTTTGCTTTCGTATTTTTGCTCCAGCCCCGCTTCAGCTGCAGCCTTTGGCACATGATCTGGAAGAAGAATAGTTTGGAATAGGTTTTTCAGCCCTTTGTTTTGGATCTGGCTTTTGACGA
Source organism: Regulus satrapa (assembly GCA_013396955.1). NCBI lineage: Eukaryota > Metazoa > Chordata > Aves > Passeriformes > Regulidae > Regulus > Regulus satrapa. The sequence continues at coordinate 691,513 of VWZN01002767.1, read as the reverse complement.
CGTTTCTTTGACAATCGTGAAGCCACCAAGTTAATTTTTGATTAGGTGCAAACCGAGATGACAACTTAAACACGGAAGGGATTTGTCACATAGACGTGCTGTGCTTTGATGTGTTGGCTGGCAGTGAATGGTTCCTGTTCCCAGGGTGAGGAGACGACTCCTTCCTAATTTTTCCTCATTTTAATCCAGCTCTGAAACGTTGGGAAGGGGCCGTGCAGTCGCCACTGGCAGCACCTCTGCAGCCACCTTAGATCACTGCTGGGCAGAGCTTTTCCCCCCAGGGAGCTTGTGCTGGCCAGAACTGGGGATGAACTTTGAATTTGGCAGAGAGCATTGATGGTTCACTCTAGAATTCCAGTGCCTTACTCAGATCCCCTTCATTTGCCTGGAAAGGGGAGTTTTTCTGGAGTGAGTGTCCACAGAGCAAGGACTGGCTGGGCAAGAAGAGGAGCCTTGATAGTTCCAAAGTCAGAATCTGGCCCAAAGAGCAGAAGCTCTGTCTGTCTGTCTGTCCCACACCCCCCACCTCTCTCGGGGGTTTTGTCAGCACTCCACCGCGTGTTCATCGGGTTTCCCTGGGGAATGAAGCCCCTCATGGAGCCCTGAGCCCTTCCCAGAAGGGGTTTGACGTGGCAGATGTTAAGGTTTCCTCTGGATCCTGCTGCCTGTCGATGGCCAGTGACCCACCACCCCTGTGTCCTGCAGCACCTAAGCCTTCTCACCAGGCAGCCACAACGTCTGACTCTATCCAGCCACACTGTCCAGCTTCCCTTTCCCTACTCTGCCTTGGCTGCAGCAGAGCAAGAGCTGCTGGAATCAAAGAGAAGCAGCATCCAGTTTCTCTGTGTCCCAACTGACTCTTTGCCCCCATATTTTGAACATTGGTTTTTTTCCCCCAGACCAGGTAAGTATGAGAGCACACGGTAACACCCGTGGTGCAATTGGCACCACAGCCAGTGTTTGCCCTGGGGCTCCTTGGTGTCAGCCCTGTGTTGGATGCCAGTAGGAGTGTGTTGGCCTTCCCGGGCTCTTCCCACGTATTCACCTTCTGCTGCAGGTGAAAACTGTTCCAGTGTTGTCCAGTCAGGTTCCGATTGTGGATCGTGCCGATTGTCAACTGCCAAGGGATTTTTTTTTAAATAAATCTGGTCAAGGTATTTCAAACAAATCCAGTCTTGCTGCTTTCGGTTTGTCTTGTTCTGGGTAAGCCCACGTTAAAGTTTCTTTTTCCTCTGTGCTTTGGTTTGTGGTCAGAACATGTCGTATACCAGCGTTGGGTGTATTGAAAGACCCACCCTGTGCATGGTTTGTTTATGTGGAGATGTGTACCAAGAAAAGCCCAAAGATCTCTCAGGGAGATGTTTCACAGCAGTTCCTGAAAGTCTGGGCTGTGTTTGTCCATAGTGAACCTTTAGGTGCTCAGCCTGCTTGCCATGGTGTCCTCGGCCCACCTGGGCAGTAGAGGACAGCAGGGCCAACCCAGATGCTGCTCCATGTCTCCCCTCTACAGGTGCTGCCAGGATCTGGCACCTCAGGCATGCTGCAAAATGGGATCTCTGTGGGATGCACTGGCTTCTTCCTCCTCTGGCAGAAGGGGGCTCCAGGATTGCCCCGGGTGCTGGGAAGGTGAGTGGTACCTGGCCCCACAGGTTATTGGTGTGGGGGTAGGCCCAGGTTCTGCACTGCCTGGCTGTGCCGCTCCCGGTGCTCCTGAGGAGCCACCATCACCTTGGGGTAACGGAGAGGTGCCCGCAGCACCTGGAGCCATCTCCCAGCCTGTGACCCGTGGGTGGCTGGAAACTGCCCAGCCCTCCCTGCTTAACCAGAGGTGGTATTTCAGCTTTCCTGTGGAGGTGAGAACTTGCAGGGGACCTCTGGCCCAGGCTTGGCCACATACTCTGACCCCAGTGCCCTCCCAGCCCCAGCACTGTGGGGTGGGTGTGGAGCACGTCTGCCAGCTCCTGCCCTGGTTCCCCCTGGGGTATCCTTGGGGCTTTCCTGGGGATCTCCAGTCCAAGCTGTTCCCCTGTTTTCCTGGGGCTGCTCCAGTTCTGGGTCACAGCTGTGGATTCCATCTCTGCCCAGGGAATGCCCATGTGCCTCTGTCTGCTGTGCCATCACCACAACTTCATCAAAGGCTCTGCCCTGGTCGTGCTTCAGGGGCAGCCCATGGAGAAGGTGCTCTCACCTGGCTTCCTGCACCAGCCTCCAACTTTCCTTTTCACACCGAAGAGCTTTTCCTTCATTTCTGGATCAAATCCTTCTTTGGAGCAATGATTACCCCCCTAGTCCCTCTGGTTCCGTGACATTTCAGTCCAGCGAAGCCCACAGCAGTTTGTGTTAACGGCTGTGGCCACTGCAGGGCTGTGCTGGGCATCGTGTGTTGTGGCTCTGCCAGGGCACCTGCAGGCCTGTGCTCAGCCAGCCACAGCAGCTTTGGGGCTCACTCGTTAATCACTGCTTTGTTTTATGCTAACTAAACTTCTGTTGCTTTGCGATGTCGAGCAGCATTTCTCATTTCCCAGCCTCGCAGAGTTTATAGGAATTTAAGAACTAGATGCAAATGAACTTCATTAACATGCTTAATTATCTTACAAACCTCATACCCATCTGTCCTGCATATGCTTTGTACTTGACACTCGATGACAAAGTGACCACGTCGGGCTTGGCACGAGGTGCCTGAGAGTGGGAAGCTTTGGGAAGAGCTCGGTTCTGCCTGCAGAGGGGCTGTGTTAGCACCCGGGGCACACTGGAGGTGAAATGCCCTTTTCAAAGGCTGTGCCCAAGTTGGGAGATGGGAAATGATGTGTAGAACATGTGGCAGAACGGCACAATCTTAGGAATGATCTGTTAAAGAACCAGCATGGAAACAATTGAAACAAACTCCAATCCCTATCCATTTGCAGCCCAAGATCCTCGACTGGCATTCTGTGGTGGCACATGATGCATTTCACAGGGGAGAAGTTGTGCTGCAGTCACAGGACTGGTGCCTTGAGCAATCTCAGGGAATGCTTCTGTCCTTATTTAATGTTATTGAAAAATAGTAGAAAAAATGACTGCCAGGTTGGTTTGCCGTGGATCTGCCTGGGTAAGGGACAATGCAAACCCCAGGCTTGTGCCAGAGCCCCCTGAGGGCTGTGGGGCTGTGACGGGGTCTGGGCACAGACTGGCATCTCTTTTATACAGCAGCATCGCGTTGGACCCACCTGTGTCAGTGGACATGGGCCCACGGGTGACCCACTGGGTGCTCACCTCGCAGTGTGGGAAAAGCACTGAAGTGGTGTTGGTTTCTGCTTCTTGGGCGTGTGTTTGGAACCAAGCTGAAGCAGAACATGGAATTTTGCAGGCCTGAGAGTGAGAAAGGAGCGGGGATGAGAGCGCGGGGAGCGGCTGCCGTGCCAGTGCAGCAGTGGTGAGTCCGTGTGTCCGGGCGGTGGAGAGCAGGGAGCACAGTGCATAGCAAAGTGCTGACGAAGGATCTCCTTCCCTCCTCCTGCTCTTGCCAGCTCACATCAAGCCAAAGACACCTTGTTCCTACAGGAGCTTGGATAACACCCCAGCCTGAGCACCCCTCTGCCTCCAGCCTCCTGGTGCGAGGCCAACATCCCTATCGTGTTACCAGCCCCATTCCCCTCCAGCGCCGGCAGTCATGGAGCTCGGGAGAGAGAATGTTGGAAACTGTGGAGCTGGAGCTCTAAATGACTGCAAATGTGAGCAAACCAGAGATGTGGCTGCAGGGCAAGTGTTGCCTCTGTGTGCTGTGGTTGTGACCAAACCGGGCAGTGGAAGACAAAACACAAGTTGGCAGTGGGTCGGTGGTTTGGGGTGGTTTTTGTGTGGAGTTTGTGTGGGGTTTTTTGGGGGGAGCACAGGCATGTGCCCAGTGAGCCCAGGCCCCCAGAGCACCACGGCATTGCAAGTGATGTACAAACCTCTGTTAGTAGCATTTCTTGATAAATCTCTGCCAGCCACACTCAGAATTCCTCCTCCTGGGACAAGAGGAAATCATTTAACTTTTCTTTCTAATCCACAGAAAATACAAGGGGGAAGTGCCTCTCCCCCGTGTGTCCCCTGCCTGCAGTGCTGCCGTTGCACGGTGCCTGCCCCAGCATCCAGCACTGAGGCACAGCACAGGAGCCACAGTTGCACCCCTGGGTGCCGCTGTAATCCAGCTGGGCATGAACAGCTCTGCTGGGGACAAGGGCTGCTGGTTCAGCTCCTTGTCTCCCAGGAGCTCCCCCAGACTCTGCCAAGTGAACTCATCTCATCTCTGCTGAGAGGGGTCACAGGGAGCCCGTGGAGAAGGGAACATCCATGGGAACAGAGGAGCTGGTGTGATATCAGGATGGTACCTTGACCCAGAGGTCCCCTGAAGTGGTTTTTAGCCCTGAAGGTGCCCAGTTTGCTGGTGGTAGGGTCCTGTGAAGGCTGTCACAGCTGTGCTGATGCCAAGTGCACCTAGGGGCGTTAGGAAAGGGGAGTCAGGTGTGACATGCTGAGCCTCCAGCTGAGTCTTGCAGCATGTGTCACTCTCTGCTTCCAGGCCATGTCTCTGGACTCATCCTTCCCTGCTTACCCCTGTTCTGGGCATTTTATCTGCTCTCCTCCTTTCTGGATGGGTTTTGGGGTCTCCACGTGCTACCTGCATGTGGGAGAAGGTAGTCTCCTGCTTTTATACCTGCTGCATAAAGGTGTAAGTGCCGTAAGGCCCTTTGTTGCCAAAGATTCTTCCCAAAGACTGAAGATGCCAGGAAAGGCCCCACAAAGCAACGGGACTGTGATAGGTGGAAACGTGCAGTTCTCTCCTTTGTCCCTGCCAGCAGCAGGGGCTAGGGAGGCCTTGGGGACAAGGGGACAGGAGGGGCTGGCAAGGGCACAGGGCCTGGCATGTCCCGGCCTTTATCTCCCCCTAGTGCCACCTGCCAGGCTCCTTTGCTCCGTGGAGAGTCCGGCAGTGCCTCTCACAGAGACCCTGGGGCTTGAGGGGAGCAGCTCTGGGGCAGCCACATCCCAGAGCAGCACAGGAAATGTGGGTGACGGGGCAGAGCACAGCTGTGGGCCAGGACCCTGTGGGCCACAGAAGTGATGACCTGAATAACCCCAAATTGCGGTCAAGTCAGCGTCAGGAGGAGCCACGACATCCAGCTACAACAAGGAGGTGTTTGGCATCATGGGAGCTGCGGTGGTGATGGCAGGAGATGGTGGAGAGTGAGGTGAGGAATGTGCTTTGCTTGGCCTGAAGGGACCCCGAAAGAGACATTTCCAAGGCTCAAATGAGGTTGTTCCGGTGGCACTGTGAGCAGCTGCGGCATTCCCGAGGGCAGGGGACAGGGTCAGCCCTGCCTGCGAGGCCCTGGGGATGCGCGGCCCCGCGCCCGAGGCAGCCTGAGCCCGGTGGAGCTGGACCTTGGTCACCAGGAGCTGCTCGGTCCTGAGCCGTGTGTGCACGGAGTTGTGTCCAGCCTCAGCAGGAGCCGGGGGTAGCACACAGCCCGTGGGGCTCTGCTCTGCCGGCTTCTCCTCTGCTCTCTCCGAGCTCCAGAGGTTTGATCAGGCTAAAGGCGAGAGGCTCTTCCTCAGACTGGCTCTCCCCTCAGCCCGGCAGGGTGAGGTGTGGGAGGGAAATGGTTAAAAAGATTGGGTTTGGCACCGCAAAAGGACTCTGTACAGCTGTGGGTGGGGTCACAGGCGTCTCCCCAGGGAGCCCTTCACACCCTGCTGCGGGTGATGGGCTGTGCCCTGCCTCGGGTGACCTGGCGCCACTGGGGACTCCACGGTTTGGGGTTGTCCCCAAGCCAGGTTGCAGCCTGTGCTCATTCAGTGCGTTTTCTGTTGCCCCCCAAGTTTTTTGATGCATTTTAGCGCTTCTGCTGGGAACGAGTCCTGCACGTGGTGCAGGTGTACGGGGCGTGCAGGGCAGGGCGTGGGGCCGTGCTCTGTGGGGCCGTGTGCGGTAGGGTGTGAGGCTGTGTAGCATGAGGCCACGCTCTGTGGGGAATGTGGGGTGCACAGGCAGCCTCTGCATGATGGGAGAACCCAAGCCCCGCTGGATGCACATTGCTGCATCTCCAACACAAGGACCTGCCCGAGCTGGGGGGGGTCACACAGCAGCCGTGGATGTGCCTGGCCACAAAACACCCATCCACTGCAACATCCTCCAGCGCCCTGTGCTCTTCCAGCCCTGGTACCAATCCCAGGGCTCTTCCCAGAAGGAATCAGCCCACTGAAGGAGTTTGCTGCTCTCTTCTGGCTTTAGACACTTTTGGAATTGGAAGATTCCTCTTTTACAAACCGCACCGAGGGGACTCATGCACACACAGGGTTAATCGCAACGAAAGCCCAGTTGGGTTTTAGCAGCCCCCCCGCGCCGGCCGGCCCCGCTGGCAGCCCTGTGCCCGGGTATTTATAGCACCGTGAACTTTGAGCGCGTCCAGCGAGCGGGCAAACCCCGCTGGGGACGTGGGGATGGCCCGGCAGAGCTGGAGACTCTCGGGGGTCCTGAGCCAGGCTTCAGCAAAGCAGCCCAGACCATCCACCAGCACATCCCGGCGCCCTGTGCCCCACACAGGCAGCTCCCAGCACCCAGGGGCCCCTGTGAACGCACCTGGGTGGCCAAGGACGTGGGGTTGAGCCTCCTTCAGCCACAGCAGCATCAGAGCAGCGTCCTTCCAAGCTGGTGTTCCAGGTTTTGAGCTGGCATTCCTGGTTTCAGTGGCAGCGGAACACGGGCATCTTCCCTTTTCCATGACGAACAACTGGCAGAAGATTCCACCTCTTCACGGTGTCCCGGGACAGATTCCTTCTCATCAGACCACCTGCTAGCCAGCTCACCATGTCCTGGAGAGAAAACATCGTCTGTGGCTTCCTTACCCTGAAATTAGGCAGAGGAAAGGGAGAGTATGGCTTGTAGGGGACAGGAAGTCTGTGTGTGTAAAGCCTTGAAAAAGACCCAAAACAAAGCAAACAAACAAAACGAAACAAAAAAAGCAACAAAAAAGAGGATTCGCATATCCTTCAGCAGGTGCCGTTCATTACCTACGGACTGAAGGGGCAGCCCAGAGAGCCAGCATTATCCTGGGCTCATCCCACAGCACGGGCAGCAGGTGAGGGGGGGATTCAGGTGAGATCCCACCTGTAGAGCTGCCTCCAGTTCTGGGGCACCAGTGTCAGAAGGACCTGGAGCTGCTGAATTGAGTCCAGGGGACCCCACAGAGATGCCCCAAGGGCTGGAGCCCCTCTGCTCTGGAGCCAGGCTGGGAGAGCTGGGGGTGCCCACCTGGAGAGGAGAAGGCTCCAGGGACACCTCAGAGCCCCTGCCAGGGCCTCAAGGGGCTCCAGGAGAGCTGGAGAGAGACTGGGAACAAGGGATGGAGGGACAGGACACAGGGAATGGCTCCCAGTGCCAGAGGGCAGGGCTGGGTGGGATATTGGGATCCAGGAATTGTTCCCTGTGAGGGTGGGCAGGCCCTGGCACAGGGTGCCCAGAGCAGCTGGGGCTGCCCCTGGATCCCTGGCAGTGCCCAAGGCCAGGCTGGACAGGGCTTGGTGTCCCTGCTCTGGCAGGGGTGGCTCTGGATGGGCTTTAAGGTCCTTTCCAACCCAAACCATTCTATAAAAAGGCTATGAAAGGACCCAGGGGCTGCGGTGTGGGGATCTCTCAAAAACCCCAGCCCTACTGGTCAGTGTTTCTCCAGCATTTCAAGTCTGGAAGTTGGTCGGGGCATTCTTTTTAGGAAGGATTGAGACTGAAGCAGAGTGGAGAACAGAAAATCCTGGTGTGCCATGTACCTATCCACGGTGGGATTCTGCTCCAAGTGTTCCATCTGCTGAGATCCCCTTGACTCAAAATTGATTTGCACTGAAGGTCTAGAAGAGGGGGATGTGGGAATTAAGGATAATTAAAGAAATGGAGTAGCTTTCACCCAAGGAAGAACTAAACAGGACTAAACAGGCTGGGATGCCTCATGCAGGGCAAGAAATGAGAAGTGAATGAGACAGAAAGCAGGAGAAGTGAAGTTTTCCCCAGGTCAGAGAAGTCTGGGTGGATCTTCATGAGGACAGTGGGCAATTTCTGGTTCTATGAGATGAATTGCTGACACGAAGATTATCTCCAGCCCCTTCTCCTGGGGCTGGGTGTAGGGTTTGCAGACCTGGTTACTGGAAGCCCACCAAGACCATGGGGTTTTTGGCCTCAAAACCAACTAAAGTGTTTTGACCAAAATTGACTCTTTTTCCTGTGATTTCACTGTGATTCTGCCCCCAGAAGAGAGCATTTCATCTGTCATGGGTAATGTATGACAGCGCTGTAAGCAAAGGAAAATTTGGTCCTGTGAAGGGCAGTGTCTTGAAATTCTGATCATGGAAGAGCAGCCTCATTTATAATTACAAATTCCACAGATTTGTACAATTACACATCCCAGCTGGCTCTGAGGGCGAGTGCTCAAGGTTGCCCCTCTTTTCCTGAAAGCGCTGGCAATTTACTTACTGTGGGAAAACTTATTTTGTATCCTTAGGAGAATATAAGGGTGTTGCTGTTGCCCTCGGAGATGTTTTTAGGTCCTGCCCACGCCAGGAATGGCCTCAGAGCTTTGCATCATCAGGCAAAGAAGCAAGTACTGAAATATCAGGGAAGGAAAAGGAGGAATGGTTTCAGTCTTACAGATTCCTGCGTAAAAGAGAGGCTAAAGCACATCTTCAAAATGATCGAGCGAGGACACTGCTCATTACGTAAGGTTGTTGGGGGGGAAAAAATAGGCTGATTTACATTTTTATAGGAAATAAAAGGAGGTTTGTGGGTGACATAGCACCTTCCGCTGAGAATGTCAGCGTGAGATAAGTGGGCTTCAAAGGGAAGAGTAACCATTTTCCTGCAGGGTTTGAGTCCATCCCGGAGAGCTGAGTCGGGAAGAAAAGCGCTTTTTGAAGGAAATGTTGGTTGCTGTAACAAATACGTTTATTTAGCACTGTTCCCATTGACTGCAAGGCTGCTACTTCTCATTTCCGCTGGTTCCTCTGAATTTTGGTGAAGCTTTGGGCTAGCAGGAAAACTGAACTGCCTCTGTTTTGTGGATGGGGTGTTTTCAGGGCAGGAGGAGAGGTTGATGTGCTTTTTAGGAATGGGGGGATTTTTTCCAGGGTTGGAGTCTAGTGATACTTTAATTTCATTCCCAGTGAGTCGCCTGGTGGGGTTTTATCCTGGTTTCAGGTTGGTGGCCCTCTGAGATTTGCTGTGCCGTGCTTCAGATCCGTGGCTGTCTGGCAGAACAATTCCGGTTGCTCAAAAGCACCGATTAGCATAAATGAAGGAGTGGGTGAAACGTTCATTATATTGCCTACTGTCATGTTTGTGTACCAGATTTTGTTACCATCTGTCATTTCTGTTTTCTTGTTGTTGCCAAAAGTTGTCATTCTGAATGGAGGGTGGAGACTTATCTTCAAAAGCCAACATGAGATAATTTTAGGTACTTCAGAGCTCATGTGTTCTGTGCTGGGTGTCAGTGGCCCTCACGTACATCAGCCCCACGTGTCCCTGGTAAAATCTGGGCAATGGTTTAGTTAAAGGAGTTTTTGAGACCGCTGGGGTCATGCAAATGCACGAGATTCTCATCTCTTGTCATTTAAAAAGAGTGTCTCGTCCTTGCAATTGCAAAGAAAAGCTTGAAAATAAAATATGTTTTCCTTAATCTTAAAAAAAATGCAGAATACGGAGAAGGGTGTACGTAGGGACATGGCAGTGTTAAAATCCAAGCACTTGCCCAGAGATCTGACCAAGGGAAGCAACAGCTCCACTGTAACAAACTGCAGCATCCCTAGATCATTTCCAGAGATGTAAATATCCCAGGGACTGAAGCTGGACAAATTCAACCTTGAAATGAGCTGCAGCTCTCTGGCAGCAATGGTGGCTGTGTACTGCGACAGCGTGCGAGGGCAGCGGTGCCTGCACCGGGGCTTGCAGCCTTTCAAGCAAAATTCCCTCATTTCAGCCACGCGGTTTTCATTCAGCGACCAGGAGGAAGGGCTCAGCCTGCAAGCAGGGAGCTGGGAGGTGAAGCCATGAAGATTTCTTGCCTTGTCCAAGTGCTTTGAGATCATCCAGACTGAAAGCTCGGCGTCCTGTGCCAGCTGGGGAGGGAGAAGGCTCAGGGTGTCTGGATCGCCCTCCTTTCATCGGGCTGGAGCACCAGGCTGCTGCTGGGAGCTGTCAAACCCTCCCTGGCAGTGCCCGGCCCCTGCTGGCACCTCCTCCTGTCCCATGTCACACAGCAGCCCTGCTCTCCCCAGCGTTGCTGGGTTTTTATCTGGCCTGAGTGACAGGGCTCAATCTTCACCTGGAATGCAGTGACTGGTGACATCCAAAAATGCAGAAAAGATGATCTAAGGACTCCAACTGGGCTTAAACTCCAGGAAAATAGGAAGCCAGACAGTTGGGGAATGTTCTTTTGTTAGGTTGAGCTCAGCCAAGGGTGCAAAGTCATAACCAAAGCCGTGATGTCCTGCGTTGTGGTGGGAACTCTGGCTGGTGTGGGAGTGCAGAGGGTCACTGCTTCCTCCAGGAGAGCTGGGGAAGGAGGAGATGGAGCTGCCTTTGCTCTGGAAGAGGCAGAGATCACTCCAAACATCTCTGATCAAAGGCTGGGGGGAGACCAGGACCATGTAATGACTGCAGTGATTACTGGGTACTCCTTTGAAGATCTCTCAGGTACCTGCACTGTGTGTTCTGATCTGTATTATGCACCTGGCAGTGCCTAAAGGGGCTCCAAGGGGAGAGGGACTTTAGACCAGGAGTGACAGGACAAGGCTTCCCAGTGCCAGAGGGCAGGGCTGGATGGGACATTGGGATGCAGGAATTGTTCCCTGTGAGGGTGGGCAGGCCCTGGCACAGGGTGCCCAGAGCAGCTGGGGCTGCCCCTGGATCCCTGGCAGTGCCCAAGGCCAGGCTGGAGCCTGGGGCTGGAGCAGCCTGGGACAGTGGGAGCTGGCCCTGCCCACTGCAGGGGGAGGAACAAAATCAGCTCTAAGGTGCCTTCCACCCCAAACCAGACTGGGATTCTATGAAAATCCTGTACTTTATCAAGACTTTGGGTACTTTTATAATACAGATTAGAGGTAACAGCTCTGTCATGTTTTAAGACTTCAATAACGTCAATTGTCTTTCCTAGCTCAAATTCTCCCATATTTGCTCTCTCCCAGAGGGTAATTCTACAAAGCTCACGAGCAAATTCCACCCGAGCATTTCAGGATACTGTGAACATCACTGACAGCCGTTGTGAAGAAGTTGGGTCTGGGTTTGTTTCTCAAGTGTGAAATAAATTTCAGAGCTCTCATATTCAAACCAGCCTGGGAAATTGCCCTAAATGAGCACCAAGTGTCATCCTGTGTGGATGACAGGGGAACCTGGAATGCAGCTGAGAAGGCCTTGGGCCATGGGGAGTGGAGCTGACCTGGAGAGGGGTCAAAGGGGCCGATTTCACAGCTGTGACCTTACGCTGGAGCTGGGGATTGGCACGAGGGACAGCGATGGCACCTCCAGGCTGAGTGATTGAGAGCTGGTCTGGCTCCACTTCCCTGGTAAGCACAAGGCTGGGATAAGCTGCTATGGGGTGGAAGAAAAGCAGGAAACAAGGGGATTTCTCATCTTAACCCCTACCTTAAACAGGTAAAACAGGAAAACAAGTGAGCTCAGCTGATCTAAGAGCACAGCACAGAGCACATGGACAGCCGAGCCGTGAAACTCCAGTGAAAGTGCAGGAATTCACCGACATGCCCAAGGCGGACAGCTTGGGCTGAAAAGTTCATCCTGGTACAATTAGAGACAGCGTTGTAGCAGCAAAATCGTGGAGTCCCAGGGTGAGATGCCACCAGGAGCTTGCAGTGTGTCAAATCTTGCAGGAATGGGACAGGAGTGTAACAGAAATCATCTGCCTTCAAAGGATGGAGCAATATCCTGGGAGAGCTGGGGAGGGTTTCTCTGTCCACACAATGAGGTGTTTGGCCTTGAGAAATTCAGGCAAGATTATCATGTCCAACCAAGGACACGAAATCCAAACAAATTAAAATGCATCTGGACTGTGCAGGTACGTTAAAAGAGCTTCCTGACCTTTACAGGGATTGTTTTATTCCCTGGAGCATCACATTTTATTACTCTTGCCTTCTACATAATTTATCATAGAAAAATATTATTTTGGCTATAAAATTATTTGCCATAATTGAAGCTCTGCATTAGTATTTAACTTTCTGGTCCTTTTGGAAACTAATTTCCCCAGGCAAATTACTTCCTGTACCAAGAGATCCTTGCCATTAATGTCACAGAATGGGACACCACAGCTGGGGGAGCAGGGTGTGACTATATCTTTATTTCTTTGATAACCCTGAAAGCAACAGAGTAGAGCACCTGGTTGGAATCATTCTCTCACAGTTTTCCAGAGGAAGAGCCAGAGGATCCCTGTGCTGGTTTTTTCACCACCACCTCAGTCACTTTGCTGCCCTGCTGTGATCCCCTCGATCTGAACAGGGTGCCCAGAGCAGCTGTGGCTGCCCCTGGATCCCTGGCAGTGCCCAAGGCCAGCTTGGATGAGGCTTGGAGCAGCCTGGGACAGCGGGAGGTGTCCCTGCCCATGGCAGGGGGTGGGATGGGATGGTCTTCAAAGTCCCTTCCAAACCAGCCTGTCATTTCATATTTCTATGAAAAACCATAATGACAATAATTAGTTCTACTTTCACTTGAGCCCATTGTTTAGGAGCTCGTGCAAACTTACAGTGAAAGGTGATTATTGCTGAAAAAAGGTTTTCCAGCTAAAGCATTCTTGTTGTGTTTGGGAGAAACTCTGGACTGAGTCACCTGGAAAATTTGGGTTTGGCTCTGTGCTGGGCACCCAAGAAGTGCCAGCAGCCAAAAGAAGGCGACAGGAGGGATGCAAGATGCATCCAACTGGGATGCATGAGAGATGCACCCAGCTGCTCGAGGAGCTGCCTGAGAGAAACACAGGGCTGGAGAAACAGTGGAGCCTTTGAACTGGTTGTTGCCATAACAAGAAAAAAGAATGAATTTGGTTTGAATCAACCATGTGAAAAATTTGCCGAGGGGAAGATGAGTGGATTGGTGTGTTTTAGTAATTTTGTCTTTATTTTCCCAGTTTGGGAGGTAAAAGCTGTTTTTAAAGTTTTGCTCACACGGTGGGGTAATTAGGTGTTTTCACCATCAATTAATCAGAAGATTTTGGTGCTTTCCCAATTCTGAAAGCTGAAATTTTGGGGGGTTTTCTGAGTACTTCCTGAAGCGGTGAACATACCAGAGTCACCTGCAGAAGGCAAAGTTCTCCACAAATATCAGCTGGAAATAGGGTGGAAAGAGTCATCATCCCCCACCTTGCAGGGCAGTGTGGGGCTGGGCCAGTCTCACTTTCTGCTGGTCCCAAACCAGTGAGCGCTGAGCTTCAAGTTCCTCTGGAAGTTGCTCTTTTTTTACCCAAAGCAATGAAAGAACTCTGGTGGTGGGGGAAGAGCAAGGCTGGAGGCACAAACAGGCGGTTAATGTATTCCTCTTGTCAACCCAGCTCAATGCCCTCCCTGCTCTGATGAATATTGAAGAATTTCATACAAATTGGAACTGGTTCAGCAGGACAGTTTTCCAAGACCCAGCCCAGAAAGGCTTCCTGGTCGCCGGTGGGGGCCCTTTCCTCCACGGGAGGAGTGCAGAGTCTGCAGGAAGGAATCGTTCCCGGTGAGGGTGGGCAGGCCCTGGCACAGGGTGCCCAGAGCAGCTGGGGCTGCCCCTGGATCCCTGGCAGTGCCCAGGGCCAGGCTGGATGGGAACTAGCAGGGACTTGGAGCAACCTGGGACAGTGGGAGGTGTCCGTGCCCGTGGCAGAGAGTTGGAACGAAGGGGCTTTCAGGTCCCTTCCCACCCAAACCATTCCAGGATTCTGTGACTGCACATGGCAGTGCCGGAGCAGGGACAGGGCAGCCACCTGAGTCCGTAGCACTCCCCAAGAACTCGGGCAGAGTTAACTCTTGGAGCCTGATGCAGAGGGTGAGGGACCTGTCTGCCATCTAAATCCAAAACATTTCACAGCTGGCTTTTAACAGAGAGGCTGACACTGCAGAAGAACTTGGGGTTGCTCTCTGGATAACTATGGGAGTTCAGCAGAGTCTCTGATGGGAAAAAAAAAAAGTTTTTCAAGAGTTGTGAGGAGTTGAATCCACAGCAAAAAGCCTAAAGGCTGGTGTGGGAGCCAGGATTAACACTGAGAAGGTACAGAGAATTTCCCAGGAATGAAGCTCCTTGAGATAACCGAGTCTTGCACTAAAGCTGTGACTGATAGCAAGAGGAGAAGAGGCAGAGGGACAGGCAAGGCTGAACAGAGCAGGAGGAATTGCTCCATTACTGTTGTGGCTGCCTCCACCAACCAGGACAATGGCAGAGCAGGGAAAGATGCCACCAGTGTCCCCATGGCCTGGCTTGACAGTGGCTCAGCAGAGTTTTGCACACAGGTGACTAACAGGATGGTGGTGAGACTGTGAGCTTGGCCAGAGTTTTCTTGGGAAAAAATAAGCAAAAAATAAGGACTGTGAGCCAGAACACAAGGAGGGCATTTCCAAATATCCCAGACACTTAAGTTGCTGTATTATGCCGTGAGCATTGCTACTGAGTAGAAAAAAATGCAAGCTATATGTACAGGCAGAAAAAAATCCCAAAACAACAAACCTATGAGATTTATAGTAATGAATTACTTCCACAAAAGACACATGCAGTGTGTCCAAGTAGGTTAATAAATGCTTGGATGGCACTGAATTGAAAGGAGCAATGCTTAGCGTGGTCAAAAATGCTGAGCACTTGATTACAGAATCGTAGGATTGTGTTGCTTGGAAGGCACCTTAAACCTTACTTCATTCCAGCCCACTGCCATGGCAGGGACAGCTCCCACTGCCCCAGGCTGCTCCAGCCCCAGGGTCCAGCCTGGCCTTGGGCACTGCCAGGGATCCAGGGGCAGCCCCAGCTGCTCTGGGCACCCTGTGCCAGGGCCTGCCCACCCTCACAGGGAAGAACTTTTTTCCTAATATCTAAACTAAACCTACTCTCAATTTGAACCCATGCCCCCTTGTCCTGTCACTACGTGCTCTTGTAAATAGTCTTGTCCCATCCTTCCTTTCGATTCCCTGCAGGTACTGGAAGATCTCGTGTCTGTGATGCCATCATGGAATGAGCAGAGGACAGAAACGGGATGGGAGGAATCTGGAGACGCCTTTCAAGGGATGAGGAATCCCCCGATCCCTCAGGTGTGAAGATGCTGACAGGCCACTGCTCTGAGCTGTGTGGAGGGAACAGAAGGAGTGGAGGGAAGCACCAGCCCTGGTGAGAAGGATGAGGTCCTGCTCCGAGACACGGGCTCAGGCAAGAGGAGGATTTGGCAGAGGGGAGCGTGAGCAGTGCTCAGCCTGAGCTCACAGCTCAGCACCCAAGCTTGGATTGTGCACCTGGGATTCAGCTCATGCCAAGCTGTGAGGGCAGCTTGTGAACGCCCTCTCCTGCTGATGGTGCAATGGAAGGCCACATCTTTAACTGGGGGACAAGGCAGGCAGGTGGGAAACACTGAAATCTCCCCTCCTCAAGTGGCCAGAGTGTATCCATGGCCATCCTGCCTTTGTGCTCAGGGAAGGGATTTTTCACCAGAATCTGCAGGGGGAAAAAAGGTTCTGTGTCTTTATTTTGGCCCATGTTGACTGAAACCACCCATAAACCACTAATTGCGACTGTTAAAAGGGAGCTGGCAGACAGGAAACTTGCCCAGATTACTATTTTATGGGTAGAAATATGATTTTCAAACCGGCTGTGGGGCAGGTTGCAAGTTGGTGTCAGAGAGATGAGAAACCATCATGTAGCAGAGCCCAGAGCCAGACAATTTTTGTTGCAGTTTGCTCTAAAAAGAAGGCAAATGGACTGTTGTCTCTCAGACAAAGTCTGAGATTTGTCGAGCAACAACCCAGAGTGAGAGCACAAAGATCTGTACAGATTTTTCCTAATAGTTTGTCAGGCATGGAAAAGTTACAGGCAACTCCAGCCAAAAGGCTTCGGATTTGGGACTGAAGAAAGAAGGACCCCTCGGAGTGACAGATTCAGTTATGCTGATGACAAATTGAATGTTTTTTTCTGAGGTGGTACTCTGTCTTTGCTGAGAGTTACTCGGAGGATTCCTCCACTCCACACCAGAGTTAGAAGGTCCTGACAGATGATGGGCAGGATTTTGAGCAATTCACAGCAGAGTCCAAGTGTGCATCCAGTCCCCACTAGACTCCATTCAACGAGGAGGTAGGAAATGGCTTTCCCTTGATGAGTACTTACTGAAAAGGAGAGCAGAAGCAGATCTGACTGGTGCTTGTGGGATGTCACCCAAAGAACGCGTTTGGCCGCCTGCAAATACTCTTTCTGCTTGAAATGAAGCAGGGAGACCCTTTGGGATGTGTGTCAGGCTCTGTGGCCCAAGGAGCCGAGGTTTTGCAGAAGTTCACAGACACACAGCTAAACACAAAACAGTGCTGTGATTGCGGTCCCTGGGTTACCACCACTTCCTGAACACCACGGAATTCACACACACAATGAAAATCAGAAGCCAGAAACAACAGTTATTTCACATAAAATTGCTCCACAATCCCATGGGTGCAGGGTGTGTGTAACCAGACGTGCCTGGAGAAAGAATAGCCAGAACTTTCTGCAGTGGCTGAGAGGAGAGGAGGCAACAGGCTCTGGGCTTTTCTTCTATCCTGGAACAGCTTTGGCAGCGCCTGGGGAAGGTAAGGCCACCAGG
Source organism: Regulus satrapa (assembly GCA_013396955.1). Classification (NCBI taxonomy): domain Eukaryota; kingdom Metazoa; phylum Chordata; class Aves; order Passeriformes; family Regulidae; genus Regulus; species Regulus satrapa. The sequence goes on along the minus strand of VWZN01002767.1, from coordinate 674,711 downwards.
TGCTGGGACATAACGTTACCAGGAAAACCAGACTCCTGTTCCCAATGAGAACTCCTCTGAGGGTGCCAGAGTGAGTACAAGTTAGAGGGCAGAGCTCCTCAGAAGTGATTCAAGCACTGCTGATTGTTTGGCTGTAAGGTTTTGAGGTCACAAGCTGTAGAAACGGTCCTTCCATGTTTTGGGTGGGGAAGGAAGGTAGGATCTCAGGAACTGTGTCTTTAAGCAGCTTAGTTCTGGAGACAGGAAGTCTGGCGATGGGCTGCAGCAGTGCAGATTTTATTATGCAATTTCTCTTGGAACTAGTCCCTGAATAAAGGAGTTATCCATTAAGCACCTGCTTCACCCTCCCTCCTGAGCACCACAAATGAAGGGCTCGGGAATCCTTTCAAGGGCTTACCCATCAGCTGGGGAGCAGGGAGCCGTGCGCTAGGGTCCAGACAGGAATATTGATGTGTTGGATATGTAGTGTCTTTCAAAGAGTTTCTCTTCATTAAGTCCTCCTGCCCTGTTTGAGCTTGTTCCGTGTCTGGCATAACCAGTGGGTGAGGCCGTCCAAGTCTTGCAATACTGATACCAAAGGGCTGTGGTATCCTAGGCTGCTCTTAGGCCTTCAGGGTATTTAATCACAGCTCCCTCTCCAGGGGCAGTGGGTAACAGCCAAGGTCTTCCTCTCCCTCCTGCCACTAACCCAGCGCTGTTCTGATCCCGCGGGAGGGGCAGCTGGGGCCATCCTAAGGGGACACTGCAGCATGGAGAAGCTGCATGACACAGCAGCAGCAGGATCCTCCTTCTCTGCCCCTGCTGCCTGGGGTAAAGGATTCCCTCCCTCCAAAGCGCCTCCTTTCCCTCCCACTCTGTTCCTGGGACTCGCAGCCCCGCTCTGGCTTCCCTGATGTGGCGAGCCTGGCACGTGCTGTGACACAGAGGAGCTCTCCCAGCTAACCACGGCCTCCGTCCATCCTCTGCTTTTCTCCCCATTCCCAGCAGCGGGTACATGGATTTATTTCCCTCAGCAGCACCAGCAGCAGCTCCTGGCTCAGCCCTGGGGCTGGCAGGGCCCCTGGCTCAGCGGCTGTGCCCAGGCCTGCAGTGCTGGTGGCACCTGGGGGCAGCACAAACACCCTCTGGAGACGGGCGCTAGCTGTGGGGGCGCTCAGGATCTGTCCCCTGTGGGAAATCTCCATCCTGATTTACCCCAGAGCTGCAGAGTTACTGCAGAGCAGGGAAGGGGGACATGAGGGGAGCAAAGTGCTGTGGTGTCAGCCACTGCAGCGTAAGTGATGTCAGCGTAGAACCACGGACTCCTCTGGGTTTGAGGGACTTGAAACACCAGCCCATTTCACCTCCCTGCCATGGGCAGGGACACCTTCCACTGGCTCAGATTGCCCAGGCTGTGATGGCCAAGGCAAGCACAAAGAGTGATCCAAGGTGCAGTTCAAAATACACCAACCAAACTTGTTAAAAAGTTGAAGCAGGAGCCAGGAAAAGACACTGCTGTCGTCAGCTGTGCCTTAGAGTCTGAGCTGACTCCCACCCCTCACCTCCAACAGCAAAAAGTTTTCCTTGAACCTAAACTGGGATAAATGCTTTATAGCACAGTAAAATGCTGCTGGACAAGAGCTGCTGCTTTTACATCTAGAGGCACTGTGAGCCACTGCACCCTGTCCAAACACTGAAACATGCTGAAACAGACAGGAACTCACTGCTTTTGAAGGAAGTAAAAGCAGGCATAACCAAAGACCCCTTACTTGTGTAACTAATGATAAATATAGTGATAGAAGCAGAGGCCTGTCAGAGACCTCCATGTGATTACAGCCAGACCTCAGCAAGGACAGGCACCATGTAAATAAATACAGAATTTGCAAGTAAATGTAATGAAATTCATGTAAATGTAGAAGTAAATGAAATGGAACTGAGTTTTGCAGGAAACAAAAGGCAGACTTACTCTTTGGGAAGGAATTTGTCATTATAGATCTCCTTTAAACCGATAAATTATTGCTGTTGAATCCATCTCAGCTTATGGAGCTCATCAACACATCCTTAGAATTGTGTTCAGCCCTTCTCCAGCCTCTCCTCCCATTGTGGCTGCTCTTGGAGGACATTCCAACATGAAGGCGATGAAAACAGCCCCAAGCAACCAGTTTGGGTACAAGGAGCTCTGCTGCCACACACGTCACCGGGGCTTATACGACCTGATTGTCAGGTTGGGAACCAGTATGGAAATCCATGGAAGTATGTGAGCTCCAGTCTTCTAAACCTGTTTTGGGCTGGGGAAGTCTGTCTAGACAGAGCAGAAAGTGTTTGTAAAGTGAGGCTGGGTTTGATGCCGGTGCCTGAGAGCGGGTTGGCTCCAATGGACACTTGCTCTCGTGTGCGGCTGCTCTGAGGGCATGGGGGGAAATGGGGGCACTGAGGGGGAGCTTGGGAGGGGATGTTGCGAGGGGAACATTGAGAGGGAATGTCCACAGTGGGATTGAGGGGGGAAACTGCAGGGCTGACTGAGAAGGGGACATTGTGAGTGGGACATTGAGAGAGATCATCTCTGTGGGACTGAGAGAGGAAATTGAGAGGTGACTGAGGGGAAACTGAGAAGGGAGATTGTGAGGGGGATGGCTGTGAGGGGGGCATTGAGAGGGGACATCCATGGTGAGACTGAGAAGGCAGAGACTGAGGAAGAGACTGAGAGGGGACATCCATGGTGGGATTGAGAGACTGGGGTGGGGCTTGGAGGAGCATTGATGTTGACATTGAGCCATCCGCGGTGGGACTGAAAGGGGAGATTGCGAGGGTGACTGAAAGGACTGAGAGGGGAAGGGGTGATCATGGGGAGACTTGGAGGGAGCGCTGTGAGGGGAGCACTGTCACATCTGAGGGGAGCCTGGGAGGGGGCTCTGGGGGAGGCTGGGGAACGGCTGAGCAGAGACTCAGAAGGGCCAATGAGCTGCCCGTGGTGGGACTGCGAAGA
>VWZN01002767.1:597340-664333 GCA_013396955.1 Regulus satrapa | reverse complement strand
TTTTTTTGCATTGTCAGTTACAGTTGAAAGCTTTTTTAGGTATAAATATTTTTAAAAATCGTTAGTTTTAAGTGCCTGCCTGCTGTTGCTTCCTCATGTATGTTTGGTTTGGTTTGGGTTTTATGTCCTCGCACAGCTGAATTTGAATCACCAAGCAGAAGAGAATTCCCTTGAATTTAATATCAGAAATAGGGAGGTAAAAGTGGCAGTAAAAGAATGAAATATGTACTTTCTGCAGCTTTTATACATCACGGAAGAGACCCCAGAACCGCCTGTTTCGTAGCAATATTGCTTAGGTTTTTTTCCCATGTTCCATAATATTGCTTCAAGTACATCTTCATCCGTTTCCCTCTTCCCAGAACAGGCGTGTGCTGTGGTTCTGCTGGAGAAGCTGTGTTAAGGTGGGAATTTTCACGTGTAGCTGAAGGGAGCTCCCGAGCCTGAAGTGAGCTCGAGTTCTCACCACTGACACTGTCGGTCATTGTGGGGAGCAGGAGGAGCTGAGCACTTCATTACCTGAAGCACGAGTGCTGGCAGTATATTCTCGAAGCAGTCTCTGGCCAGGGAGTGTCACAGCTGGAGTTTGTTTGTCAGGATGGTGTCCTTGTGCCTTACACACCCATTTCACAGCGAGGGTGGCACAGCCGTGAGGGAGCCTGGGGGAGCCAACTCAAGGCAGGCACAAGCAGACACTGCCTTGGTGCAGACTGTGCTTTTCATGCTGACTTAAGCAAATGCCCACTCTTCATTACCAGACTCTCAGATTATTCCTTTTAAAAGGGTCATTCTGAACTTAAATGTTCTGTCAGCTGTTAAATTTGGGCAAGAGGCACGCTGTGTGTGTTTGTGATAGGATGAGAAGGCAGTCTCGCTTCTGTCAGTGTTAATGTGCTCCAAGAACCTTAAAGTATTTAATCATCATCAGGATGATCTTGTGAATGGGAAGCTGATGTTCCCAGTGTGGTGCCTCCCAGCCCATAGGCAGATTGCCTCCTCTTCCTTCTGTCTGGGTTTCTGTTCTCATGGTAGATAAATTTACTGGAGCCTTCTGGTCTGTAAGAGGTAGCCATGTGCACTGGGACAGTAGCCATGTGTGTCTTGTGGATGCTGCTGGGTGGGATTTAGACTTTTTCACAAGAGCAGACACGGCAGCCGTGTCAAAATAGTGAAGATACCTTGAGAAACAATTAAAGAGGAAGAATGGTTTTAGAGAGGGCCAGAGGAAGGCAAAGGCAAAATCCATCATTTGCTGTCTGATGCTTCTAAGAGCAGCCCAGAATGAGCAGTCTTGGGCTGCTTCTGCCATGCATTTTGGGGTTACCTTGGCTTTATTCTCCTCAGCCCTCTGGGAAGAGATCAGAGACTAGCTTCTTATCTGGATATTTTTCATGTTTGCTTCTTTATCTAAACCTTAGTGCCAGGTGCAAGGGCCTTTGTATGTGCTCTCATATACTACTTTGCAACTGATAGGGAAGCATTCAAGTAATCTGCAATTTGTTTTATGAGGGGTAGAATCTTCCCTAAATCCACCAATTATTTCTGAAATAAACCAGTATCTCAGGTTTCTCTAGGCTTTTAACACAGGTTGTTAGCCCAGCAGAAGAGAGATGGTGGAGGCAACTTGGACAAGTGCAACAGAGAGAACGCTGAGGTTGTGACATCGTGATACAAAACATGGAAATGGAAAGAGAGGCTGGGGACTAAACCTGGTGTGACCAAGGAAGGATCTCAGTTTAGAGCTCTCCTTTCATGGAGGTGAGGAGGAAGAGAGGGACAGAACAGGTGGCTTTTCCTGTATCAGGTGATAGTTGTTGGCACACCTTAGTGGTGGTGTAAAGGATGTGGATATGTGCGTGTTCCCCATCCTGGCTTGTGTGTCTGCTGCTGGAGCTGGTATCAGAGCTGAGGGAGGAATACAGGGAGTATTGCACTACAGCTTAGAAGAGAACTCTTTTGGTTTTTTCATTAGTTTCATGATTTGTTTGTGTAACAAGCTTCAGTTCTGAAAAGTCACTTAGTTGCTGAAGTCTTACTAAAATGGATTGGGGCAGATATTAGGAGCTATCTAAAATCTCAACCACAGGAAAGCAAGAGAAGGCAAATGTCCAACCCATTTTCAAAAAGGGTTAAAAGACAGTGCAGTCAGCTGCAGACTGTTCAGTGTCCCATCCATCCCTGGGAAGGTCATGGAGGAGCTGGAATGAGTTCAGTCAAGGGCTGCTCAGGAGACTGGGGGCTGGGGCAAGTGCCCTTTGGGAGGAGGTGAGGGCTGGGCTGCAGACAGGCCTGATGTCCCTTCCAAGCTGAGTGACTTTGGGCCTATCAACAAGAGAGAGCCGTGATGATAATTCCAATGAATTTCCTAGAGATAAGTCCCAAGGTTTCCAGAAGGTGAGGTTCATATCAACATATTTGAGTTTTGATCAGTCCAGTGACTTAGGAATGAGCATCCCAGAGTGTGTTCCTTCCTCATCCCAAGTGCAAGTAGTTTAAATGATCAGGCAGGTAGAAATGCAGTGAAATATTCAAATCTCTTATTTTTCAAGCCATAAATTGTTGAGACTCATCCAGATCCTCGATGTTGGATCTCCCATTCCTTCCCACTACTCTCCACCCAGCTATCAGGGTCTCCTTAACCCAGCCAGGTCCCTCATCACCATCCTTCTCAACCTTTGTGTTCAGGGTGGTGTTCAGAAGAAGCAATGCTGCTCTGCTGGAAGTCAAGCTCAGATGCATGTCAGTTCCCAAGCTTTCTGTGCCTTGTTAGGGAAATACAGAGCTAAAGTTTCCTTACTGGGAATTTGAGATCTTCCACGAATGTGTTGTTTAATTGTTCTACAGCATGAAACACAATAATTGTCTTTTGTGAAACAATAAATTTCAGAATCCTCAAACCTTGAAAGGAAGCTGGAATGGACGTGGTAATTGCTGACTGTGCCACACAAGTGTGGCTGTTGAGGGGAGCTACCTGACAGGGAATTTTAGGGAATGGCTGAAGCTCTGAACTGTTGAGGCTTTGTCTGCTGGGGTCTGGCATGATTGAAAGAAGCCTTACAAAACAAAATTGGGCTCACTGAAATGTAACAGCTATGTTGGCATGAAAGAAAGGCATGGTGAAAATACTGATTGTGTGCTGGACTTGGGTGTCTGCTCCGTGCCACAAGCAGTCAGTTTGTGACAGGAAAACTCCCAGTCACGTCTAAAGCAGAGATTATGCTGTAAAAAAAAAAATGAAACTGAATTTGATAGCTCTCCTCCTGTTTGCTGTGAGATACATTTGAGATAATAAGTCACAGAATGAAACACCGTAGGATGTTTGTCACCTCTCTAGGCTAAGCTAAAGGGGAAAAAATGGTGACGTTGAAACAAGTTAATTGATTGAATATGTATGTTAGGAAAGTCTCCTGGTAACAGTCACAAGCAGTTGTACAGATGAGAATTCTGCCTTCAGGATGCAGCACAGTTTTGGGGTTTTTTCTTCTGTGAAGGCCTAGAAGGAAACAGAACATCATTTTGAAATTCTGGTTGCTGAAAGTGTTGTCCAGGAAGGCAGAAAATTGTGACATTTAAGCTCATAAGACTGAAATTAGGAGAGAAAGTGTCTCAAGTGTGGTTATCTTCTATGTGTGAAAATAGCTGTTCGAAGAATGCAGAATGCTCAAATTGGAAAAGGAGCCCTTTGGAAGGAGTGGGGGTGTGGTACTTGCCTGGTGCTTTGCCGTGCCTTCCAGAAAACGTAATCTCTGGGTTTTTTTGGTGCTCTGCTGCTGTTAAGAGGACATTTTGGTTTATGTGACAAAGATAATGGAGAGTATGGGGCTGAGGATCAGAAGTGCTGTGTTGGAGACAAGACAGGACGAGGTGAATCTCCCCAGGTGCAGTCAGCTCTGCCGCCTCCTGAGCGCCACCTTCGAGGTCTGTGCCTTGTGGCTTTAGGGAACGTGTTCTGCTTTAAAACCCAGACTGTTTTCCTGCTCTCACCTGTGCTGGCTGCGTGGCAGCCAATTTGATGGAGCAGGTGGGACTTTTCAGGAGAGCTGTTCCCTGGCCATTGCTTCAGCTAACTGCACAAGAAGGCAAAGGCCTTCCTTGGTTTTTAGCCTCTTGGTAGCTGGCTTTGAGAAAGAGTTGAAGCATTGAGAATGGGATCAATTCTGCTCTTCCTGTGAGGATGGAGGGACAGCAGTTGCTTTTCATTTCTCTGTCGGTGGAAATGGGCTGTGTTCTTATTATGGCAGATTTTTATACGTGTGTAAATATATTTATTCTTTTTATAACTGCCAAGACAATCTCTTATCTTTATGGATTTGTTGCAGACATGCTCAAGTAGATTTTTGTTTTCTGTTGTATTTTATAACCGTTGTAAAATGTGCCTTGTGTTGCTGTTTTTAATGTGCATGACTCTGATGAAATATAAAAGAAGATGATTAATCATTGCATGAACAATTGAATTCTTGGTGAATTTTTACAGGACCATTGTGTTAAGTTGTTTACCTGCTTTTTATTTTCCTGCTGGCAGAGCTGTACGTTTTCCATGTCTAACCTTAATGTACAGCCTTCTTACAGGAGCTTAGGAGCGGTAAATTAGTTCAGGTTTTAAGTGGCAGTATTCCCAAATGCTTTCTTCACTCGTTTTTGTAAACTGCAAAAACATTTCCAGTTTTTGGCTCTGGCAAGACTGAGAGAGTCCAGCCAGCCGGGCAAAAAAAAACCCAAATGGAGCATTTATAGTCCAGCATCCCATCTTGAAATACAGCTGGAAAATACTACTCCTTAAACCACAGCAACATCCTCCCCCTTCACATTTTCTCTCTTCTCCCCTAGCCCTGTCCCCGCACCCACCCGTCTATTGTCCATGAAATATGAACAATTTTGGTGCAGAAGCTTGGAGAAAGGCTTTTTTTGTGGGCTTTACAGCAGCTGTGTGAGCGAGCACTGAAAACCTGGAACTTGGGGAGAGCCGGGGCTGGCGAGAGCAGTTGAGCCACGGCAAAGCCTCGGGGATGCTCGGGCAGATTCCTCCCAGAGCCTCCTGGCATTCCAGGCTCAAAGAGGGAACTCTTGGAGGAGGGAAAGTAGAACCAAACTGGAAAGGAGGTGGCAGACTGCAGCACGGTCAGCGGGGAGTGATCGGGACAGAGGAGAGACGAAGCGATCACGGAGTCAGGGGTACGGCAGGAATTTTATAAAAGACAGGCAGGAGAGATGAACTAAAGACCTGGAAGGAAAGGCAGCAAGGAAGAGAACGTAAAAGTATTTAAATGAAATCTTGTGAAATGAAATGTTAGCTTGTTCCTTGCCAGCTTGGAAGAGAGCAGGGTGTATCTGTCCTGCAGTCCTGGAAGGATTATTGACTCCAGTAGGTGATGGTGGCAGGGCCCCTGGAGGAGGTGGTGCTTTGAGCACCTCAAAACAGGCAGAATTTAATGGTTTTGCCTTTGTGTAATTCACTAGTCATTGCAAGTCTGACCATTTTTAAAAATGTTTCTTCAGTTAGGTTGAATTGGAAAGGCACGTGCTGATGAAATGCACGATATTAAAGTGTACTGAGATGGCTTGGTGATGCATCTGTGCTTTGTGGTACCGTTTATGTGTTGCTTGAGGTTTGTTGTTTCTTTTCTTTGTACCATCTTACATCATTTTTGCAGCCTGGGTCTTTTTGTGGTTGAAGAGCAAATTAAATTTTAAAATAATGAAGCTTTTTGGAATATCCTTTATTAACAAACTCTTCTTTGCTCTAACCTGGGAAAAAATGTGGTTTGTTCAGTGTGATGGGCTGGGGTTTGTCAGGGCTGGCTTGGGGGGCAAAAATAAAGTTTTCACACATTTATGTTACAGTGAGAAGTGATTGCTTTAATTCACATCCTTGGACTGGAAAACTCTTCCAAGATGTGTTGCTTGTTTGAACAGCTACTCTGGTGTATTGAGGCTGGGCTGCTTAGATGTTTATAAATATGTGCCTGTCCTTATGTCTTCAAATATGTAACTTTTATTTTCACGTGGAGGTACCTATATACAGTGAAGTTCTGTTTTTTAGTTACATACTAAAATAACCTTGTTACACAGATGCTGCTCATGATATGCAATAAAATGTTTTAGTTAACTTGAGTTGATCCTTTAAAGCTAAAAAACAACAACAAAAAATTACCCCGACCACTTTTTATTAGTCTGAATGTTGCAGCCAGGCAGAGCTGTTCCTTCAAGTGGCTTAATGAAGATTTGATTGATTTATTTTGCTCATCTGGAGAGTGTGTGGATTACCTCTGTCAATATTGGGCATGATAAATGAGGGCTGGGCACTTACAGAGCAATTTGAATTATTTGAGCCGTTCAGGAATCGAGCAGCGACTCGATTCAGGAGGCATTACGAGGAGAAAATGCTGAGTGCCTTTCGGGATCTTCTGAGGTAGCAGATCATGGCACAAATCAATGCCTAGAAACCGATCTTAAATGTCTTTGTGTGTGAGACCGGGATCAAACTGCCGAGGAAATCATTGTTCTTTGGTGAAGTTTAAAGCAGTGCTGCGAGATGTTCTTTGGCCATGTGCACACATAAATGACAGGGTTGAGGTGGAAGTGCTGGGTGAAATGCGGTGGTTTGGGATTACAGAGGAGGCTGGAAAAGGTGATGTAATTGCTCTTTTGGGAGAGTAAATCAATAGGAAAAGGAATCCGTTGTTATTTCTGCCTACATCTTTTAACCGAAACAAGGGAAATTTAAGCGTTAGATTAGATCATTGTATACATGCCACCTTAATTTTCTTAAGCTTTGTTTTGTCAAAATTCTTGCCAGAAAAGCTGTTTCTTGGCCAGTGCCGTGCCCTGCGTGGCTGTGTGTGATGGCTGTGCTCTGCAAGGCTCCGGAGTTTGGGTCACAGGGATCCTCACCGGCTTCTTAGTCTTGAGTAAAGATACTCTAAATGCCTCTTGTCCTTAACGCCGGTACAAAGTAGCAAAGAGAAATATTTTAGCTGCTCCTCTGTCATGTTTTCTCACCCGTGTTTCTGTTTTAACTCCTAGATTTCGGATCTTTGTTTGACTTGGAAAATGATCTTCCCGATGAGCTGATCCCCAATGGCGAGTTGGGCCTTTTAAACAGCAGTGGGAGCCTCGTTCCAGATGCGGCTTCCAAACACAAACAACTTTCGGAACTTCTGAGGGGAAGCAGCGGCTCTTCCTTAAACCCAGGAATCGGCAATGTGAACTCGAGCAGCCCCGTGCAGCAGGGAGTGGGGGCTCAGGTGCAAGGGCAGCCGAACAGCGCGACCATCGGCAATCTGGGCGCCATGGGCAAGAGCCCGCTCAACCCGGGAGACTCCTCTGCCCCGGGCCTGGCCAAGCAAGCAGCCAGCACCTCTGGGCCCACCACGCCTGCATCCCAAACCCTGAACTCTCAAGCACAAAAACAAGTGGGAATGGTGACGAGCAGCCCCGCGACATCACAGACTGGACCTGGGATATGTATGAATACTAATTTCAGTCAGACACACCAGAGCCTTCTCAACAGTAATTCTGGTCACAGTTTAATGAATCAGCCTCAGCAAGGACAAGGGCAGGTAATGAATGGATCTCTTGGGGCAGCTGGAAGAGGAAGGGGAGCAGGAATGCAATATTCTGCCCCTGCCATGCAGGGGAATGCAGGCAGTGTGCTGGCAGAGACTTTAACCCAAGTATCTCCACAGATGGCTGGGCACACCGGGCTGAACACAGCACAGACAGGAGCAATTACTAAAGTATGTACATGCCATTTACTGTATCCTATTTACTGCGCTTGTTTTTCTCCATACAGGTGTTTCAGAAACACGGTAGATCCTTTTCTGGGACAGAACTAAAGGATGTGCTTTCTTGAGTCTGTAGTTACACATTTCAGTCACCAGTGATACTGTGAAAAGGAGATAATTGAACCAGTACTTCTCATGTAATCAAAAATGAAAGCACTTGTTGAAAAAGACATCCTCGAAGCTAAAAGTTGGAGAGTATCTTAGGAGGGTGGATTAGAAAAGAGTAGCATAGTCCTGCAGAAAGGAAGCAGATGATTTCTCGTGTGCAGGATCTCAATTTAGCTGCCAGACAACGCCATCTTCTAAAGGAATGTGAACACTTGGAGATTGAAGGGAGAGGTGCAGCAATTGCTCCTCTTGTCAAGGACTGTGTCGGCAGCCGTGCGGCGAATGGTTTTTAAATATGGAGGAACTGATCTGGAAACATCACATTCCACATAGATTGCCAAGCTAATGCAAACTGGGAAAGGGAAGGGCAGGAGCCTAATTTGGTGGCCACTGCTGATCGGGGCAGGGAGTACACACCTGGAAGTATCTGCCTCTGTCACGAGGGCGCCCTTCTGGCTCCCTGTTTGATACAGTTATGCTTTTTAGTTGTTTTCCAGGTACAAGCTTAGAGCAGTGTTTTGACTGCTGCTCCTCCTGCCCTGTGCTTTGTCTCTGGTCTGGGTTGTTTTGATACAGTTCCTTGGTGAAATTTTGGTAGTGTGTTTCATCCAGAAACCATGTTCTGATATGTAGAAAAAGGTCAATTTTTATCTCTGATATTTTATCTATTCATACTTCAGTAGCTGTTGTCACTGTAGTTTATTAACATGTAAATGTTAATTCATTTACGTGTTAGTAATCGAGGAAAAAATTGCATTGTCTGACATGAAAGTGTGTGTCCTGTACTCTGAAGAGGTGCTCACATCGCTGTGGAGTACTGTGGAGTTAATGAATTTTAAATTTTTAAAATAAAAAACATAAAAAGCATTCCCTCTGCAATGAAGAGGTGCTTTTGCTTAAGGAAGATATACTTGTGTTCTGAGTGAAGGTCAGAGCATCTGAAAGTTGACATAACTGTTTTGGAGGCTGGAGATTGCTAATTTTGTTGTGTGGAAGCTGATTGCTGCTGCACTGAGAGAGAGTCAGCTTATCTTTCTTTTGTTTTCCTTTGAAATTTGTGGGAAGAGTGAGCAATTCTATTTATCTGGCTTATTTCTGTGAACTTACGGAATTCTTGGGAGTAGATTTTTCCTACTCAGTTTTATGTGAAACTACCAATTTTTCTGTGTGAACCGACCCGAGCAGAATTACCCCAAAGCAAGAGAGCTGCTGCCAGAGTCTGTGCGAGCCTGGTAGGGGAGGTTCTGCAAGGTCTTGATTTGTTTTAAACAAACCCACGTCTGGTAAAGAACAGGCCAGACCTCAGACAAATTCCAGATTTCAAGCGCTTCAGGTGTAGCCTGTTGCCAGCTGCAGATGGATTCACCAGCTCAGCAGAGGGACCCAGACTGCCTCAGTTTACAGATGTGCAAGAAGCAAAGTGAAGTTGGTTTGAGCAAGAAATACACTGGGAAAGAACAGTGAAAGGGCTGTTTCGGGGCAGATCATGGTGCTTCTTTGAAGGTGCGCTTAAAAGAAAGTAATTTTAAAAACTTGGCCAAGTAAAACAGGAGAACTCATGTTTTCAGGACTCCATCTCTTGTTGAATAAGATGACCCTTAAAAGCATTGTGTTTATTTAAAGAAGTTTTATTTTATATACATCTTATTTTTCTCTTAGTAAAAAGACCAGGTGAGCTCACACCTGGTTTTACACAAAGATCTCGTGTTTCCAGTTTGGAACAAATACTCGCTCTCTGAATTTTCTCATGCCAAGCAGCAGCGTTCTCTTATTTTTGCCATTTTCCTTAGTTGGCATTTGAGGATTGGTATCCTTTTCCAGTCTCTCCCCATCCCCCAGTTTATTGTCCTAATAGGATTATCAGCCATTATTGTGTGTTAGCTTTTTCTTATTGATGTTCCAGGAAAGCTTTTGAGAAAAGTAAAGAAACACTTCAGTGAGTTTGTCTGTTCTTCTGAAACTGAAATTTCTGCTGAAGGAAAATGTGGGTTAGCTGTTTTTTCACCTCCTGATTCCCCAGTGTTTACCACTTAATGTGTACAGCTTAAAAGATTTAAAGAGCTGTAATAAAAGTGGTGAGACAGCTGATCTGCCTAATAGTGAACGTGCCCAACTTGACTCAACAGCTTAAAATGTAGCTGCCACTCTGCTTGAAGAACTGTATCAAGGCTGGAATGAAATTTTCTAGGTGATGACTGTAGCAACATCCTAGGAGAAAGAAAGAGCTGTGAAATATAAATGCAGACAAAAAGAAACTTAAAAGAACTTTTAAAAGTTAGATTTTATAATTATATTAAAAATTAGTGATGTGCATCTCTGACTAACCGTGTTCAAGTACAGCTCAGTAGCTCATTTTGATAAATTCAGTGTTTATAAGCAGTGTGGGGAACTCGTGACCCTTTATGGTTTGGGACCAGTTTTGTTGGGCAAGACTTCACTTCTGTGGTGGTTGGTTCTAATCCTTTTTTAGGGTGTGACTAATCAATCCATTCATCTTTCTGGTTTTGCTTCTTGTGGTGTGCTTCTATAAGCATTCTTTTTATAAAGATAAGAAGGAAAAATACCCAGAATCTGGTCCCTTCACCTGATCTCAGAAATTGCAAGGATTGATTTTATCTGGATCATCATCAGCCGTGCTTGTTCATTTTGGTCTGGACTTGCAGAACTGAGCAGGGTGACTGAAGCTCATGTTCCTGTGCTTGCATGAGCCACAGGTGGGGGTAAACCTTACCCCAGCCTATTCAAAGAGGAGTGGAAAAAACCAAATTCCCAGTGTCAGAGAGGGCAGGAAGGTCCTGATAGCAAGACAATTATTCTTCCATTGGCAGGGGGAGATTAAAGTAAACCACTTTCTCAATCTATGGAGATGAGAGCAAAGATTTCAGATTCCAGGTGATGCTCCCAAAGATGGGTGATTTTGACTTGCTGAGATACCTGGAAACCTCTGAGGAACCATCTCTTCCATGATACCGTGCATGACTCTGCTCCCCTCACTGCCAGTCTCCTTTCCTGAAACAATTTTGCTTGCTATTGTGGCCCTGTTTTCTTGGATGACACCACAAGGAGAATTTTTATTGGACTGTGTTGAAGTTCCATAGGAAATCGGTTTTAAAGAGGAAAGGATTTGTCTTCAATTTTGCTTGCTTGGATGGGAATAGAGGAACAGATCATCTTGTCACGATCATTTCCAGCAGTCCCTTTGTCCTTTTGTGTTGTACCACGGTTTTTACCAAATCCATTAAGTCAAAAAAACATGTTCAAACCATCTAGAACACCTTGTTGGAGGCGGTTTTTGAAGACTGTTGGTTGTTGCATGTGCTGAGCAGCAGCAAAGCTCAGCAGATGGTCATTGCTTGCCCAGGAATGAGCACTTCGTTGGAGACGTGCTGGTGCCTGACCCTCTGCTGCTGCTGTGGGAGCTCATCTTTTCCCAGTGAAGGAGATGAAACCTTCCTGCTCCCTGTGGCTGGCAAGGGTCTGAGATAGTGTTTCTGTCGATGAGTTGTTAGAGAGTCTCTTGCTCAGATGCCTTCCCCTTGTCCTAGCACCTCTGTCAAAGTTAAAAGAAAATGGTGGGAAGTTCCCGTTTATTTTAGATGGTTCTCAGGCTTCGTTTTTTGCCCTGTGTTAGGAGTTTGGACAGTGATTCCCCTAACTGGTGCTTCTGCTCTTTCCCTTCAGAAGTGGTAAAATCCCATTCAGATGAGAGGACTCTTGGCTATTTTCTTTTCCATGTATTTCCAAGCTATAATTCCACCTCATACAATTCTATAAAGGGAATCACCTTTTCTTCTGTAACTTCAGAGTCCTATCACTCCAGCAAGGATATTCTGGTACTCAGCAGCAGAAATTAAGGAAAAAGTCTGGAGTTGTACATGGCTGATAATTGCAGAATCGGGTATTGCTGTCAAGCTGCAGTGAAGATACAGCTTGCTGGGGGCTCCTTTCAAAGTATTTTTCTTTAGAAAACCATTAAACCTACCCCAAGTTCAGCTTTCCTTCTGAAAGGCAGACAAAGTTTAATCAAACATTTTTGGGTTCTGTATGCCTCAGAAAAAGATTAAATTATTTGGTTAGACTGAATTTATAAAGAGATCAGTAAGTTGTTTATTTTCATACCTTGTTAGGAGGTTTACAACATTAATGGTCGTTTAGGGGTTTTTTGGGATTCAATTCTTTTTGAAGATTTGAGTAACTTCAGTCTATTTCAAAAACTCTGAAGGAAAATACTTACTATTGATATGAAATAAAAGCTGCGTGCAGGGAGAAACGGATGGAAAAGCTGATGTGGCTGGCAGATCTTCCAGTGTAGCATTCCGGGAGGTGGCAGAGGCTTTGGATCCAGAGTCCCAAGTGCAAGCGAGGAGTTTTCCTTACCTCTGTGTATGTATTTAAGCCCCACTGGAAGCTGGTACCAGCGGTGGAATTGGCATCAAAACCTGAACAGACTCAAAACAATCCCTAACTGTGCAAACCTAGATTTGTTCTACTGGATTTTTGCCTATGAGTGCAGAACGGTTTTTTCCTCTAAATGGTGTTGGCCTAATTTGTTTGGACAGTGCATGTTTTCAACTTTCATTTCTGTCGGAATAGCCACACGGCAGTGTGTGCTTCAGTAAGAGTAGATTCCCATTAAAGAGGAGGAGGAACTCTTACCAGAAGCCAACTTCAGAAAACAGTGAAACTATTTTAAATTTCTACCGAGAGAATAACCCGTTGGCTCGGGACTTTTTAATGCTGAGCTATAAAAGAAGTGAATTCTGTCGTTGCTGTTTCCAGGCAGGGTGTCTGTCTAGTCCATGTGCCTTGGACGAGCACATTCACAGTTCTGCTCCCTGTGCCGTTCACTGAGTGGTGTTTTGGTGTTGGAAATTAATCTTGAGTGAATTAAATACGATAATGAGCTGTGTTCAAGAGCAAGGCTTACACCGTGTATGTGCTTAGGTTACTTGTGAGGAAACCGTGGTAAGGAAAATTTGTGATGAGAAAAAAACGAAGCCAACTATTTATTTAAACAGATCCCCCAGTTGCTCTTGCTGAGTACCAGATTTAGATACGCTTGCTGATTGTGAATTAAGTCAGCTGAAGATGTTCTCATTCCTTTGCAGCTTTGTGTGTTTTAGCAAACTGCTGGTGCTGTTTGTTTCTGTGGTGGCTCTCAATCTGTCTGAATTCTGCCGGAATTGTTTTAACATGACTTGCAGTTAATTTGCTTCTCATCCACGGAGTTGTCCGTGCTCGGCTGCCAAGCTGCCTGTCTCCTAGCAGACCATGCCTCTGGCAAACACCAGTAGCCACTCCAAATCATAGCCCAAACTGGTTCCCAGTTCCAGAGCACTCCTTATCATGTTGCACGCTCAACCATAGCTACTCCATTCTCTGATGAATAAGGAGCACCAAAACAGCATTCTTACTGAGGAGAGACATATGTGTTGTTGTAATAATGCAACAGAAGAAAGGTGTAAATACAGAGAGCCACTCTATAATAATACTAGCAAAACTCACAGACTCGTAGTAAAATGAAAAGTCTCCGAGGCAGTTTTGTTTTGAAACATGACCGTGGAAAGTGGTGCTCCACAGATGAGTTTGCTGATATGTCAAAGAGATGTTGTGACTTAAAAAGCTCACTTCCCACAACTGTTACTCCTTGCACCTGAAATCAAGTTGTTTCCTGTTTCTAGTGCACGAGTTCAGTCTTGTTTGCAGTTGTGCAATGTCATTGAAGATCTTTGCAGCGATAGTCACTCGGCTGGGGCTTCTGCAGGTCTCAAGGTTCAGTTTGGCTCCAGGGCTGCGCTCAGCCTTGGTGAGGACAAACCTCAGCTCCGTTTCCTCCCCTCCTGCTTCACACCCAAAAGCCTCTCAGTGCACTTGCACCGTCTTATCAGCCAGCTGACAAAAATGAAGTGTTAGGGGATCTCTTCAGAGCAGAATTGTGGCATTATCTTCTGCTGTGACAACACACCACGAACACTAAGGTTTTTGTCGCTAATCATCAATTATATTGGCTAGAGTCTTGTAATTCTTCTGTTTTTGTTGTTAGAGTGGGGTTTATTTCTAAGACGTTTATCTGAAAGAAAGTTTTGAGAGTGAAACTAACAGATCTATCAGTTCCTTTGGAAGCCACTGGTTAAAAGCAAGATTTTCAGTGTTGTTTGAGGTTAGTCAAAATGACAGAAACTCCCAGGTCCTTACCGTAGACGTAGCTGAGATCACATCTTTCTAGATTTCAGACTGCTTTCACCTATCTTCCTGCTGCTGTTTATAGTTTGGGGTTTTTAAGTACCCAGGTAAAAAATGACTCGGGTGTTGGGAGGGAGGAAAACCTGCCAACTGAAATGTTGGTGTGTAGAAGTTACGAAATGCCTGGTTCCTTTAATCAGGAGGAAATGTCTTTGTCACAGTAATTTTCTTGATAGACTCTAATCATGCATGTAGATAGGATTTCACAGGAGCCTTTCTGATGAAATGATCTTTTAGCAGGTCACAAAGCTTGCCCTTACTTAATATTTGTGCTTGCCAGTGAGCTGTGATTATATTGGGAATCCTGTGATTGGAAGGACATACAGAAATGTGTCAAAGCAGGCAGTGTTATGGTCTGGAAACGAAATGCTGGTGGTCTGTTTCTTTAGGAAAAAGGCAGTGCAGGAAACTTGTTTCCTCAAGTGAAAAATACTTTGTTGAAGGAAAACAGGACATGTCAACCATCAGGCAAAAAGTAAGACTATGTTGGAAAGTTGCGTTTTGGAATTTTGAAATAGGAGGTGAAAATTTCAATACAAGAGGCTACACAAAGCATGCCCAAATCTACTTTGTAGTGGGCAGACTCTTCTTCACTTTGATTAACATTTAAATTAGGAAAGGGGGTTCAATACACATTTTCCCTCCATATGTCAAAAAATAATTCTGAATTCTTAGTGGCACAATTGCTAGTTTACTCTCAGGGTTGAGTAAAAGGAGAATGGCAGAATACCAATGGCATTTTCCTTCTTGTGAATGTTTGGAGGAAATACCTGCTGGTTTTTGTTTGGAGGCTGAAGTCCATTTGTGTGTGACATCCATTTTCTGTAAGTGTCCATGGGCTGTAAATAGTATGTGCCTATTTCTCCTCCTCATCCTCCTCCTTCTTGCTATTACAGAAAAGGGGTTTTTTATTTACTCCAGAAGTTAACGGTGGCTGTGAAGTGGCACACTGAGCTTGCTTGTGTTTTAACTCTGTGCCTGTAATCCGAGCAATGACTTTAATTCTAAGGCCAGGAATACTTTGCACAATTGAGATTGATGAATAAAGACTTGAGATGATTTTTTTGAACTCGCGGTGCTACAAAAACTACCTGCAAGTAGCACCTGGAAATGTCTGTGCTTACATATTCCAAAGATGCTCAAATCCCAAAGCGATGGAGCTGTTCTTTGGTATCTGTGTACAAATCCTGTTTAGGTTTGGGAAATAAGTTTCCTGTGCCCTAAAAATGGTTCAACGGTGCCTTTGTTTTAGAATGAATCATAACGAAAATACAGCGTGTTAAATATAGGACCCTCCTTGCCAAAAGAAATGTAATAGATATTTTGAAGAGAGAGGTCAGTAGATTTTTTAGCACTCTGCTGCTGTTTTGGATGGAAAGGATTTGTGTTCTCAGAGTGACTGCAGCACAGTGCTGTCCCGGCTCTGCTTGTCAGGGGACTTTTGGAAACAAAACAAGTGCCCTTTGAAGCTTTTGGCAAATTGACTTCATTAAGTAACTGCCTTTGGGACGGGAGGATCTTTGTACCCTGGTAATGGACAAGTGTTGGAACACCACCAGTCAAGGATGAGATTTCTCTCTTGGAACAAACAGTGGTGGCTCCCTCGGTCTGATATGGGCCATCTTGGGTTAAAAAACATTTCTGGATCATCCTCTGTGCAGCTGCTGTCAGGGAGGAATGTGTGTATGGACCTGGTTTGTTAAACTGCTCCATTTTAATCCTGTTTAAAGGCAACCATCAGATCTTTGCCTTGATTGAAAGCCTGCTCAGAACTGTCTCAATAGCTTCATGGGTATTGTTAAGTATTCAAGGAAAGCATGTTTTATAGAAGGACTGGAAATGTCTCAGTAGCGCTTGACGCCACTGCGGTGGTTTAAAACAAATATATTTGGCTCTTAAAGTTATTTTAAAATTATTTTAACAGTGTAAATTATTTATAGTCACATTTCTCCATAGTTAATGTCAGGCTGTGCTATTTGTGCTAAGTACTTGTTTAGAGTAAGCAATATTGATTTTTGTTTCTTTTAATGTATTTAATGTGACCTGTTGTGTGAGTTTGTTTCTTGTCTGATTTTTTTCCCTGATCTGCATTGAAAAAGAACAGTTACTTTTAGGGTCACTGCCTCTCCCTTCAGTGTTTCCCCTTTTCCTTTAGGATTCATGTCTGTCAAGGAGAGTATACACTGTAAAGGAAGGACACAGAATATCTTTTTTGATTATATTTTGGAGATACTTTTCCTGTTGCTGTTCCTCCTCAGAGCTACTGTTGCCTTTTCTGCCACCTCTGGAATATCACATTCCATGGGCTGCCTGATAATGTATCCTTGGCCAGCTTCTGGGAGATAAATGGGGAAAGAACCTCTTAAATAGTGCTACTATTTTCCTCTTACCAAACCAGCTTATTCTTTATAATATTAAATTTTTGGAGCATGACGTGCTCTCCCTTTCCTTGGCTGTCTCCAGCCAACTCTAGGCACTTCCAAACTGCTGAGGTGCTGGCAGACACAGCTGGCAATTCTTTTGGGGCCTGTGGGGTACAGTCTGGAAGGCTGATATCCACAGTACAGGAAATAAAGGAAGGAGTGCAGGCTTTGGGTTGGATCTGAGACAGAAATCTGCATTTGTAGAATCCCAGAATCACGGAGTGCTTTGGGTCGGGAGGGACCTTCAGGCCCATGCGGTGCCACCCTCAGCAGGGCAGGGACACCTTCCTCAAGGCCCAGGGTCCAGCCTGGCCTTGGGCACTGCCAGGGATCCAGGGGCAGCCCCAGCTGCTCTGGGCACCCTGGGCCAGGGCCTGCCCACCCTCACAGAGGAATTTCTTTCTCATTTCTAATGTAAATTTTCCCTCTTTGAGTTTGAAGACATTGTCCCTCACTTATCACCACTATTCCTCAATTTCTTGTAGTTCAGCTTAGTGATGATGAAGTGCAGGAACTGAGGGAGGACAGGGATACTAAGTTGGGAATCTATGTTAGAAAACCGTGTTTGGCGTGACCATTAATGTGTTTTAGTACATGCTGGAGCTTCTCTTGGAGTTAACTCATAATAATTTTGGCTTGTGAATATACAACTGAGTATCTGTTGAGGGATATCTTCTCTGAATTTCAGCCTTTCAAAATTATCTTTTTAAGTATTGTTGAATTATTCTTCGTATCCAAACTAGATTTTCTTGATGCAATAAGACTTTGAAACATCTACAGTTAATTTTGTGGTTTTGATTAAGTTTCTGTTCTTGTGTACTGAGAATAATTCTTGTTTATCTGAAGAAAGCCACTTGCTCTGCTTGGCGCTTATAAAAGCTCTTGAAGCAATTGGAATGCATTGATCAATTGTGGCTAATTATCCATCAGAGCTTTGAAGTTGTTTGCAGAGGTGACACTCATTACAAAGTAAACCTGAGCTTTATTTTGATTCATAAGTACAACAGTGACTCTTGAGTGCAGAAATTATAGTAGATTCCATTGTGTTTGTACTCGGGCTTGTGCAGAATTTTGGAGACATTTTCTTTCCTCAGGCACGTATACAGTGTAAGCATGTGGTCATTTGGTTTTCTTTTCCTGGCAAAAGTTGATTTCTAGGTAAATGTATTAAGAATCTGTTCTCTAGATAGCCAGTCATTTGTAAAGAAGGTTTTCCTGTGAATTTTTGTCTTTTGTATTTCAGTAATTGTGGGGAAATACAATTTTAAAGGCCTTGGAATACTGAAGCTCTTATTTGGCCTCCGTAAAATGCTTGGAAGGGAATTTCACATCTTATTACAAGCAGTAATAAAACACCTGCTTTCTTTTTAATGGGATTTAAAAATTTTTTATTTTTAGTTTTACCAAATTTTAGTGATAAAGGATGAGGGTTACAGTTATTCCTGGACATTTGAGTATTTTAATTTGAGTTAATTTACTGCTGGAGAACAAGACAGTAATTGCTTCATGAATCTGTTGTGGTAGGCCTTGGTTATAGCAATTAGCTTAAAGTGATGGGAGACTTGGAGCTTGGCTTTCTCTGAACAGTGGTAGCCAGATCATGATTTAATTCTCAAAAATGGTTCTTTAAGTGTTACCTTTTAAGGCTTTCTTGTTCCTGACTTAAAAGTGAGTATTTTTGACTGAGCGTTTTGTCAGACTGCCAAACCTGCAGGTTGGTTTAGGTGAGCACTCTCACCTCAGCTCAGATAACATCATTCCTCCACCGAGACTGAATTAACTTTTTTTTTTTTTTTTTTTTTTTTTTTTTGGTAACACCACTGGCTTTCTGCCATTAAATGATTAATCTTTTCCTTGCCTCTCCATCTGTCCCTCTGGCATATACATCCCAAGCGCCATGGTGACTTTCTTTTGGAACACATTACTATAGGATGAAATAGCAATTAGTAGAGACTTCGTTTTTTTTTTTTTTTTTGTCAGTAAACAGATGCAAGATGATGCCAGTGTAGTAAAGAAAGCCTGTCTTTCCCCTTCACAAGTGAACATGAATTCCTAATGGAGCTGTCTTTTGCGCTTCTCCGGGAGCCGGAATCGCTGAGGTGGACCTTGCTTCGTGCTGGAGCTTTGGGCCTCATTCCAGAGGGAGATAAGAGTCCAAAGAGCGAAGTCCTCAGCCTGTGCCTGCTGGAAAGCTGCTCTTTGGTACCGAGTCTGTGAGTAAAGCACTGCTGAGAGTCGTGGCAGCAGCACACAGGGGCTGAGGAGGGATTAACTCCAGAGGGTTGATCCAGATCACAGCAGCTCTGGAGCTTGGGTGTGCTCTGCTCACCCGGGTCCGCTGCTGAGGTGTGCAGATGGCAAGGCACAGGTCCCTGTCTCTGTGTGTTACCTCTCTGGGAAGCAGAAGTAAGCGTTATAAAAGCAGCCCTGTCCTCTTTCACTGTCACTGACCGTATTAAAAGCAGCTGAATTGCCTGTCAGTCTGAATTTCTTAGGTCTTCCATTACCTAGCAGATTGACTCCTTCATTCACAGTGCTTTGTAGACTTCAGTTCGTAACTTCTGAGCATCTGAGACACCCAACTGTTTGATTTCCTTGTCTTGAGAGGGAGAATAAAGATCCAAAGGGAGAAACTTTAAAGTTTTGAAGCCAAGCAAGGTGATGTGCTGCTTGTTTCAGTCGATGGGAAGAGAGAAAAAGGGAACAAAATACTGAGCCTTGTAACCAACTCTGTGTGTTGAAAGCCAGATTTGAGGTAGGTGTGGTAATTTGATGGTGAGGGATTTAAAGGCTTAATCTAATAATGGAGTGTGAAGTGGCTGATTTTGGTGAAGCCCATAAAAGAAGGAAGGATGCTTGGGATGGCATGTCCAGAAATTCTGAATCTCCTGTAGGAACTTGGACAGCGCCTGCCTGCAGGCAGGAGCAGGGTACGGGTCTGTACCCAGTCCATGCTGAACCCAAGGGATGCTGCTTGGATGCCTAGGTCATAGTGGGAAGGGCAGAATTCCCATTTTGTGACAGCTTGCTCCATTTTCAAAAATAAAAATGAGAGAGAGTGGAGAAAAGTGTCCCTAACATCTCAGTGATGTAACTGGGGATTTTGGGGGAAGCATGAGAGATGCTGAGTAGCTCTGGCTCTAAGGGTTGGAGTGTTTGTGCCCAGCTGCTCTCAGCCTAAGGCTACCGATGAAGTGGAACCCTAAAGTTCCAGCTCAGGCATTCAGAAAAAGGCATCAGCGTGTACAGCAGCTCTTGAAAGGTGGAAATAGTTACTGTCTCTTCAGCCTTCAGCGTTTTGTATCACACGTAGTTGTGGCAGTGATACTGCAGGAGGAGGTAGGGAGAACGTCCTTCCTTGCAAATCCAGGGATTTAGGAGAAAGCAGTAGTGAGTGGCAGATGTGTTTTACTAGAGCAATTTACACTGTTTAACAGCCGAGCTCTCACGTATGCAACTCTTCAACACTGCTGTTGGTTTGTGAAGATCTGGCCTCTTATCAAAACAGATCAGATCGAGGATGCCTCTGCTCTCTCATCTTTAACTATGACAGGCATGTTCTGTTCTCTGAAATAATTTAAATTATTAAGCTGGGAATTAAATTGCTTTTTAGCTTTTATACCATAGACTAAGTCCAGGATAATATGGGATAGTGGTGGCTCAGTAAAAGGCTGACTTTGTGACTTCTTCCTGCGGTGATTTTGTCAGGTTCAGAGGTGTGGGAAGGGTTTGGTGAGAAAAAAAAGGTGGTTCTGACCTTCCTGTTTTTCTGTTGTCAGAACAGATCAGAGTAGCACACCCAGTAGGTTGGCTGTGTGTCCTCACACTGGTGCTGTCGAAGCTGCAGTTCTTTACAGCTCCCCCACCACAGGGGTCTTCTAAACTGTTTCCTGTCGAGCTTTCAGCTCCCTCCCGTGTCCTCAGATAATCTCTGAGGTGCTGACAGGACAACGCTGGCAACAGTGGTGGCTCCTCAAGAGCCCTGGGTCGTGTGTCTGCTGCTAAATGCAGTGGGTGATGGCAGAGGCCTCTGTGCCTTCCTTCATGGAGATGCCAGTCTGTGAGTCTGTCCTGGTTTAGGGGTGGTATTCCCCAGTTGAGTGCTCCCGCTGAGATTCTCCAAACCACACTGCCACTCGTTCCCTTTCCCTGTTCCCCTTTCCCTGCAGTGGGATGGAGAGGAGAATTGGAGGCAGAAAAGGCAGAGATCACAGGCTGAGATAAGAACAATTTACTGGAAACAGCAGTGAGATAAGCAGGAACAGCAACAATATTGATAACAAAAGTATATGAGAGAGGCAAGTGATTCACATGCAAAATGCTCAGAACAGCCTTACCCCCATTCCCTCCTGCTGGCTTACTCAACCAGGAGGAACCTCTTCTCCCCAGAAGAGACTCCTTGTTTTTGGCAGTGGCATGAGGTGGTACAGAATAACCTCAGTATCCTGGCCATGCTGTGTCCTGGCTACTGCAGAAAATTAACCCTGTCCTGGCTGGAACCAGGACATTGCCCCTTGTTCTGTACCATGTACTCACAGTGTACTCTGCCCAGTTCCTACACCTTCCAACTAGGTACATACATTTGTATATATACATCACCCACAAGCACAGGAATCATTTCTGTAGTCAGTGGCTGTCCCTCCAAGATGTCTCTTGAGTTCACTTAGTCCATGGCTTTGGATTCTATCAGTCTTGGATACCTTCCAGGGCAGGAGGGCTGACGTGCTGTTGGCTAGCTGCAAACTGCATCAGGAGCTCACGTGGCACGGTGTGTGAAAGGCACTTTCCCTTTGAGCATCCAGCCCAGCACTGGTAGTCAGGGTTCCAGGAGAAGCTGTGCTTCGGTGCTGGTCATTTTGGAAGCAGCTTGAACCTCTTCATAGGCTGCCAGGATCTTTTTCAGTTTTCCTGTAACAGGCCTTGGATCCTTTGTATTCCTGACTCCAGAACCCATGGGGTTGTCTTCAAGTCTCCCCAGGCACTTTTGACCAAACAGGCCAGGAAGGATCATTCTCCTGAGCAGGTTTTTTACATCCTGTCCTGTCCTGACTGGCCCAGGGGCTACTGCTTGAACAATCTCTTGTTCGATCTGTTCAAAGCTTGTTGTTGTTCCCCATTAAATCATTTTTCTTTCACATCTCAAGATGGAGAGAGCTGACAATCTGGGATGTGCATCCTCCAAAAACCTACAGTGAGGCCCTTTAACCTTTGCCTTGCGGCAAAGCCAGCCTCCTGGAGGATTTGGATTATCTTCTCTCCTTTATCAAAAACTTTCTCTGGCCTGTTCTCCCATGCAGGGATGTTATCAATGTGCTCTAAATGTTCTGGAGCCTCACCCTTTTCCAGTGCGGTCTGGATCAGTGCAAGTAGTGGAGCTGCATTTCCACTCCTGGGGCTCGTCCAGCACAGCAGCTCTCGGTAATGGTGGCTTCATCCAGGCCACCCCAGTGCACTGTCAGCGTGCACTTTCCACGGGGCTGGGCCCTCACGGGTCCTGCAGGTCTCGCTGAGCACTCCCAGCTCTCCAGTCCATGCAGGGCTGGCTGCTGCTGTGTTGCCAACAGGGCACTGTTATGGTAGTGACCAGTACTTGTTGATCATCCCCTGTCAGTCTCCCAGCAGAAGCCTAAGCGGAAGGGTCCTCTGAGAGACCAGACAAGGAATTCAGCTGTCGAATTCTCTCTGTCTCCATAGCAGCTCTTCTAAAAGCCCAGCGATTCCCTTTTGGCACCTTGAAATACCCTCTCCTGAGGTGATCCATGCCCAGGATGCCTGGGGCCACTGGGCCAGTTACAGTGGAGGGGTTTGCCATTTATTCCCAGTCAGGCTCACATTCTGTTCAATCAGCTGTTGGGATCCCCCTGCCACCCCAGAGATAGAGGTGGATTCTGGCCCTACAGATCTCAATGGCAGCAGGGCACATTGTGTGCCAGTGTCAACTAAGGCCTTCTGTTCTTGAGTGCCTGACATGCTAGGCCATGGAGCCACGCAGTCCGAGGGATCCAACAGACCTTTTTCTCCACCTGGCTGGGGAGAGGATCCCTCTAGTTCTGATCACAGTATTTGTTTCTCTCTTCTTGCAAACATGAACCAGAGGTCTCTGCAAGAGGATGTGGAATAGTATGAACTCTTCATTCTGTCTGAGGACGTGCCCACAGGAAACTGGAGGGGCATTTGTCTTCGAAGAATTTCCTGTGGTGGTTGTTCTTCCTCTCAACTCTTGTGCTCATGCTGCCAGGGCAGAGGTGGGGTTTTCATCCCACTTCTTCATGTCCTCTTGTGACCATGCAGCTAGAACCAGGGGTTACCTTGTGGTGTGCCCCTCTCAAACTGGGGGCAGCTTGCTCCCAGTAGCAGAAATTCTGGTCCATACTTGTGTCCACATGGGAGTTTAACTTTCTAGTTTGCTCAGTCTGATCTGTCCACAGTCTTGGTCAGTCCTTCCACAGGTTGGTAGAGAGGAAAAAAAGATGATTTTGGTATTGCCAAGAGTTAAGGAGTCACCTGAAGCCCTGTTCTCATTTCATTGCCATCACTGCCAGTGGCCTGTGGCCATGGTGCACTCCATGCAAACTGCTGCCACATGGGTTGTGTACTCAACATCCGAGGGAAATGAAAAGTCCTCAAAAACTCCTGTAACAGACCTGAAGGAGGAAATGGGGGTGGAAAGCTGGGGAAAATAATTCCCTCCTGTCCCCCCCCCACTGTGTACAATGATTAATGGATTCCCAAAGGTAGTGCCGAGGTAAGGGCAGGAGATCAGCACCGAACAACCATCCCAAATGACCCTCACTGCTCTCGATGTTATCATGTCATAAACTGATAGCCCACAGTGCAGCAACAATGCCATCCTATTACCTCTCCCTGCTCTGAAAGAGAGCACCGTGATGAGCACTTAAGGAAACAGGTTCAGTACGTGCTACGTACACCCCCATGAGCAGACAGAGCCACGCTGTGACCAGCGGCTCCCCACCTAATCCAGCAAACGCTCAGAGAAATGTTTCCAGCCCAGTTCGGCAGATCTGTTGTTATCTCAACCCTCGGAGCCTCACGCTGGGTGCCAGATAAGGCCCTTGTGGTTTAAGAATGGTATTCCCCAATTTAGTGCTCCCAGCTGAGACTCTCTGTGACCCCCTCCCCCTGCGGTGGGCTAGAGAGGAGAGAAGCACAAAAGGCAAAGATCACGGGGTCGAGATAAGAGCAAGAAACAGCCATGAGATAAGGAAACAGAGAGGCCAATGATTCACATACTAAATGCTCAGAACACCCCTTCTCCCTGGAAGAGAGTCCCTTTTGCCTGCCCCCAGCTGTGATGGGAGGTGGTACAGAATAACCTCTGTGTCCTGAACGTGCCCCCTCCCAGCTACTGCAAAAAATAAATCTGGCCTGGCCAGAACTGTGTCATAATCTACCTGTCCATCTCTCTGCTCAGCAGTCTTGGGAACTTAATTATCTGTGAGGCCATTAAGAAAAATGGGTCAAATTGACCAGGGATTTCCAAAGTGATTAGAGGAAAATTGATCTGAGGGCGGGGGAGGAGATGTGCAGTTTCCCTAGGATGCCTAACTAACAATATAACTGGTTTGTGATCTTGCAATCAATGTCAGTCCGAAGGGGCGACTTAATTGCTGGCGGATTGAGTGGATGGAATTGTGTGCTGCAGTCCGTGCTGCCTGTGATCTCATGTCTTTGCAAGAGCCATCACCTGGAGCTGCACTCAGCCGTGCTCAGTAACACAGTCCTGGGGTGCAGAGAAGGGTGCAATAGTTGGATTCATTTTTTGGCTTCTGTTCTGCACCTCTGCCTTGGGACTTTGGTCCCTGGGTTTGGTTAGTGGACTCTAGTCAAGGTCTCAGATTAGTTTTGCTTCCAGAGATATTTTTTCTTCTCCTCTTTCTGTGTTGTTTCTGGACAAGCAGAAGAGAATTCATAATTATCTTTCTCTAATAAGGTTCTGTTTTATAGAGACTAAACCATATGAAAATGATGATGGTACAAAGACAGGATACCTCTCTGATACCTTATGATTTTTGTGAATGAACTCCTGTTGATGAGTAGAAGCACATACTATTTAAGTAAAACATCAATATAATCTTAACTATTTCAGTGGTATTTAATTACTTCTGTTTTTTTCTAATTTTGGCTTTGAAGCTACAGAGCTTCAGCTCTTGATACCTGAACTGCTACCATATCAACATATGTTGATATGTCTTCGCTAAATAGAAATTATTTGTCTTATCACCTTTTTATTCCCAAAATCAGTGCTTTAGAATCACTTCAGTCCTTGCGTTAATGAGATAAGCAAATTAATAAGCTTGAATAGTAAGCTAAATAAATTAGCCTGTTAGATTACAATTAGCCTGTCTTTGGCCGTGCCCATTAGTCCTTTGAACACTACTTGAGGCCTGTCTGCATTCTTTCCTTTTTACCTGTCATTCCTGAGCTACCACAGCTTGTTGGTCGTTGTTGCAGCAGCATTCCCATCACTCCAGACACATAATGATGACACTTTCCCCTTACCCAATTGTCTTCTCAGCCCTCCTGTTGGCATATTGAGAGCTCACATTTGTTCTCCTTCAAGCATTTTGCAGATTCATGGCTTTCAAAGTCTGGCCAAGCTTGTCTCGTTTGCTTCCTTTCTTTGCAGGCTGTTTTCTAGTCAAAAAATCCAGCAGATACTGAATTGAATATTAACGATAACTATTTTTAGTTTATAGGATTGGATCATAATCAGATTACTTCAGCCAGGCTTATTTTCCACTGAGCCCATGCTGCTTTGAGTTCTTTGATTCTCGTATCAACCTTTCGGTATTTTTTCTGTTGTCAGCTCAGTCCAAATCCCATGGTATTGTTTTGGTTTTAAATACTTGGCCAGAATAACCTTCTTCCATTTTTGTACAGAGCTGGTGCTTCATAATTTAATGAAAATCAACATTTAACTTGGAGATAAGTTTGTTGCTTTGGTGTGGGTTTTTTTGGTTTGTTTTTTTTTGGGTGGTTTTTGGGGGTTTTTTGACTAATCTGTCTGGACCAGCTAATTAAAAAAAAAAAAAAGGCATTAACTTTAGGGTAGTGTTGGTATAAGATACAAACCCAGGAGCGTTATCAGAGGTGGGTGCTGCTCCTTGGCACATGCCTACAAATGCAGGTGCTTTCTCTCTCACAGGAAAGTTGAGGCTCAACTCAGTCTGTCCTGCCAGACCTTTTATTAAATTTGGAAACCCTGGAGTGAAAAGTGGGCTGGGACAAGAGAGGAGAGCAGAATTTCCCAAAGGAAAAGGGATTGCAAGGAGCACAGCTGCATGCAGTTGTGAGGTTTCCTCTGTGTTGGAGAGGAAGCTAAAAAAGAGAGTAGGAAATTATGTTCTTGTAACAGGGACTGGGGTTTGCAGCCCCTGGTGTTGGTTGCATGTCCTGGGAGCCCTGGAGCAATGTGGGGATGGAGTAACCTGGACTACAGGAGTGAGAGTGGAGGTGGAGGGGAGGGGACAGTTGATAAATACCTAAAGGAGGAGGGAAGGGTAGAGTTTATTTACAGCCTGAACGCTTTGGCCTACAAGAGGGAGCAGAACCCATCTCCTTGGTGCTGGGCTAGAGAAGTACTGCGGTGTGTGTTGCTAAAGAGGGGAGAGAAAAAAGAAGCTTTAGAAGCAAAAACACAGTGTGGAGATGTAGCCTGCTCCAAAAGGTGTCTTCAGGATTAGATCGGTGAATTCTCACTTGTCACATCCCCTCTGAGGTGCACCCTCGGGTGAGGTTTGTAGGTTTGGTCACAGGCTTCCTCTGTAAAATCTATGAAACTCCAGGAACTAGAGGAAATGGAATAATTGCAATTCTGCTCTGAAGAGAACTAAGAAGCAAAACAGGAGAAGCACCTCTCACAGCTGCTGCTCAGAGCCCTGCAGTGTGATGGCTCCTGTAGTCCCAGGCAGCTGAGCTGGAGGTTTTGTTCAGCTTGGAAGTTTGTGCATTCCGTGGCTTATGAGAGTAGAGTGAAATACCCTATTTCCTATCCACACTCAGTAATAGATTCCAGTATCTTAGAGAGTTGCCATAGTGATAAAAAAGGGAACAGAATCTACTTGTCTTCCTGGGATAGCAGAATTATTAAATTAAATGCCTCTCTTCCATTAAAGGAGAGTGTCATTATCATATTTCTGAGAACTGTTTTAGAGCAGAAGTAATGTGTTCAAGCTGGTGTCCTGCATTAATCGTGTTCCTTCTTGAGGCACCTCTAGCCTTAACTTCCACTTGAGATACACCCCTTTATCTCCCCCACTGCAGCTGGTGGAACAGAACAACACCTTTCTTGGGAAAGTCTGCTCTACTCCATCAGAATTCACGCAGCTGTGACCACAAAGAGCTGGGCAAAAGAAGCAAGATTTGCCCAAAATTGCAGCACAGAAATAGAAGACGTGAGTTGCAGGGGATGAGGTGGGATAAAAAGGAGCCACCGTGGGATGGAGTGCAGAGAGCAGGGCTGCTGAAAATGGTGGCAGGAAGGGAAAGGAGATGAAATGATGGAGGGGAGCAAAGGCAACATGTAGGGAACACCCGTGAGCGTAGAACAAAATGAACAACATAACCCAGGTTGTCAGAGAGGAGCTTTCAGCTTGTGGTGTAAGGGAGATGCACCAGGTGGAATTAGCCTGTGATGGACATCCGTGCCTGCTCCATGCAGGTGGAAAAAGAAACAACTCACACTGGATTGCTCTTTGCTTTCCTTCCTTTTAGAAAAGTAAAATTATCAAACTTTAGGCCAAATACAAATTTCTGTGATGTCTCAGAGTTCCCCATGAAAATGACCATTCTTACCAGGTTGTAAACTGCAGTGTCCTTGCTGGTTTATCTTCTTTGGTGACTTTTAATTACCTGGTAATCTTCCCCTGAAGTCCCTATTTTGGGATCAGAATTCTGATAAAAACAAAAGGTCTTCTCAGCATCTGCTTTCCCTTACCTCCCTGGAAAAAAAACCTGGAAGCAGAGACAGGAGTTGGGGGGTGTTTGAGCCTTCCGAGTCCTTTGCTTGGAGCTGCCAGTCTCCTTTTGCAGAAGAAACAAGCAGGATAAAGTCTTTACCGTGTGTAGGCTCGATCTTGTGCATGCATTTACCATTTGTTTTTCGAGATTTCAGTCAGCCACGGTTCAAAGTTGCACAGAAGTCAGTGGGCTCAGCGTTCAGATCATTAACCAGGAATTAATTGCAGTTTACGCCTCGCGCTCTCGGGCGTCTCTCAGTGTGTGATGCTCAGGGATGTGCCTGATTCTTCCTTCCCTTCCACCTCCTGCTTGCTGCCTTCCCCAGGGAGGAGCCGACAGTGGTTGGCTTTGCTGGAGTCCCTACCTGCCAGGGTTTGCAGTGCATTGCCAGCTGCTCCTCGGGGTACCAGGAACAGCTCTGCAACGCTGTGGATCTTGATGCTGCATGGCAGCAGGTTGTTCTGCCTCCTCGCTGGTCCCAAACTTGGTTGGAAACTGTTAAAAATAGAGAAGAGTTTGTTGGAGCAGGTCTCACATTGTATCGTGCATTCTTAGTCTTTGGAAATGGCAGCGCTGTTAATTTGAATTCTTCCCGGGAAAAGCTGAGTTTAAACCCCCGTGAAACCACGAACATCTGTCAGTTTTAACAAACTCATCTTGTGGATGATCCCTCCTAATTTTTGTCTCCATATTTACTATAGGGATGGCCACCTAAGAAGGGTTTTTCTGCTTATTCAGACCTTTTTTTTCTTTTTTTTTTTTTTTTAATATGAACTCAAAAAAAAAGTATCTGTTTCATTGGCAGTAATTTACAAAAATGAAGTGTAGGTTTAAAAGGCATGTCTAATGTTACTCAATATTATCAAATTATGCTATTTTTTTTTTTTTGAAAGTTACAGACTGGTGTAATGCTTTGCCTTTAGCTTCCTTTCCCTTATGAAAGCACAGCTTTGGACACTGAAATACAATGTGACTGAGAGCAGGTTAACCAAAATCCAAGGTTTCAAATGGAAGCTGCTCCGCTTCCAGCTGGTTTTCAAAGAAGAGCAAAGCGTTTCTTAAAATTTCAATCAAGTATTTATTCCTTAATGACCACCTAGAGTAGGAAAAATTATCCTCATCCTATTAAGCACTCAGCTTGGAAGATTTGGAAGGTTGCTTTGTTGTTGTACAGAGGTGTGATCTGTCTCATAACAAGGTTTATTGGAAAGGAAATGTTAAAATAAAATGGAACAACGGTGTGGTGGTACGTGTTAGGATTGCAGAGCCTCGGCGCTTTGGGATGTTCTAGTCATTTAGAGTTTTAACGAACCTGAAACTGTCTTTCGTGACCAAAATATTTCTAATATTTTTCCTAAAAAATCTATTTTTAAACATTCTTTCTTTAATGAAAAAGCATTAATATTTCCTGATAGTCAGATGAGAACACCTCTCTGTTAGTTTTGGAGCAAGAACTTAAATTTGAGGTAAAATTTCCTCAACATTCTCAAGACTGGAAGGGCAAAGTCCTTCCAACAACGAAGTTTGTAGTTGGGAGTTAGACATGAGGAAACTTAATAACAGCCCCAGAGTTAATGTTCCTATTTCTGGCTTCTGGAAGGTTTCAGTAGTTCTAAGCTTTCTCAGAATCTCACTTTTAGTTTCAGAAATTTTCTTCTCTGTTGATCTGATAGACCCCTACAGCATTAATGAACAGCTGTCATTATCAGATGACACGTTCTCATACCTTGTCTCAAATAGTGGGTTGAGTGGGTAACTTTATTAAACACTTTGCTATTAATTCTCCAGAGACAGCTGCCAAAATCTGTGGTGTAATAAATAATAATTAAAGTAATTTCTCTGAACATGCAGTCTGCAAAACAAACACAGAAATACAGAAAATTAAATTTATTTTTGTGCAATGTGATAGTAGCTAACACCACTTCTCTTTAAAGGCAGTCTTGGGACTAAACTTTAGATGCTAATTTTTGGTCTTATTTGCTATTTGAATTATTCAGCTTTACTCTGGGACACAGCACACATTTGATAACCTCATATATTGCAAAGTAACAGCTTTTGGGATTTTTTTTAATGTGTAAAGATAGAACGTCTTGTACAGTGAAGAAAGGCCCAAATCTGGCAACAGTCACTGGGCAGGATGCAGGAAAGGGAGCATTTCCTAACATAAAGCTGCTTGCAGAGTGGCAGGGCCCGCTGTCTGAAACCAGAGGGTACAAAGTACAGGGACAAAGAGGACAAGGCCCAGTCAAATCGTGTTTATTGGACTCTGCCCCAGTGTAATTTACTGCTCGTAACTAATGCTTCCTCAACTGCTCGTTCAGCCCGATTCCTGGAAGCATAAAAAGCAACCCCTGAATAATCCCTCGTTATTGAGGCTGTTGCAGTGATAAGCTGATGTGAGCAATCCTCCTTCCAGCTCTGGGTGTAGCCCTCCTGAATCCCTGCTGGCAAGGGAAGAGAAGGGACCAGGACCATAGAACACCCCTGTGCTGAGGAAGGAAAGGCTGGAGGAGTAAAGGGGAGAGGAAAATAGGATTTGCTGTTTCATATAAAGACTTTCCTTAGTGGCTGGATTCATGTTTAGGACAAGGTCATAAAGTCACTGAGAAATCCTCCCAGTGCGAGGCTTGGGGGGTGAACAAACGTGATCTAGTGAGCAGGTCCGATGGGAGGGACTGAGGGGAGCTGGGGGGCTCAGCCTGGAGAAGAGAAGGCTCGGGGGGGACCTTCTCACTCTCTGCAGCTCCCTGATAGGAGGGTGGGCACAGGCAGGTTCAGGTCTGCTCCCACAGAGCAAGGGACAGGATGAGAGCGAACAGCCTCAAGCTGTGCCAGGGGAGATTCAGGTTGGATATTGGGAAGAATTTCTTCCCAGAAGGGGAGGCCAGGCATTGGCAGGGACCACCCAGGGAGGTGCTGGAGCGCCCATCCCTGGAGGAGTCCAAGGAAAGCCTGGACGTGGCACTCAGGGCTCTGGGCTGGTGACAAGGTGTGATGGGTCCCAGGTTGGACTCGATGGTCTTGGAGGCTTTTTCCAGCCTCAGTGATTCTGTGGCTCCAGTAGAGGAAATGTCACCTCGGGCGAGACTCCCGCAGGCCAAGTGGCTCTTGGGATGTACAGTGCGCTCTCCAGTCACTCAGGGGGAGTTGTGTTTCTGTTTTCTAGTCTTGGGAAGTTCTCGGGGTGTCGTTTGTCAAGGCTGTCAGTCTTAGACATCTTTTTGCTCAGACACTTCTCCCCAAGTACCAAAACATAAGTTGATAACCATTTGCTCGATGCCTCTATATATTCCCCTCCCTTCCCATCTGTCTCTGTACAAAGTCATGCTTTGTGCTCAGAATGCACAAAGTATATCACAGGATTTGAAGTTTTTTTGGTCTTCCAAAGTTCCTGTAGTGTTGGAAAAAGTAATTTCTGTCTGTGGATTGGGAAGGATGATCTCGTGTTTTCCTTTGATTTTTTAAGTTGAATTGCAAGACTTCAGCCCCGCAGAGTAGGATATATTTGTAAAACGTCTTTTTAGGATGTATTTTAACTTGATAAAAGTTGTGAAATTGTGAATTTAATACTGAGAATTTAATACTGAGAAACTTAAACTGGAACTTGGTCTCTGCGAATGCAAAGACGGATATTTGACATACGTTTGTTGGGGTTTTTTTAACCTCCCTTTGGAATCCCAAAAAATTCTAATCATTTCATTCATTCGTTCTTTTCCAGCTGGGAATGACAGGTAACACTACTCCCTTTGGGCAGCCTTTCAGTCAAACTGGAGGGCAGCAGATGGGAGCTGCAGGAGTGAATCCTCAGTTGCCGAACAAGCCAGGCATGGCCAATAGTCTGTCTCCCTTCCCTGCCGACATCAAGAGTACTCCCGTCACCAGTGTGCCAAACATGGTGAGTTGGACCTGCTGCTTCCAGCATCCTTTGCCTCTTCTTAGTGCTTTCTAAATTCTTGGGTGAGCCAGCTTCTATAACATTATTTCCCCACGGTCGTTTCAGCGTCAGAGTTGTCCCGTGGTTCCTCACTTCCATTCTGCAGTGTGTGTATAAAACTTGTGTGCATTTTTTATGCAGTGATAATACTTTCTCAAGGATCCCAGTTGTAAAAAACTGCATTGCATCCTTTCATTTTGGCTGGGAAATTTGAGTTTCAAACCAGATAAAAATGTCTTCCTCAAGTTCTGTGTGTCAATTAGAATGTGTTGGGTACATCACCACCTTCCTGGAGCTGAATAGTACCTCCCGTCCTTTGAAACTGATGTGGTGAACACCCCAGATGCTTCTCACTTTATACCGTGCATGACTTGCAAGAACAGTTCTTATTAGGATACCTTACGACTTCATAGTATGATGTTTATCAGAATTCTCTTTATAAAGTTGAATTAAATATTCCCGTTTGTCTCAGGATGTTGTGTATTAATCAAACTGCTTGTGTTGTTTCTATGGAAACTCTGGTTTGTTGCATTTTATATTCTTATACATGATAGCAGTTACTATAGAAACTTGTAAGACCTTCCATAAGATGCAAATTGTTTATTTTTTAATTTAATTTTTTTTAAAAAGCTATTTTTTTGCACAACCAATGCTTGCTCTTCCATTGCTGTGTTTGCTACCTGCCTGTCACTAATAGGCTGTGTAGGAGAGGCAAGAGCATGCAATAAACTTCCTCTTTTCTCCTGATTTTAGAGAAACACTTCCTAATTTTCCTCTGTTTAATGTCATCTGTCATTTACTGTTTGTGATTATGGAAAGGAGCTTGTGACTGGATGAGGACCATGTTCAGAACACCACTTGCACTCATGCAGAATATTTGTGAAAGACAATTTGCTGCATAACTACTTTAATTGTGTTTATTAAGTGTTTGGATCAGGTGTAAAGCAAATGAGTTCTTGTTCTGATGCTGTAGAGAACCTGCAGGTTTCCCCAAAACTCTGTGTTCATCTCAGGGACTGGGTGATCTTGAAGCCTAATTTTGTGCTCATTTAAAAGTCAGGTTTGGGAAAGTCTAAATCCTAATATACTCACTTAGTAATATAGGATGCAGTGGTCAATATTCAGGTAGAATAAAAAATGCATTTGTCATCAAGGCTTGTCAGGTGATGGGAGAGAAATAAAATCAAAACCTGTTTTCTTTCTCCCATCTTGCCCAAGAGACAGAGGAAAGTAAGGGAAACTTTCCCAGTAGTATCAATTGCAGTTTTAAAATGTCAAAAATACCAAGTGAGAGAACAATCAGAACGTCTGTCTTTGTTTCTCAGGTGTCAAAAGCTTTGCATGTCCAATATATCTTCTTTTCCCTCATACCAACACAGACAGTAATGGGCATTTCAGCCAACAGACATTGGTACTGTGGAGCCCAAAGGTCTCAGCTCATGTGGGGGTTTGGGGCATGGTGGTCCTGACAGGGGTGTAACGTCAAAAACTGAATTTCCATCTCAACATTTTTATTGAAAAACCAAGAACTTCAAAAGAAATGTCACACTTGTTAGAATTTAACCTTTATTTGGCCACAGTGGGTAAGGCAGTGTAATTATTTGGTAATAGCACATCCATGGCCATATGTTATTCCTTCCACAGGGACTTTGCTTTATTCCGTGAACAATATGAACAGAGCCCCTGGAAAGAGCACACAGTCAACATTTAGCTCTATTTTTGCAGCTCTGTGTGTAGCTGTGGGCATTGCTGGCTGTATGTTGTAATATATCTCACTTGGTCATTTCCAAATGCTCTTCCCTGTGGCAGTCAGCCCTGGAGCAGCCGTATACTTTGGATTAGTTCATTTTCACAGCACCTCTCTGAGATAAAGATGTGTTGCCCCAGTTTTAAGCACAGAGGCACAAGGAGAGGAAGACTGGCAGAATCTGCTGACTCAGAACTTGAGGTTTGTAGGCTCTGGCTTGCTAAACCTTATTTCATACGTTAAGGCACTACCTAAGGGTAAAATAACATCCACAGCAGTTCCACAAATTACAGAAACACATCTTAGTGACATCTGTCACTCACATTGGGCAACCAAAATGTGACCCAAATGGCTCTTGTGAAAAGCAGCTGGTGACAGAGGCAGGTCCCCAGAGCAGAGCTGCAGTGTTTGAGCAATCCTGCCGTGCCTTCCTGCTGCAATCCTGCTGCCATTTCTGTGTCCTGGGATGCTTTAGGCCCCTGGAGATGATGGTTTATTTAATGTGCTTGGCCTGGAGACACGGCCTGTCCCGTTCCCTGAGGGAGGCAGCAGTGATGTGGAAAAGGCTGTCGTGTTAACAGCGATCAAAAAAATGAACCTGCAGAGGGTCAGTTCAGACTCCATCCACTACAGCAAGTGAAAGACAACTGCATGTTTAAAAGAAACCAGAAAAACCCTATTCGGGGTCCTTTGTGGGATGAGTGCAACCACATATCTTGCTAAACCAGCCTTCTATCCTATCCTTATCTTAAAGGGCCCCCCAAGTACTATTCCATGTAAGAGGCAAACTCATGTGAATGAAAACACTGGTGGTGTGTGGCCTGTCTGAGGCAGGAAACCAGATTGCAACATGGCCCTGAAAGCTGTGGTTACCACAGGGGGTATTTAAACAAGAGAAGAGGAAGCAGAAAGGTGCAGCCATTGTCTAAGGACCCCTAAGTCCTGAAAACCAAAATTTTAAATTTTTTAAATGCTCCTTTGAATCTTTAGCCTTACACCTTTTATGTGTGCTGCAAAAGTAAAAGATGATTAAGTTATTTAACCCACATTATTCTACTCATTCCCGTGTGACAGCCCAGTTCCCAACACTTACATTTCCCAGTGCCAGGCATGATCCTGGCAGCCAAGACGAATGTGCTGCAGCTGTGGACTTGGAATTTTGATCCAAATTCAGGCGACCACTCTCCTGAGAAGAGCACTCTCCTGTCCCCCCCGCCTGCCCAGTAAAGTGGGTCTCTGAAGTGTTAGTTCACTGCAGCCCGTGTTGCAGGCATGACCTTACACTACACCCTGAGAAGCACGTTTGGATTAATCTCTGTAATTAGAAAAGAAGAACAAACCTTATGGTATTAAAATGATTAAGAGGTCAGCATTAAGGTATTAATTTTCAGTGCCAGCAGGATGGATTGATTTTGTTTGTTGGTTTGTTTTGTTTTGATGGTGCTCCAAACAGCATATTAGCTCTTGTTTTGTGAGGCTACTATAGAACGGGTTCCCTTTTCAGAATGGGCAGCTTGAAAACTCGAGCTTGTTTCCAAAAGGGAAAATGTTGCTTCTGATGTTGGAAGTTTTGTTGGAAGTTGGAAGTGACACATTACTTGAGCTTCAGTGCTGCTGAAACGGTTCTGATGCAGGACTGGCAATGCTGTGCTGCGGTGAGGTCATGCACAGTCCCTGGGCTGTGGAATCCAGCCACGCTCTGCTCTCGGGCTCTCAGCGTGGTGTGCAGCCAGTTTGGGGGCCAGCAGCCAGTTTGGGGGCCAGCAGCCAGTTTGGGAGTGCACAGGCTCTGGGGAGGAGCTGCTGGGGGGAGCCCTGTGAGGCTTTTCCATCAAGCTCGCTGAAGCTTTGCACTCCCTGCAGTGCTGCCTGTTCCAAGGGTGGTGGTGCATGGTTCCTTTGTGGACATACCAGTAAATCTGGTATTTCTGCATGGGTTAGGAGCACAATGGGGGAAGTTTGGCTTCCAGACACCAGGATGGTTTCACAGTTATCCCTATGACCAGCAGATGGAGTTGAGAGAATATTGCTTTTTGGTAGTGAAGGAAATAGTTTTTCTTCAGTTCTTGACTTAGAATTGGAGCAGCATATCTTCTCCTGTGCTTCTTTTCCCTCTCATCTCTTTTAAACTGCATCAGGAGCTCTCTGTTGTGTTCTTCTTTGGGTTTTTTTTTTACATCCTATGGATTTCTGTAATAACAGTTTTTGATCAGAAGACAGAAGAAGTGACTGGGGGCTGAGGATGCCTCAAGTGTGCCTTGCTGCAGACCTCAGAGGGAGAGAAAGAAAGCTTTTAAACTGGGAGGTCAGGTTTAATTAGAGCAAGTAGAACTGTAGGTACTTAAAATAGACAACTGGTATTTTGTTCTGGGGACCAGAACAGGTTTTATGAAGAATCACTTAACTCTTGTGCCCTTCCAGGGAGGAAGACCTGTGTTCTGAACCTTTCTGTGATTTTTCCTCTCTTGCAGCACAGCCACTCTCCTCTCTCCCTGTGGAAAGGTCTGTGGCTGTTGCACTGGCAGCATGCTGAGTGTCTGCTTGCTGCTCTCTTCAGCCTTCTCCCAGCCTCTGCTGGGCTTGCTGTCAGCTGTGCTCACCTTCCCTGTGCCTGCCCTGACCTCCACTCTGAAATTCAGTTTCTCATTCACAGGCAAGCTCCCTCCTTCCCTTCCTCAAGAAAATCCCACCTGATTTGCAGCAATGAGCAGCTGGGAAAAGGCTCTGCTTAGGTCTAAAGGAGAAGATCTTAATAACCTAGAAACAAATCCAACAGATAGTGAGTGTTCAGTGCCAGGGAAAGGACGTTGTTTTGTTGGGAGCAGAGCATCTCTGTCTTGCCTTAGTGCAGGAGTTCATCCTGGGGACGTGGATTGCTTTCAGTGGCGGAATATTTTAGCTTTTGCATCATCTGTAAATACAATGCCAGGCTGGCAAAAGCCGACAAAGAGGAATTAATCTTTTCCCAATGCTCTGGCCCGTGTTCCACTCTCCCCTCCCCCATATGCAAATATAAGTGGTGGAGAGTATCCATTGCTGCGTCCTGCTCTGTTCCAGCAGGGAAGGTGCTCCATAGGCAGCACTCCTACAGCATGGCTTTCCTTCCCTCACAAACTTTTCATTTGTGCTTTAATCCTTCTGTCTATTCAGGATTTTCTATCTGGGATTTTTAATGTTCCTCATTCCTCAGGCTGTTTTGTCCCCCACTGAAATACTGAGGTTTATGTGGGGTGAATAACCCTTCAATATTTTGCTCAGGTAACTTCCTCTGTGTGAGAGCTGGAATCTGCCTACACCTTCCTGTATTTTGTCCCCTTTTTCTACTTTGAAACACTTCTTCAGTGCACATTTCTTGGCATTTGCTGGTCCTGCAAATCAGAAAGGTGAGGAGATAAAACTCCACAAGTGTATCCTTAAGAAATGTGCCGATCCAGCCTTGATGCCTTGCAGACTCAATGGCATACAACTGAGACCTTTGCTGGTTTTAGAACAAAATTCCTTTTGCAGTTAAAAGCTAAGTGTACTGACCAACTATTTGGGTTCTTTCTGTGGCCTTAACATAGAAGCTTTCTCACCTCTGAGGTTGTCATGGGCTTGCAGATTCATTTACCCTCAGGGATGGAAGTGGGAAGTTGAAAATATTCCTGTTCACCCTTGACATCAAAACTCTGCCTTTATCCGTGTCAGTGCTGAAGCTTTGAAATAAACCTTGAGCTCTAAACACATTCTTCATGTTACAACCACAGCCTCAAGCTGCTCCAGGGGAGGTTCAGGTTGGACATCAGGAGGATTTCTTCCCAGAAAGGGTGGTCAGGCTTTGGAATCAGCTGCCCACAGAGGTGTTGGAGTCTCCATCCCTGGAGGTGTCTAAGCCCAGTGCTCTGGGCTGGGGACAAGGTGAGGATCGAGCACAGCTTGGCCTTGATGATCTCCGAGGGCTTTTCCAGCCTAAATGGTTCTGTGATGATGGGATTACGTTGGCCTTGTGTTCAGGAGCTGAATATCTCTCTACCTCTCCTCATTTCCTAGAGCACTGCCGGTGCTCAGGTTGGTGCTATGGGCTGACATCACTCATCTCCCTCCAGACAGCAGGGACAGCCTTCTGAGGCCATGTCCAGTTCAAGAAGCCTCTTTTCCTCTCCTGTGGAGTCTTCTGCCCACCATTCAGACTCAGATTCTGATTCCTCATGCTCCTTGGGCGAGGAAATGCAGCACCACAGGGTTTTGGGGCCAAAGCAGACCCTGGCACTCCTGGTGTCACAGGGATCCTCCTTCCTCTTTGGGCAGGACCAAGCTGCTCATTCCACACCTGCTGAGAGTAACTGGTGGAACCAGGGAAACCACCACATGAATTGCTAGAGGTGTAAACTGGTTCTGTGTCACTTTCCCAGTGAAGCTCTGGTCATCAGGTGACTGCACTGGGGGAATGCCTTTGGCCTTGATGCCACCCAGTACCTTGAGCTCTCCCTCAGTTTTAGGACAGAATGGTGTTCCCTGGGCTCTTCAGAGCTGGTTCAATGCTTACTAGAGCATTCCTGCAAATCCTGGGGGCAGGAAGGACTTTTTTGAATCTTATTGGAAGTGTACTGGGATACTCGTTAT
Source organism: Regulus satrapa (assembly GCA_013396955.1). NCBI lineage: Eukaryota > Metazoa > Chordata > Aves > Passeriformes > Regulidae > Regulus > Regulus satrapa. The sequence goes on along the minus strand of VWZN01002767.1, from coordinate 626,515 downwards.
TGGAGTTGGTCACACTACAAGCACTTGAGTCAGACAGAAGTGTTGCTAATTAGAAGTTCTTTGAGATTTATAGTTCATGTGTGTTTCCACTTTGCACCTGCTATGCCTTCTCTGGAAGGGACCCTCAGGATCACACTTGAAGCCTGTGGTTGGAAGGGAACTGAAGAAGTTTGGGGGTGTTTTACCTTAATGCACCCATGTGTGGCATTTGTGGCAGTGGATTCTTAACAACCTCACTAAGATATCTGTTGATTACAAACCTCTCTTATAGAACTAAAAGGCTTTTTTTTTTAAGTGCAGGATTTGTCCTCATACAGTGAAAGTCACATTCTTCTATCAGGGAGAAGGAAAAAACATGGAAATAAACAGAAATTACAGAAGAAGAGAAGTATTTTAAAACCATAATGCTCTGTAGAGCGGAGCTGAAGCAGAGTTGTGTATTGTGTTGTTTACTTGCTGTAAGATTGCCACTGCTGAGATTGCTGCCTGCTTTCATAAGGAAAGGTACATAGTGTTCCATCTTGACAATGTTGAGTGGTTTGGAATATAAATACGTAAAAACATTGAGAATTGCTGGCCACCTCAGTAAAGTAAAACTGCCTGGGTACTTTGAGTCCAAGTCCACAACAGCGAGATACTTGTGCATTTGTTCTGCACTACATGCACAAAGCTTTTGCCCTTCAGGATAAGGACAGGGCAGAGCCATCTTCCTCTGTGAATGAGTTCTTAGAATTTTAAAGGGTATTGATAGCTGCCTTACCCTATAGAAGTGTGTATAACTCCGTTTCTAGCAAACTGATTATTGACATTCCCTCTCTGTCAGAGGTTTTAGCAGATTTCCAACCCCTGATCCATTTGCTCTGTTGATGGTGGAACAAGTGGCAAGAGAAACAAAGATATCCTTTTTGCCTTGTTTGTCTGACTACTGAATGATTATTATAATTGTGGGTACAGAAGTGCCTGAACTTCCTGCTTCAGCAAGAACATTGTCAGTCAGTCAGGTGAAGCAAGAAAAAGTTTTATGTTCTGATGGGGTTTTGTGCCTACCTGCAGACACACTGATCAGGACTGAGACTGTTTTTTCTTCAAACCACTGATACTCTGCACTTCTGCTTTTTTGTTACTCAGTCTTCAAGAACCCCTTCTGGGTCAGGGCATCTGTGCTGATACAGCTGCAGTCATGTCTGTTCACTGGAAGGGTAGTAACAAAAGGAGGACTTGGCTTGGGAAGCAATTCTTTGACTGGGATGAAAGCATCACTTCCAACAAGATTTTCTTTGGCATGATCACTGTATTTTTCTGCAGATTAGCTGAGCTAATTGTTTCCTATTTGTGACCCAAGAATTGTTTCAGCAAAACCTCTCTGCTGTATGGATTTGTTCACAGGAGAAATGGAAGACTGAATTTCAGCTCCATGCAGTGGGAACAGGTGTTCATGGGTTTCCTTCATTCACCCCCTTATTCCTTCTGTTGCTCTTTCTCCTGAAAGCCCAAGACAAACAGATTCAGCAATTCCTCTTTGTCTAAGACTTACTATAATCATTATCAAGTGGCAGAGTCCCCACTTTCTCCATCAAACACCAGACACGGTGTTTTCTACTTGATCTTGTGTGCTTTATGCCTCAGAAGAAAAGCAAGCTCCAAAACCTGATGTGCAGGGCTAGAGCTTGCTGCTGGAGTAGGAAAAACTTGTGCAGGGAACTTTGTGTTGGTCTCAGAAAAATAGGATTTTGTAGGCTATGGAATTTCCTGGGGAATCCTTCTCAAAGATCAGAAGTAGAGTGGGCTACAAGTGGTGTATGCTGACACTTAAACCTGATTTTCTTTAAATGCAGTACACACGCTGTGGTTAGTAGTTCTGCAGGCAGCACTGAACTATTTCCTCTGGTCCCTCCCCAGCATAATTCTGATGTTCCTATATCCTATTTTAAAGTGTTTTTCATGGCTTGTTTTCCTGAGGTAGCTTGGAATTCGGTGAGCTTTCCTGTTTTCACAGTGCATAATCAAAGTGATTCTTGGGACAGCTGCTTGTTTGTCCCTAGGATTAATTGAGGCTGCAAATCACAGGGATTTCAGCCCTTTTGCAGTCCCATATCTGTTCCTGCTACGGGAGTCATTGCAGGCTGTGGATATGTTTAATTTTGAAAGTCAAGTTGCTACATTTGTCCAGGAAGGTAGAAAAGCTGCCTAATCTGTGCTGAATAATTGACAGGTTAAAGAGGCTGTTTCTCTTCTGCACTGTTACGAGCTGTGCCTTAGACTGAAGATCTCTGTGGGTTCGCAGCTGTCAGGCAGAGCTCAGGCCTTGCTGCAGAAGGGTGTCCATAAAGAATGGATGCTGGAAGCAAAACGTTGGATTTTAAAGCTGATAGAACCCAGGGTCAGCCTGTGGTAACTCTAATTCTCTTCAGTAGCCATAATGCAGCCCAGATTTGGGTGGCCCTTACTGGGAGAAAACCACATACAGCTTACCCTGGGAGTTTTCTCTGTGGAAGGAATATCACTTGGAGAGAAAAAGGACTAACTTAGGCTTAGAAAATCAGCTCTGCCTTCTGCTGTAATGCATGAAGACAGTAATAGAATTTTGACTGTCTTCTCCCATTGGACTTCTCTTTTTCCTTAGGGACAAGGAATTAGGATTGATGTGTCTAAAACCTGCCATATGAGAATCTGACCTATGGCATGAAAATATAATACTAAACAAGCATGAATTCATAGAATCGTAGAATGGTGTGGGTTGGAAGAGACCTTAAAGAATTCCACCTCTGAGTGTGATAAGAGCTCATTGCTATTGGAATTACGGTCTCTAATAAACAATACTTTGAACGGCTCGTTATTTAAACTCTTGTTTGTGTAAGTGTTTTAGCAGAGGACCCTCTCAACACATTGATGTTGTTTCAGCACTAGAAATGTTCGAGAGTGCTACAGGGGAGCGGTGCAGTGACCCTTGTAGCTCAGTGAACAGTTCTGTGATCCTCAAATCCTTGTAGAGGACGGAGAGCGGAGCCGCGGCTCGAGGGCGCAGCGCTGAACTCTCCCTTTTTCCTCTCAGTCCCAGATGCAAACCCAAGTCCAGCAAGTGGGAATCGTCCCGACGCAGGCCATGGCCACCGGGCCCACGGCAGACCCCGAGAAGCGCAAACTGATCCAGCAGCAGCTGGTCTTGCTGCTCCACGCTCACAAGTGTCAGCGGCGCGAGCAGGCCAACGGCGAGGTGCGCGCCTGCGCGCTCCCCCACTGCCGCACCATGAAGAACGTCCTCAACCACATGACGCACTGCCAGGCTGGCAAGGCCTGCCAAGGTGAGCCCTCCCTGTGCCAGCCTCGCTGCCCTCCTCCCAGAGGGTCCCCTGTGCCCGAGGGTGTCGGCGCTGGCTCTGTGGTTGAACTGCTCCCAGCTCTCCTCTGTCCGCGGTTGCCGGTTTAGAAAACGGAACGAAACGTTTGCCCTCCTCCAGTAGGATGGTACCGGGCTAGCCTTGCAAGCATCTTCTTTATCTCCTCTGTTACATCAAGTGGGATGTCCACCGTGTCTTTGTCTTAAATTGCAGTACTAGTTTCCTTCACTTGCAGTCGGATCACAAGACATCGGCCGTGTCTAGGGCTACGATCTGTTTAGAGGCTTTAGTTATATGTCCAGTATTGCACTATTTACCTTTTGGAAGTAGGGTGGTAGCAATGTAGCCTTGCAAACATCCTTTTCCTTTGTGTAAGGAGGGTGTAGTCTCCACCATGTCTTTGGGTTAAATTTTAGGCCTAGTTTCCTTCATTTGCTGGTGGATCGCAAAAGAATTTACTTGTTTGTGATTTTAGTATTGCTTGTGAAGGAGAAAGAATAGAGTTACTCTAAAAAATTAAATAATTCAAACCCAGTTGAAGAGCAGAATCGCTTTAAAGAAATGAAATAATTCAACACCCATTAACCCAAGGTGTAACTCTCAACTCTTGCTTTCCCTTGCTGCAGTTGCTCATTGTGCATCTTCAAGACAAATCATCTCCCACTGGAAGAATTGTACTCGGCACGACTGTCCCGTGTGCCTTCCTCTGAAAAACGCCAGTGACAAAAGAAACCAACAACGTGAGTACTTCTCCTACTGCTGTCACCATTGAAATGGTGAAACCAAAGTTAATCACGTGTGCAATGGAGGAATAAAGTCTTGACAATGTCCCAACAAACTTAGGAGCTGTTAACAATCTTGTACAAGGATAAATATACCAGCGAATTTCCATTTCTGATCATTGAATGCAATTTACTACTTAAATACACAATAATTGGGAAAGTCTGAACTCAAGTAAACATCTTTTTAAAGGAGGTGGCAACTTCTAACTGGTGTTTTGTTGTGAGGCAGTTCAATAGATTCCAGTTATGAAGCAGTTTTGGATGTGGATTGGGGCTTGGGGAGGAGATAAGCTACTTGATTGTGTTTCTTGCTGCTAGAAACAATTTAAATCAGCATTCAAAAATAATCAGAAATGTTTGAAAAAATAATTCTCTCATGTAGAAAGGTCTGGGTGTCTTAATCATTAAGTGTATTTAACACTGGTATAGATTAGCTGTAGTTCTGCAAATCATGCCTGTTTTTTATAATAGCTGAGCTGTTACTGATCCTTGGGGCTGCTCCATTTGTAGTTTATTTCTTCTTCCCTCTTGCTCTGAAGAAGAAAATTCTCAACTTATGTTGGTAGGTTTGCTTCTCATCAAGTCCTTTGAAAAGATGCCAGGGTGGAACATTTTACAGCATCGATGTAAAATTCTAGAAGTCTTAAGTAATGTTATGCCTAAGTATATTTAAATGAGGGTTAAGAAGTGGAAAATAGCTGCAGGACTTGCAAAGCTTGTACATTGGAATTGGATTGGAAGCATTCTGGAATTTCCAGCTCAGATGAAGCTGCAGTGGGGAACACCAGTAAACCTTGGAGGATGAGGAATTGCTCCTAGGTTGAGTGAGATTAAGGCAGGAGGGAGAGTAGCTGCTAAAACTACCAAAATTATCCATTGAGCATGTTCTCTTTATGGCTTAAGGAGGGGTTTTCCTCCTCCAAAACTGAAAAAATTACAACTTGTAGACCTACTCAGAGGTCAGCATTTTGTTTTCGTTTTACCAAACTTCTCCTTGGTAAACAAGATAAATCTTGTGCTTTGAAAATAGTAATTTGCTGCAAGTGATTACTTGTTTGACCCTCGAAAAATGTGTTGAAAGCTTTGCTTTTTAATATGGCATGGTCCATTTGTGCTTAACATCCTTATTACACAGTTGTTATCAAAGTGCTAACAACATCTACCAGAACAAAATTGTAATTTTCAATACACGCTGCCAGAGAAAAGTAGTTTGTGCACTATTTATTTTGTTGCTCATACAGCTGATCATAAGAGAACAAAAACTGGAACGTAATTTTGCTATGGGATCAAATAGGATATTATCCAACTGCAACAGAATTATATTGGATAAGTGTAGAATTTGTCTCTCTTGTTGCATATGGAGGGAGATAAATATGAAATCTCCTTCTCCTATTCAGTTAATCAATAATCCAGTGGTGCAGGGTTCTTTGTCCTGGATTATGTCTCTGAGTCATACATGTAACACCTCATGGTTTATTGGGAGGTGAAAGAAAAGCACTAAAAGTACTTGTTTAGTATATTGTAAAAGGTACCCCTTTTTTGGGCCTTCAGGAAGGTGTGTGTAATGATTTTAAAATGTTGTGCCTGATCAGGTGGAGACTCCCCAGAGCTACATTAGTTTTAGACTGGAAGAAAATGTTGTCTTATCTTAAGAAAAAAATCACAGTAGCTTCTACTAAATTGGGAGGAGGAGGGAGTCTGCATTTGGCAGAATACAGAGAACATTCAGAAAGGGAAAAAGGAATGAGAAGTGTAGTGTTCCTCCTTCTATTGTCATGCTGCCTTCCTCATAGAGTCCAGAACCCTCCTTCCTGTGCCCATCCCTGTTTTCCTGTTGTTATTTCAGTCCTGGTGGGGCCATGCTGGGCTTTCAAGAAGCTGCTTCAAAGGGTGCCCACCTGTGAGAGCATTCTGCAGCTGAGCACTGCTGAGCCATTGCAGTGTGGTGCCTCACTTCCCTGCACAGTCATTCCTGTGCTTTTGGAAAGTCCTGGGGTTTAGGTTATTGCCATGGAGTTGTTTCTGTACAGTTCTTTCAGTGTTAAGATTTTTAGCAAAGAACATTGTGCCAGGTTTCCTTTGTATTGCCTGTTTTATTAATTTTAAAGTACTCTTGTACTATATTTTACTATAATGGTTGATAGTGACCTGACTTGTTAATAGGACATATTGGAACAAGTTTAAAATTCTTTCCATCCCATGTATCTCTGAGGGGGCAGGGGAAACTGGAAAACAAATATTATTTTGCACATGGTAAAGCATTCAGCTTTTCTTTTGAATAAACGGGTTAATCCTGTGTTTTGAAGTAATGGCTTGAAATTTGGTTAAAATATTTTGGAATTGAAGGCTTTTTTTTTTGTTAGGAAGTACTTCTTGCTCCCTGCTGGCCCCAATACGATAGGAGTTACAAACTTTTGCAAACAGTTGTTGATATATTTCCTAGTTTTGTAGCTGTGTCCTTTTTTGGGTTGGTTTTTTTTTTTTAGTAGATTCATCTTGTCATGCACATGCTTGAGCTCCTTAATTCTTCCATTCCTGGCCTGGGCAGGTGTGTTGAGCCACAGCTCCTGGGTCTGCTCCCATTTGTAATGTCCTGGGCCATCCCCATGCAGGGCTTGGTGTGCATCATTCCAGGATCAGGGGACACTGGAAAAAACCCCCTGGGATCCACCCTCAGAGGAGTGAGGTTGGAAAGTGGAGTTGTGAACTTAGAGCTGGTGTCTTCTGTCTGTAACTTTCCTTATAGGAAAATGTTAAATAAAATGCAGCAAGGAAAAAGCTGGAATAAGAGAGATTAAACTTGAGATAACTGATCTTCATCTAAAAGTGTGATTTTAGAGAAGATGGAGACAGAAATTCTGGTGTTTGTGAAGTCAGGGAGGAAAGAGCAGGAATCTGTTGAGGGAAATGGAAGTGGGGACCACGGATCTGGCTGGCTGACGTAGCAGGTTACTGAGTACAGGCAGAAAATGGAAGAGAATCTGGATGTGGAGCATTTGGGAACCAAGGCTTTGCAGAGAAGCAAGGAGTGCATCCATGCACAGGGAAGTGTTTCCAGGAGGAGGAGGCAGCAACTTTTTCAGTGAAGTCTTTTTCCTGTGAAAATAAAACGAAATCCAGCTCGTTCAAGTCTTACTGTCAGTAGCTGTAAGAGCCACAAACAAAACGTGTCTCTTGTTTCTTCAATTGCTGGAACTCACATAATGGTGACCCGTCAGTTATGCCATGGAGCCACACGATGGATGGTAGTGCATGGATTAAGGAGTTCCTCTCATCGACTGATCCAGTGCTGTACTGAAGGCTCATGATTTAATGCTTAAATAAAAATTAAAATGGCATTGGCAGGGAAGTTTGATGCTTCCTGCTTCAAGTTCCTTGTAAAATCTTTACCCCATGATTTGATTCAAGATCCAGCCTTTAATTAAATGATTGTGTGCATTTACCTTTGTGTACCTGCCTAATTCTGAGCGCAGGACAAGCTTGTGCTGAGCTCAGTCAAGGGCACCAGCACAAATTTTGCTCCAGCCACTGTGAGACGAGCAGAGTGAGGAATTGCAGGACAGAACAAGTCTCAATTAACGAATTCAGAAGCAAAATCAAACATTTAAACCAGCGTGGCTAAATTTAAATCAGCTCATGGCTTGTTGTCTGAGGTGATGAGACAGAGCTGCTGAAGGCTTTTGGTTTAATAATTGCCAGCTGTTTTAACAGACAATTCTGTCTCAAATGCTACGTTCTTTTTGCATCTTAATTGTTAGTATACTTCTTTCTAGCTTATTGATCTAATCCTTAGAGTTTAGGAATTTTAAATTCTCAAGAATGGTTTAACACATTCACTGGAGTGAGTGTTCAGGTTAGAGAAGTGCTGGGCATTCATATTTAAAATAGCATTAGGAATCTGTGTTTAGAATATATGTTAATCAGCTGGAGGGGTTCCCCTCTAGAAGACAGGAGTGCAGGGTCATTAAACAGCACCGCTTGAGACAGGAGTGCTGCAGGTGAGCTCCTGTTTGATGCTTTTGATGCCTTCTGGGGCATTGGGGTGTCACCAGCACTGCCCAGGAAGTTCTGGGGCTGCTTTAGCTCGTGCTTGTTTGAACCTTCCCTCCTCAGCTCCATAAACACAAGTGGCACTGGGACACACAGAGCCAGCTGTCTTTACAGCATTCAGAATGTGAGTTACAGAGCTCACTTCATGCTTGTCACTTCTGTCATGGACTCCTCGACATCTTAAGAAAAGTAAATTGCAGAAAACATTGCTTTACGTAGCAGTGGCCTAATGGGTTTGTTCCATGGGTGTGCTTATTTTAGTTGACTTTATTTCCTGCAGTATCTGCCATAGAAGGAACAGCATTTGCTCTTGGGTCTCTGCAGAGTGGAAATTTAATATTCTCTGCCTCCATCTTGTTTGACAGATAAAACCGTATTAAATTTTTTAATTAAAAATTAAAATATAAAATTATATCAAATTATTATAATTTTTTTCATATAAAACAAGTGAACAAACAGACCAAAAAACCCTTCTTGAAAACCAGATTCCCGATGCTGGAAAATACTCAGAACAGGATCCTACTGAGTTGCAAAGTGTAGAAAAGCTGAGGCCAAATAATCTGAAACTGTTCTAACGCAAGGGCTGAACTTGTGCTTTGTAGTGACTGATGCTGCTGCCAGAGCTCAGCCCAGAGCTGTGGGCTGGAGGTGCTGCACTGTCCAAGTGAGCTTCAGGCCAAGCCTGCAGTCTCAGGCAGGGGTTTTTGCAGAACGTGAGCACTGGTGGAAGGCTGGCCTCTCCTCGCTGGGGTGGCCAGAAACCTTTCCCTGCTTCCCAACATTGGCAGCACCTGTGGGGCCTTCTGCCATCTCCACACTTCCAGCTCTGAAAGCTGATTGGGGTGGGGTTGTCCTAATTTTTCTGGTGGAATATCATCCTCTAACGAGCTACAGTTCTTACTAGCTCCTGAATCAGTCTGTGCTGTCACAGCAGCCTCTGAAGCCATCTGAATTCCAGGGTGTGACAATTTTTGTGCTATTTAACCTTCCTGTTCCTTGGCTTGCAGTAGTGTAAAGGCATCTTTCTCCTAGATTGTGTAATTCCAGAGTATTACGTGCAAGCCCAGTGAGGAATTCATATAGTTGCTCTTTAATATGTCTTCTTTTTTTAATTAAGCTGATAGGATCTTAATCAGCTTCTGTCTTTGTTTTTAAACTCTCTTGGAAGTGATCAGTGAGTTCAAAAGTTATTGTGAGTGTGTCCACAGAGTGTAAGTATACATAAGCCTTAATTTCCATGGTAATCCCAGCATTTAAGATACTGTGGATTGTCCTTTGGGGGAAAAAAGGATGTTTTTTGTAGGGCTGCTTATTCAGGAGAGGGAGATATCTGAGTATATTTATTTGTAGTTCTTTGGCAAATGAGATCAAATTGATTTCTCATCTGGAGAGGGAGAAGTCTGGACTCTGCAATGTGTGTGTTTTCTCTTGGGTGGAGGCTGGAAGCCTGTGCATCTCTTTCAGTGATTCAGTTTCCATAGTGGGTAAGGATTTAAGAAAGCCTGGATAATGCTGTTAATGTCTCAGAAGGCTTGTTTTCATTACTTTTTTATCTAACCACGTGCCCCTACTAATATTTCAATAAAACAGTTATTGTTGCCTATATTAAGAGCCATTACTGTTGCTAAGTTTAGTTCACACATTTGTAATGCACATTACGTATTTAATTACTTGAAGGAAGTGTTACTTCTGTCAGAGTCCTGATTATCAAAATGCAGTGTCTGTGTGCTGAAGGTTCTGCATGGGTCATTCACAAGGGAACATGGTATTACTTAGAATGGCAGCTAAAATGAGAACCAGAAAAGAAAAATTTGCTCTCTTCTGGATTAAGTAAATGCTACTTTTTCCCATCTACAATGAAAATTACTCTTCCTGTATGGTGGGAGAGGTTGGTTTGTTGTGGTAGCCATATAGGTTAATGAACACCTAAACATCATCCAAATTATTCATCAGGGTTCAACCCCTTTCTGACTCTCCAACTTATTTTAGATTTTGCCAGGACAATCTGAGACTCACCAGGGTTTTCATATCTCAGAGTAACTTGGGCTTTAAGGTAATTTGGCCTTCAGAGGATTCATCTGGTGACTGCTTGCAATGAAAATCTCTACCAACAGATCTTCAGTATTACCTTTGTGTCCAAGGACATAGTGTTTCTGCTGAACTCAGGATCTCTGTTTTGGAGCCAAATATTTTGACCTAAAATGGAATTGATGGCATAGAGGGAAGTAGAGGAATTAAACTTTTTTCCCATTTAGTTTACTGTCCCCAAGCATGAAAATCCTATTTAGCCTTATATAGGAGCCTGTACTGCATATCTATTTCAAGTAATTATGGGCTTATCTGCCTGAAATTTACAGCACTTTTCTTTAGACTGCATGGATTAAATAGCTAGGGTGGGTTCTGTCCTGTAGAATCGAAGGCTGAGTTTTCCCACTTGGCATCTCGGGCGTTGTTCTGTCCTCTGGCAGAAAAATATCTGTATCATAGAATATGTGCACGTTCTGGTGACTCTTGGCATGACTGGATTTACTCCTTATCCTCATGGAGTTTTCATTTGCTCTCCCCCTTTCTCTTTCCTGTAGCCCTTTTAGGCTCTCCAGCTGGTGGGATCCAGAATTCCATCGGTTCTGTTGGCACGGGCCAGCAGAACACTCCATCACTCAGTAACCCCAACCCAATTGACCCCAGCTCCATGCAACGAGCCTACGCTGCCCTGGGGCTGCCATATGGCAACCAGCCCCAAACACAGCTGCAGCCCCAGGTCCAAGGCCAGCAGCCAGCACAGCCTCAGGCTCACCAGCAAATGAGGACCATTAATGCACTGGGTAGGTGGAGAAAAAAAGTTAAAATAATTGATGTTGGATTTTTAGGACAACGTGGCGTTTTGTTTGGTCTGAGTAGTGACTGTCTGTTCATGTTGTTTAGTAAGGTAGAGAGACACGGTTTAAATGCACTGCTATTCGTTTACATCTGAATATTAGAAAGTTTTTAATATTAGAAAGTTTTGCCAAATACCAGGAGTTTTCATTTCTTTTAAAATATAACTTAAAGCTCATTTTCTGAAGTGATGAAACAGAATTTCTGTAGGATTTTAGTTTAACAATTGTCACCTGTTCTAACAGACAGTTCTGTCCTTTTTTTAATCTTAATTGCTAGTATTAGCTTTTTTTATAGCTTATTGATCTAATCTTAAGAGTTTATTAATTTAAAATTTTAATAGACTCATTTTTATAGTTTAGACCGAAAGTAACTTGGTTCCATGAATAGCCATGTATGTGAAGCACAGCAGGTATTGTTATAAAAATATTTAACCTGATAAATTGCTTCTTTCATTAGCCAGGTGGGTCAGTAAAGTGCAGTTTAGTCATATTATTGTCAAAACTGTGAACTGTGTACCAATGATGTTTAATTTTGTCCCAAAGGAGCCAACCAGATGAACCTTCCCGCAGGAGGAATAACAACAGACCAGCAACCGGGTCTAATTTCTGAAACTGCTCTTCCAACATCCCTTGGGACAAATAAGTAATGCACACATTTTCATTCTTGCTCAATTAAACATTTATTTGCATGCTTATGAATGTAAATAAAGAGCATGCTTTAAAAAAGTGATTCTATTGTATTGGCCTGATCAGTCACGTGTACAGCTCTGCTCTCTTTCCTGTTTCCAGAGCTGTCACTTTGTGCCTCCTGAGAGCCCCACAATATTTACTGCTTTTGAATGAAGTCCCAAAGGAAGAATATTTTGTATTTTTAAGTTCATAGTTGGGATTCTTTACCATTCACACTGTGAATGTGCCTTGTAAACTCCTGAGCTTTGCTGCTTCAGTTTGTTGATGCCAACATTTCACTTAAGAGAACGTTTGATGCAATAGCTAAAAACGATGAAAGCAACAACTCCAAAATTACTTCAGGCGTCAAACCTATGACAGGACTTTGCATTCTGGTACTCTAACACTCCCTTTTCTTTTGATTTTAGCCCACTAATGAATGATGGCACAAACTCTGGCAATGTTGGAAACCTCAGCTCAATGCCAACGGCTGCACCTCCTTCGAGTACCGGGGTAAGGAAAGCATGGCATGAACATGTCACTCAGGACCTGCGCAATCATTTAGTGCATAAACTGTAAGTATTCACTGAGGCTGCCTTTTTCCTCAATGTTTTTAAAGAATTTCAGTACATTAGTTCTGCTATTAAGCTGAAAAGAAAGTTATTAGTGGTGGTTCTGAGGTGCTTGGATGAGTTGTTACCTTCAGTCCTTCCTCTTCAGTTGGTTATTTATGCTCGTTAAGGAGTGGACATGGAATTAGTTTCTGTTGCTAGTAAATTTGCTCTGCTGTGGCAAACAGTTATTTAGACTCCAGACTGTTAAGCCTAGCTTTATTTTCATCATTTGATTTGTTTAAATCTTGTAAGAAATAGTAAAATATAACTTTTTAAAAACCATTTTGATACGCTTTTACATATCTGGTGTGTAATGGAACATCCAGGGTGATTATCATAAAGATGTATTGATTTTGAGTTGTTTTTTTTTTTTCTGAAGATCTTTTTCTATTATTGTTCCTCTGTCCTTGCAGTGTCCAAGCCATCTTCCCCACTCCTGATCCAGCAGCACTGAAGGATCGCCGCATGGAGAACTTGGTGGCTTACGCCAGGAAAGTGGAAGGAGATATGTATGAATCTGCTAATAGTAGGGTATGTTGCTTCAGTCCAACGTGTGAAAGAACATAGTATCACAAATGCTAGAAGTGTAAAGAAAAGCACAGAGGATCATTTCACTGCCCTCTTCATGAGGGAAGTGATGTTTTCAGTCTGTGACAGTGTTTGTGTAGTCCCAAGCCGTGTGATTCCAAGCTAATTCACCCCTCAGCTCTAGACAGCATCACATCCATCCCTACCTGCACCCTCCTGAAAGTGTCATGGACATGCAGGAAGCTTGGTTTGCACAGCTCGCAGTTCTTGATGTTTCCCTTTCTGACTTCCTCCCTTTTTGGAAGTCTGTATAAGTGATAATTTAAAAATTTTCTTAGTGCCTCTTTACCACTGGAGGCTTTCTCTAGGACCCAGTGCTGTTCCACTGCTTTCCATTCCACCTGTACTGATGGAATTAATTCTCCTCTAATCTGCAGCACCAGGAGTAGTTGGGCTAAGACATAAGAGGTCGGTTTGGCTGCTTTGTGGATGGGAAAGTAACCCAGAATTCCTCTTGTAGTTCAGGATTTTTTCTCTGTCTGCACAGAAATGTCAGTTCAAATCTCTCTTACTTGAAGGGAGCAAAACCCCATCAGTTGACAGGCTGAGGGTATGACATGGTGGTAATTCTACCCTAAAGGAACCACTTCCTAAAAGTTTTCATTGGGAAAAGACAACAATATTAGTGCCAGTAGTAACAGCCAGCAAAATCCTACCTGATCAGAAACCTGAGATCCTTTCTTAAGCAAGGGGGGAGCATCTAAAGAGAGTGCTTAGTGGCATTTCAGGTGAAGATCAGATGATGCAGTCAAACACTTCCAGTGAAACTCTCAGCCCACCTTCAGCAGAGCTGGAGAGGGAAATGCAGTGGCCGTACTTGCAGCGCTGCTGTGTCAGTGCTGCTCAGTAACCCCATTGTATCCTCCTTGTAGCTACCAAGAGGTTGATTACAAGGAAGACTTGGGTGTGCTCAGCTGTGGCTACCCTGGCAGCTTTAGAGACCAATTTTAGATAGAAGGAGGATTTCATGGTCACACCTGGGTGTCTAAATTCCTTCTCGGTAAGGATGAGCATAGCAAACTCCTGACTGTAAAATTAAATGCCTTCTGACAGACAAACACCCAGAAGTATCTTCTCCTCACCCCTCAAGACAGCTGTCAGAGCCTCGTGGCCAGAAATTTCTGTTATTGGAATTCATCTAATGTATTTGGCTCCAAGCAGCAGACTTGGAAGAAGGGAGTAATTCAAAATGTGTTAACGATACCATGAGGAATTACATCCTTCTTTTTGAGGAGCTCCCGTTCTACATTGACACTGAAAAACATATTAGTAAGAGTAAGGAGTTTAATGCTGTTCTAGCAGTGTGTGCTCCTTGTGAGCACAGCCTTTGCAGGAATCTTTGCAGTGGGAAAGCAGCACAATATTAAATTTACAAATAGGAACTTACAGCTGAAATGGCTTGAGCAGGAGAAGGGGTGGGGCTGTAAAGCTTTCAAACTGGACAGCAGAAAGTGCCTGCACTGACTTTTGAGAAAGTCTGAGAAGTGACCTGGGAAACAAAGCTTTATATTGCATGACTAGACTTCCTTAACAAGGTTGCTGAGGAATACATATCTCATATTAAGTTTTCAGAAATCAATTCAGTCCCGCTGTAATAACAAATTCTTGTTTTGATGGATGTTGGATAAAACCAAAACTGATTGCAGGCAAGCATCACTCAACCTGTGCTCATGTAACCCTGGGTTCTAAGAGCACGGTGACCCCACAAAAGAAATGTAGCCTTGAGGGTTTGTGGGGGTTTTTTTGCCTTTAACAGGTGCATAATCTCATGCACTTCAGATGTGTGTCCAGCAATTCCTGACAAGCAAAATTGTCTGTGGTGTGCACTGTGACTGTCTTATTGGATCTGTTGTCAGCGTGGGTTGAGTAAAATGGATTTTTCATCTTGTACAGATGTAGTGTTTACTTCGCTCTGCCTGTGGACTATTTTTCACTGAATTCTCTCCATTCCTTTGAGGTTTTGTCTGGTTTTGTTTATCCCTTGCCATGACTGTTGATAGACTCTTTAGGAAAAGAGCAGTTCCTTTCTTTATGTAAAAACTGATCTGTCCTTAACATCTGTCTCCTGAAAGCTTATTCAGTCTAACAGTGTGCTGGGAATATATTGTGCTTTTGTCTTTGGAAATGTTTATTATGAAAATAACATTTAAAAATCATTAACACTTAGAAACTAAATCACAGCTTCCTAGGTTTTGCTGAAGCAACAGAGAACCTCCTCCTTTGTCTGCTGATTTACTCAGAGTAGGTATGCAGGGTAGCCATAAAGCAGGTGTGATTTCTGGCAGCTTTTCTGCATTAAAGCAGAAAAGGCTGTCTTAATTTACAGGATTCTGAAAAGAAATATTTCTTTTCCAATTAGGCAGGTATATACATTAAAAATAAAAAAACCCAACCCAAAACCAGACTGACTGAGTTTTGCTTCTGCTGCTTCTGATTCCTCTTTGTTTCTCCCTTTTAGGATGAATACTATCATTTATTAGCAGAGAAAATCTATAAGATACAAAAGGAGCTGGAAGAGAAGCGGAGGTCTCGTCTCCATAAACAAGGGATGCTGGGGAACCAAGCAGCCTTACAGACCCCCGGGCCCCAGCCCCCAGGGATCTCCCAGGTGGCTGCTGCCATGGGCCAGGCACAGCCCGTCAGGCCACCCAGTAAGTGCTTCCTCTGCTTCTCAGGAGACTTTGGGCTCGAGTTAATCCTGAGCTTGTATTTAAAACTGGTTTTGCTGACCGTCCTTGTGTTGTGTTGCAGATGGGCCTATGTCCATGCCAACCGTGCCTATCAGTCGTATGCAGGTTTCTCAAGGTATCTGTTTTCCTCTCTGCAATTTTTGGGTTCAAAATAATGGAGGGGGGGGGGAAAGCTGGTCTTATGTTGGGATTTTTTGGTGTTGGGAGGAAGGAGCCTTTTTTTTAGCTCCGTTCTTTGGCATTGCTCTGTGTGTCAGCGCAGTGTTAACAATATGGATCCAGCACTTTGCTGGGGATTGGGAATTAATTCAGTGCTTCCAAAGAGAGGACAGCTCAAGCAAGAGTACTGTGGGTAATCTCATTTGAAACTGTAAAGGGGGAAGGATGTTGGCATGTTTTCATCAGCTAATTAGCCAAAAATATACCTGTGGCTGGAAACACAGCACATTAGTCCTAAAATCTGTGTAACTAATGGTAGCCTTTCTTGGTTTCTGATGGAAAGTGCATCTAAAAAAGCCTTGGAGCTTGTTCACAGCACTTGTCATTACTCACTGAGGCTGCTGTGAGCTCATGGGTGTATTTTTTTTTTCCAAAAAACAAACCCATGACTTTTAGGTGCTTCAACTTCTTTCAAAAAAGTGTCCTCAGCTATTTTATTTCTTTATTTCCCAGGGTTCAGAGTTAGTACTAAGTCAAAATTTGTGTTGAAATGTTCTTGGGAAATTAAACACTTTTAAAGTTCATTTCCATAGGAGAACAAGTTCATAACAAGTATAGCTCCATAATTATAGCTTTAGACAAGTTTTTTTGAGGGATTCAATATTTTGTACGAAAAGCACAACCCCTGTTAAAGCATTTTGCCAGCTTTTGTCCTGATTTGAGGCTTAGAGTTGCCTTCATACATCCCATATGTACTTTTATCATATTTACTTCAACCATTTCAGTGAGCCCTGAATAAGACATTGCTGTTTCAAAGCAAATGCCTGATTTTAAGAAACCATCCTAAGGTATTATTTATAAATAGCATCACATCTCTGCAGATCATCTGCCCTTCATCTTTTGCATTTCTTTTTTTTTTTTTTTAAGACACCAAAATTGTTTTTCACCCTTACTTTAGTATTGTCCTAAACACTTCCTGCATCTTGACTTGTCTGTTAAGTCAAGAAACCGAAAGATAAAGCGCAGGGCGGTTAAACTGCAGCCGTAACAACTGTTAATTTTATAGTAGAATATAGATCCATCAGTTCTGCCGACTTGTTCCTAATGAGTTGTTTTGGGGGTGCATTTGCAGGAATGAATCAGTTTAACCCCATGTCCATAGGGAATGTACAGATGCCCCAAGCACCGCTGGGACCGCGGGCGGCGTCTCCGATGAACCACCCGGTGCAGATGAACAACATGGGCGCCGTGCCCGCGGTTCGTACCCGACCTGCCCAGCCCCGGGCCTCGGCCCTTTCCTCCCCCTCTCTGGAAAGGCCAAGAGCAGCGCTGCGAGCTGGGGGTTCCTTTCATGGGAACGCAGCAAGGCTTGTAGCCATTGCTTGTTTGCAATGTGGACGTGTTCCAAAAACCCCGAGCAGACCTTTAGAGGGGCACGTGCCACAGGTGCAGTAACCCCCAGCAATCTGTGGAAGAGCATCTACTGTCTTTGCAGTATATAAACCTGCTTTGTTCCTACATGGAAACGTGTTTTCATTCTTTAGCAAAACAAAAATATTTTTAGTATCCCTGGATTCTCTCTGTCACTCCAGAGAAGAAAATAGAATTAACACTCTGAATGTTACCTGTTAAAAATAATGAATGCTGCGGAACAAATGCTGAAGTTATAGGCATATGGCCACTTCCAGTTAGTGTAATCATGCCAGTTTTCCTTTTATTTTTTGTCCTATCTTTTGCTTGATTTCAGTGTCTTTCCCTTTGTCCTGTTGCGTAATATTAAATGGTAATTAGTTAATCTGGGTGTTAATTTTCAGATGGCCATGTCTCCTTCCCGAATGCCTCAGCCGCAGAACATAATGGGAGCTCATTCCAACAACATGATGGGTCAGGCTCCTACCCAGAACCAATTCCTGCCCCAAAACCAGTTCCCAGCATCCACTGGAGCTATGAATGTGAACAATGTGGGCATGGGTCAGTCAACAGCCCAGGCCGGGGTGGCACAGGTGAGATGGATTCTCTTAAGATTTATTTGCTCTTTATTATTTTGCTCCGACCGATTAACTTTACTTGTGTTTATTTTTTATTTTATTTCTATATCCATAGTTTGATGTAGTCACCCCAACTTTGGGGGATCCTGGGTTACATCTGCCTTCTTCAGAAGCTCTTACATAACTTACTGACATCTGTTAATGGGGGCGCAACGCCCTGCAATTCCTCATTTAAATCCCTTAAAAATGCATGCTGACGAGACTCTTAGGGGAAGTATCAGAAATCAGTTTATGGGATGCCTATGAACATATGTTTTGTCTCCGTGTGGACCAGAGTAGCTAACTTTAAATCTAGGATTATAATAAAGTGGTTGGGCAAGATCTAAAATTTCTTTTAACTTCTTTGCTTCTGGAGAGAAAAAATTGTTGGGTTTTTCCTGTAACATTTTTCTGTTGCAGTAGCGGTCAGTGAAGCAGCAGCTGTGTTTATGGTGCCACAGTATTGGCTTTTCCAGAGGGAAAGGCTTGTTGTTCAGCTCAGAGCCCAAGTAATTTAGGCTAGTTAAAACCTCCAGAGTTCTGAGAGATTACTTGTATCAGTTTATGAAGGGCTCTGTCGAGTCAAGTTTGGAATATGTTCAGGATGGAATATCTACAGTTTCATGGGCCCTGGCTCAGTAGTTCGACTGCCTTCGTGGTGAACGTTTTTTTTCCCCAATGCACTTAGTTCCATAAAACTGCCTCTGTAAAGACAATATAGACGTGTGTTTTAAATTTGAAACCTCATCTGCAGGAAATTAACTGATTTGTATTTTAAGAGTAACAGTTACATTTGAGGATGGAGTATTCTTTTTTATCACCAGTTATCTGACGCAATCTTCAGTAAAATGTATCACTTAAAGGTTTAAGTACATCCAGAGTACTTTATTGTTGCTGCTCTGAAAAACAAATCCCAGGTTTTCTGAAGCATCTTGAGCACTTTAATTAGAATGAAAAAGAAAACAAAAAGACTCTTCTCGAGTCTTGCTCTGTGCAATAGCATCATTAAATGTGTTGACCTGCCCTCTAAGGCAGAGCTGCCTCAGAGTCCTGGCCTAAAAATGGATATTTGCTCAGAACCGTTTTGTGTCAAAGCCTGACCTTTGCCCAGCTAATGGCACGATTTAGAGGCTGCCTGTGGGGTTTCTGTGTTACTGGGATTGTGAGGATTCCCTCTCTGTGCCAGTGGAATTAAGGCAGGACGTGCATGGCACAACTAGACGCGGGAGAAAGGTCCTCGAGAGCTGATGGCAACGATGACAAAAACTGGAGCAGTCAGAGCAGTCACTTGCGGCAGCATTTGTGGCTGATCTGCTTGCACTGACATTATCCTGTCAGAGAAGGCCTCGGGGCTCTGGTTGAAAGGATGAGTGTGATTCCAGGCTCTGTAACACTCTCTCTCTCTCTCCCCAGCAGGGGCAGGTTCCCACTGCCGCTCTTCCCAACTCCATGAACATGCTGGGGCCGCAGAGCGGGCAGCTGCCGTGTCCCCCGGTGACCCAGCCCCCCCTGCACCAGAGCACACCTCCCGTGTCCACTGCTGCCGGGATGCCTCCGATGCAGCACCAGACCCCCCCGGGAATGACTCCTCCCCAGCCTGCAGCACCCACCCAGCCATCCACACCGGTCTCGTCCTCGGGACAAACTCCGACCCCGACGCCGGGCTCTGTTCCCACGGCCACGCAGACCCAGAGCACCCCCACGGGGCAGACTGCGGCCCAGGTGACACCGCAGCCACAGACCCCAGCCCAGCCCCAGTCTGTGCCAACCCCTCAGCCAGCCCAGCAGCAGCCAACATCTGTGCAGGCACAGCCACCCGGCACTCCAGTAAGTACCAGCCAGTCCCCTGTGCCTTGTGTCGTGACATCCCACGAGTGTCCCTGTCTGTAGCACCGTGTCCTGAATGTACAGAGCCCATAGCTGTCCGTAGCAGCTTCTGCTTTAGAACAGGGGGATGGTTAGAGATGTGCAAAATGTGTGTGTTCAGATGTTCTCAGCATTGTGTGAAGGAGGGGGGGTTGAATGGCTGAACTGCTCGAAGTAACGTTGACAGCAGTGTGCAGAAAGATGAGGTGTAACAGGCCTAATACTCTGTTTGGCCAGAATCAGACTCTTTTCTGATCCTGAGATTTGCATAGTTTTTTTTTTCCTTTTAAGATACAGCCAGGGCGAATGCACGTTTCAAGGAATGTACAGTGTTTTACTGGGCAGGTGTTTTCTCTGTAAAAGAAGCCTCTTTGGGACAGAATTTTTCCTTGGCTTCTCCTCTGTAAAGCAGAGTTATTAAATGTGTAATATCAAAACTTGGCTACAGTGACCTGTATCCATGTTCTGCACTGTTGTAGAATATCATCTCATGTCTCTTTTGTGCTGTTCATTTTTAGTAAAGGAAAATATTTCTATATATGCAGTGTCTTTCTTTTGTACTGTTTTTACAACAGCTATCCCAGGCAGCAGCTAGTATTGATAACAGGGTCCCCACCCCTGCCTCAGTTGCTAGTGCTGATACGAATTCCCAGCAACTAGGACCAGATGCACCAATGCTAGAAAGCAAATCAGAAGTTAAAACTGAAGAAACTGAGCCAGAGACTAGTGAGACACAAGTGGAAGCTAAGACTGAGGTAAATGAGATTCTCTACAGCTTAACTGAAAGCAGTGATAGATATAAAAGCACTTAATGATGTGTCTGACTTGGTGAGCTAAGGGGCGAGAGGAGGGTCGTTACTGCAAAGTAACTCCTGAGGAAAGCCATGGATGGAAAGTGCTTCAACAGTCTCAAACTAATATTTTGAAGGCTGGAGTTTGAGTTGCAGATGTAACAGTACCTGTCGTTGCGTCCTTTCTTAAGGTGGAGGAGGATTTACAAGGGTCTTCACAAATAAAAGAGGAAACGGATGGAACAGAACTGAAGCAGGAGCCAATGGAAATTGAAGAAAAGAAGCCTGAAATGAAAGCAGAGGTTAAAGAGGAAGAGGAGAGTGGCACTGGTGGAACCACTTCACAATCCACATCACCATCTCAGCCCCGCAAGAAAAGTACGTGTACGAAAAGCGAGTTCCCTGGTGTGCTTTGCTTTCCCTAACAGCTGTTCTCCACGCTCTCAGCTCCTGCTGGGAGGTCTGTTTTGCACTTGTGTTCCCAGCACGTGGAGCTCTGAGAGATCAATACTCTGTAACTTAATTTTGAAAGTAGGATTCCTTTAATGTTCCATGAATCAGGTGAGAAAAGCAAGTCACTGTGCCCTTGATCTCAGCAGTGCCTGCCCAGAAGGACCAAGGCAGTGATTGCTGGAGGAATTAAATACATAAATCCCTCCCTGTACATCTTGGTGCTCTTTGAGGAGAGCTCAGTGTAGATAAGAGTGCTTTCAGTAACCAAGGATATCCATCGCTTTTCTTCTCCTGTTAAGAGGCTGCACTCACCACCTTTATCCTGAGTTTTGTCAGTCACTTTTCTGAGAATCAGGCACTTGAACTCTCCTGAACCTGTGTTCCTCTTCGGCTGGACTGCTGCAAGAGGCTTAGCATTTATTTTAGAGTCCTGGGTTTTCAGGACTTGAAAGTTTTCAGCGTGGTGTTCATTTGCTCAGCAGTCTCTTAAATTAAGCTGCAGTGTCAGCACGTATAGAGGTGTGACTGCATCTGTACTCAAGGAAACTTCATGGGGTTGCAGGTTATATAAATGTTTGTGTGCCTTGTGTTAGTAAGAAATAAATAGGATTATTAAAACAGAAGTATATTTCTCTGCTTGCAGTGCAGGCTTTGTGGCAGGCTGCAAGATAAGTTCTTGGGCTCAAAAACCTCAGCAGTTTTGAGACCTCTGTCTTTTGGCATCTGCTTTATTGAGGTGATGTTTTCTGTGGTTAGTTTTTTAGTTTTCAACAAAAGGGAAGCTTTCAACATGCTGCAAATGTCAAAAAAACCTACATCTCCTTGATGTGCTTTGGGGTTGCATTTGGTTACTAACCATAATCTTCTTGTAATCAATCACTGTAAAACCCATTTCCCTGCAGATTGATGTTTTCAGCTGGCAGCAGCGTGGGTCACCCAAAGGAGAGCGTGCTGCAGAGCCTTTTCCAACCCAAATGTAACACAGGGAGTGGAAAGCTTGTTAGCATTTCTGAGCCAGTGATATTCCCAGTGGAAGGAATCACTGCTGCCTGGTAGCAATGTGCTTGCAGAGTCAGTTCAGGCTGGGTCACCACGTATTCCAATTCCTCCTTCGGTGACACAATTTTATCTTGGCAGTTTTGTCACCCAGTAACTGTGTAGTGCAAAGCACGTGCAGCGTGGGCAGGTACAACCAGAGACACGAGTTTAAATGGTGACATTTTCTCACCAAGGAGTTTGTTCAGTGTTAATTGAGAATTGGTATTAAAATGCTGAATAAACCAAGAGGTATTGGAGAGTCAGTACTGCCAAGTGTGCTGAAGGGATAGGTGACATTTTAAAACCACTGAAGAGGCTAATCAGGAGTTTTGCACGGGTTGCAAAAGTGTTGGGAGTTCTTCCTCCTTCCCATGCGGGCAGATCCCTGAGGGTCATCCCACAGGAAGCTGGGACATGGCAGGCACTAAGGGAAGTGCCATGGACTCTGTGCTATAACTTAGCAAGCAGAGCCTTACTTTGCCCTTTTTTTGCAAAGCTGATGTGAGCAAGAAAGGGAGGTCGTGATTCCTTGCTCTGCAGTCTCAAAAAACCCGCTGTAACATTCACTTGGGCAGCTCCTGTCTCCTTGTAGGTGGCAGCTCTAGTTTGACCTTGAAGGTGAATTTTATTGGTTTCTTCACTTCCTTGTAAGACACAGTGGAAGACTTGCAAGAGCTTGGGTTTGAGGTGTATTCGTGTGTGTTGTCCTTGTAATTTTGAAAATTTCTTCTCTTCCTTTACGAATTTTCTCCTTAGTAATGATAAGCAAACTTGCCTCTTTTTGACAAAAGGAAAAAAAAAATTTAAAAGGTAGCATTGTACTCTTCTTCGGTAGATTATACGTCATCGTGAGTCAGGCAGAGATCCCATTTTCTTTTTACCACCCACACATCCAAGACAAAACGGGATAACTGGATGCCAGCTCCTTACAAAGGTCTTCGAGCTACCGGAGGAGAACGGAGAGCATTTAATTTTGGAAAAAGGAGAGAGAGAAAAACAAAACTTCTTTGTAAAATCCATGTACAGGGAGATGCTATGATCAAATGTGTTGGTATTAGTCATAGTCCTTAGAGGCAGAGCAGCTGAAGATGAAGGCAACTTTTCTTTAGGTTTTAGGTAAAGTAATAAATTGAAGTAACAACTGGATTTTCATTTTGATTTCTTTTTCAAATTTCAAAATGAAAGTGGGTTATAAACTGTTATCAGTAAAGATAATTAGGCTTTAAGGAACTTGGCAAAAGTCAACCTGGCTCTCTGTAGTTTGAGTTTAAAATAAGATTGGATTTCCTTCGAAAGATACTGTAGCTTAATGGTATGTTATTATAGGAGGAAATTCTAAAAGCAGCATCAAGCAGGTAGTCGGAATAGATTATTAAAAGGTACTTTTTCACTTTTAACTTTATTAAATGAAATAATTCAAATTAACACATTATGAACTATCTGAATGAGAGCAGTAGAGAATACTGTTCCTCATTAACGGAATTAAAGATTTCTTTTTATTCCTGAGAATCCCATAATATAATGTGTAAGATTTGTTTATAAAACTTTGGGAGGCTATAGTAGGGAAAAGTGCCTGCATGCATGCTATTGATAAATATTGAAGAGAATTGCCATTTTGTTGGGACTGAGATTGTGGCAACAGCTGAAAATGATCATGCAACCAAAGGACTAGGGTCAGCTTAATTTGTCTTTCCTTTTTCTTTGTGTGTACTCTAAAATCGTAGATTTAGACCTAGATGTCCCAAAAAGCAATTTATATCATACCAGAATACCATTTGAGTGAGAAAAGCAATGATCAGCCATGAAGGGGTCGCTGAGCCCTGTTGATTCAAGTGCTTTTAGAAAAATTAATTGCTCCATTTTATTGGTATGATTCTCATTTCATCCAGGTAGATAAATATTAGATGCCATCCTGCTTTCCTTAGTTGTCTTTTTTTCTCAATGATAGGCATTCTTCCCTATTTAAAGACACTGTTCCTAAGGAAATAAATGTAATTACACTGCTGAGATGCTCAAAGAGCTCTCCAAGTTATCATTATTTTTCAGAAAATGTATTGCCTTTTTTTGTCCTTGTCAGCCACTCCTGAAAGAATCGTGGCTGTTGCCATGCCACTGTTGCCAAGTGGTGGCATAGAAATCTGGAGGTATTAACACTTTCAAAATCAATTAACGATCCATCAGACCAGGACTGTTTGTACACTGTGGCCAGGAAAATTCCTGTGCCAGCTCTCAGGACATCTGGTCACTCTCTGTAGAGCTGGCTCCTCATCCCTGCCCACTGCAGTGGGTTCTGCTGGAAGGATCTTGGCTTGGAAATAGTCAACAAGGTTAGAAGGGAGGGAGGAAAAATTCTCCTCAGTCTCTCCTTTGAGGAGAAAAGATTCATTCGTGTTGAAACAATTTATTTCATTTGATTCCGTGTGAGTTTTGAGGGGTTTTCAACTCTCTAGAATGTGTATCATTATGGGCTAGAGTTGTTCCCACCTCCCTGTTTTGGGAATATCACCTGCTGTGATCTGAGTAAATACAAAGCTGTGTTTGCCTCTTGAAAGTGAAGTTTTGCCTCTGATCAGGAAAACCCTTTGCAGAGTTTTAGTTAACGTATTTCTTTGGGGTTTTCTTGGGGGGAGTCAAGAGATTAGGAAACGTGGAGGGCGATTTTCTAACCTTTCTGACTTCCATTACCAGTTTTCAAGCCCGAGGAGCTGCGCCAGGCTCTCATGCCCACCCTGGAAGCTTTGTACCGGCAGGACCCCGAGTCCCTTCCTTTCAGACAGCCCGTGGATCCCCAGCTTTTAGGGATTCCGGTGAGTCAGCATTTCAAAAAAACGCCCTTCAAAAATATTCTCCCGCTTGCCCTCGGAAACATTTTCCCTTTTCTGTTCAACGTATGAAAAACCTGTTCAAAGCTGATGGGTTTGGGTGTAATCCTCCTCAGGATTACTTTGACATTGTGAAGAACCCCATGGATCTCTCGACCATCAAGCGCAAGCTGGACACGGGGCAGTACCAGGAGCCCTGGCAGTACGTGGACGATGTGTGGCTGATGTTCAACAACGCCTGGCTCTACAACCGCAAGACTTCCCGGGTCTATAAGTTTTGCACTAAACTGGCAGAGGTGTTTGAGCAAGAGATTGATCCGGTCATGCAGTCCCTGGGCTACTGCTGCGGGCGCAAGGTGGGTGTGCCAGTATCCCAGGGGGATGTTATTCCCAGCTGGAGGCAGCAGACCAAGCTTCAGCTCCATTTTAAAATGGAAATAGGGAATGGAAGGGCTGCTAAAAGTTTGGCTTTGTTGTAAATATGCTCAGAGCTAAAGAGGTCGATAGCAGGTCTGCTCTTCCGTTATTATTGTCGTATTTTTCTCCCTCAAAGGACACCTTCTTTAGTTATAAGTAATATTAAAATGTTTCCCTGGTTTCCCATGTCCATAAAGCGGAGGTCAAAGGGTCAGCTGCTTTTTGGAGTTAATGATTGTCACCAGATTGAGAGGGCTGTGCTGGCACATTCACAATAGCTGCAAAAGTGTGATGGCCATGGCGGCGTCCTCTGAGACCCACAAGCATCAGGTTTGCTTTACAGATCCCTGATGAACAAAATCTGCTTTTCTCCTTTCTTTTGCAGTATGAGTTCTCTCCCCAGACCTTGTGCTGCTATGGCAAGCAGCTGTGTACCATTCCCCGGGACGCTGCCTACTACAGCTACCAGAACAGGTAAGTCCTCAAATCCAGGTTTTTTCCCTTATTCAGGAAGGGAGATCTCTTTTGAGTTCTCTGCACATACAGAGCATGAGGAGCACTTTTAACTTTTACTTTCCTTTGTCAGCTAAGTCAGGGGAAAGTTCATTTGTGTCCTTCCACGCTGTCCTTTTGCAGGTGACTGTTTTTCTGGGCTGCAGTGTGAGGCACATAGTCCTTAGTGTTGCCCTTAGCCAGGTACAGGGTGCAGTGATTGATTCTGTTTCCCCTTCCTAGTCAGTACTTAATTGTATTTAAAATAGCTTGGAAATAGCATTAAAAACTACCCAGAGACTCGGTGAGAAACTGTGAAAATTAAAATTTCTCTTATTTTTAAATTAATATTAGGCTTTGGTGTTTCTATTATTATGAATAAACAATCGTTAGATTAATTTTCCATATAATGCTTAAATCACAAGTGTTAAAATCACAAAGCAAACTCAAAACTTGGCTTTAATTTTGATTTCTTAGATGATGTGTGTCTTCTACTCAAATAAAATGAACAATACAACGGGCTGAGACAAAAGCTTTGTTTTAAATAAGGAAAAGGAAGTTATAAATTGCTTTCCAGAGGCTTGGCAGCCTGTAAGCCTTGCCAGCTGTGAAGTCACAGAACCAATTCAGACTTCCAGCACTTTTATGTCATCTTTTTGGGCCATCCCTTCTCTCCAAACGCACTCTTGAGCAGCTCTCAGCCTGTTGAGCCCCACGCTGGAGCAGCACAATGTGGGAGAGGAAAATGTGTCATCCCACCTTGTGTGGGGGGCCTTGGGTGGCCTTTGAGAGGCAGAAAGTATTGACAGGCAGGAATAAATTCATGAGCGCTCACAAAAGGTTTTACACAGCCACTGTGGACTCTGAAAAGTCAGGCTGAAGAGAAATAAAGCAATTAAAATGTATTTAAAGAGACAGTTCCATGCTGGCATTGGGGAAAAATAACCCATACCCTTAAATGTTGGTAAAATTTAAAATACTTTTCATGCTGTGCATTCTGTATTTGGAAGGAATAGTAACTTCAAATTGAATTGAAGAAGGGCTCATTCTTCTTTCAAAACTGCCTTCCCAATTTAAGTTTGTGTTAAATCATTTGGAGTATTCCATGGAAGGCAATGTTGGTCACTAGCAAGAAGTCCGGGGTGAGTGGAGCAGAGGGTTCCTGTGCACTGGGGGCTGTAATATTCCTCTTTTCTGCCCATTATAAATAAACATGAAAGTCCATTGAAAAGTCATATTTTTCTGCTCATCCAGTTGCCTTGAGACAGGGTAGGGGTTTGTGATTTGGAGTGGGGTTGAGTTCAGGGGGAGTGTGAGGTTTTCTGTTTCAAGCCCTCTAAATGCAGCATGAATGAATGGGGTATTTCTAAAGATTCATCACCACAGCGTTAAGTAATAATTAATTTTGCATAGAAAGCCCCCGTTCATCAGCTCTGAACCACTCAAATTTCCTGTGACAGTGATCTTCAAATCTTAGATGTTCTTAAACAAGTAGCAAATAAGTGAAAAACAAATTCCATACTTCCAGCAGATCTTTAATTGGTCAAATATTCTTCAATCTTCTTTGTACAGAACAGGCAAAATGGGATACACTTAAAAGTCCAGTGCATCACATGATTAAATTACCACTAAGGCTATTTAGGTACCATTGAATAAATGAACCACAGTTCAATCATTAAGTTAATTATTTGCTATAGATTCCACAATAAGGCAGAAATTTAGGTTAAAGCGTTCAGAAAATGTTCTGCATGTGTGGATATGTGGTTGAAAGAAAACAAGTGGTGGAAAAACCAAGATGTCAGTATACTGCCATCCAGTTATGAATTGAGAATTGCCTTTGCATCTAATTACAGTTGGGACTCCACCTGTTAATGCTGAGATTGAGCATTTTCTGGACTTTGGTGTTGAACCATAATGTTGCTCTTTAATAAACAGGAGTCACCTGAACAGTCTGCATTTGAAAAGCTTTTCATGTTTGGTGTGTTGCAATAAGTACATTCTTTGGGGTTTCTAAGACTGCTGTAACTGGAATATTGTATGTTTTTTTTATGGGTTTTGCTGAATATTTGTGGTGACATGCAAAAGGCAGGCCTCTGTTTCTGAGGGTCCATATCCATAATAAGTTACAGCTATTGCTTCACCTTGGTTACTTTATGGACAAATGTTCATGATCTTTAGGTGATTCATTTTCACTGTACTTCAGTTTTTATTTCCTCATTTTAGTATCATGGATTAAAGCTTAGAGTGCTTTGAAAGCCCATAAATTATTCTGAAAATGGATCAGAATTAACCTTTTCTGGGACTGTTTAAATGTAGCAAATTATTAATAGGAGCCTTGGCCATGGATTTTTCTGGCTTCACTCTCCTGTATTTGGGTCCTCCTGACTTTCAGTCCTTCCCAATCTGACTCTTGAAATGATGAGCAACTGTGTTAGAAAGGAAAATAGTGGTGGGGGTTTTTAATTTAAGAAAAATTTAGAGAAGCTCATTATTAAAAAAGAGAAGTGGACGATATGTAAAAGGATATAAAATTATGAACCTCTTACGTTTGGATTTTTTTTTTTTAATTGAGATACTGTGTTATCAGTTTAGGGATGGGGTGTGAGGGGAAGTCAGTGGGAATGAGATGTGCAGGGTCTGCACCCAGCCCCTCCTCTCCAGTCACCACCGTGTATTTATTTATCAGCCCCAATGACAACAAACCAATGGAATACATTTGGTTTTCTCCTGGCCTTGCTCTGTTGCATTCTCAGCTCCCAAAGCCTGGCTTTCCTCGGGAGGGAGATGTGTGCAGCCCCAGTGGCTGCGGTTTGCAGGGGTTAGGCTGGCAGGTCCTGGCAGGTCCTGGCAGTGCCAGTGGTGTTGGGTTAACTGCGAGCAGCCCCACGGCCCGGGCAGGGCTCTGCTGCCACAGCAGCTCCTGGAGCACCTGCAGGACTTTCCAGGCTCCTGAGCTGTGCTGAGGGGAGCCGGGGAGGGCTGGGGGAGCACTGCCCTGCCCAGGATGGCCCCGGTGCAGGAATTCTGATCCATGCCATCCCATCCCTGCCCGCTGCTGGCTCCAGGACTGCCCGGGAGGTGTCTCTGGGGCTGTGGCAGCTCAGGTGTGGGGGGTGTGTGAGGGGCAGAGCTGCCTCTGCTCAGTCTCCATGCCTGGCTTGTGGGTTCGTTGTCCCCCTGGTGCCCTGACACTCTCCATCCCCACGGCTCCGCTGTCTGAGTACTAAACCTGCCTTGTTCTGTGCTGCCATCGCTGCTTCACTCTCTCACTCTCCATAAAGCTCCTTTATTTTGATGATCCTTTGTGGCCGTCCTGCATTTTACAGCTGTGGCCTCTCTGTTACCTTTGTTCATGTGTGAATTTGTATCCTTTCCAAACATTTTTTTATATATATATATAATTTTAGTGACACTGGCAACTTTGGTTCCAGTTAATCTGAAACAAACAACCAGAAAAACCCTAAACAAAACAAAACAAAAAAACCACCACCAAACTCCCC
>VWZN01002767.1:580053-597327 GCA_013396955.1 Regulus satrapa | reverse complement strand
CCCCCCCCCAATTCTCGCCCCCCCCCTTCCCCCCAAATCCATGTAACTTTGATTTTATTTTATTTTTTCAAATGCAGATTGTATTTTCATAGAGTTGTATTCCAATTTACTCAGCTTGGTTTGGTAAACTGCAAAATTGTTTTTGCTGAGTATGACTTGGATTGGCTCTTGGTCTGGTGACCAAAAATTGTACCTAGCCTTATATTCAATTTGTAAAGCTTAATTAATTCCGCATCTTTAATGTGCCTGATAAATATATTGTATGTATGTACAATATTTCATGTTGTTCACATATATACATATATTGTATTTATATAGGTAAATGGCTGGAAACTCTGACCCATAATTGCATTTCTGTTAAATGTTTGTCTAGAGTATGGATTTGGTTTCATTTATTATGAAAGAATATTAGCTGAGCAATTGGTCACATTTAATCTTACAGTCAAATTTTGAATTTATTGTTTTTATAGATTCTTTTTCCATGTCAAGTGTTTCTGCTTTTGCAGTTTTGACTCACAATCAGTAAATGCTTTCAGCATATTTCCTGATTACTTCAATCTGTAATAAAAGTGTCCCTAAAGCTTGTTGACAGGCTCCTTTTTACCCAAAGGAAACTCGATCAGTCACAAGCCTGGAATCAAAGAGTTTGGTTTTTTTTTCCCCCCCCGAGCAATGCAAATCAAATCCAAATTCTTAAATTTGAAGCCTGTACAAAGGTAGCTCTTGGTGGCTACTCCAGGAGTCCTCCCCAGATTTGGAAAGTGAGGCCCCACACTTGTTACGATGTGCGAAATGAGACCGAATGCTAATCTGTGCTTTGCCTTGGCTTTCTGCTCTGTGTTGTCTTGGTGTTTGCGTCTTACCTCTTACGTCTGTGCTGTTTGTTCCCTCCCCTGTTCTCTAATCCTGCCCTCCCCTCCCTCTGTGCCTCCTCATTGTCCACACTGACCCATCAATCAACCAACAACGTCCCCCCTTCCGTCGTGCTCCTGGTGATCTGCCCTGCCCTGGTTGGTGGCTCCGTGCTTGGGTGGCTGTGTTTGTGCTGGACCAGCTCACCCAAATATGGCCTTCTTGCTGACAGGTATCACTTCTGTGAGAAGTGTTTCACTGAAATCCAGGGGGAGAATGTCACCCTGGGTGATGACCCTTCCCAGCCTCAAACGTAAGTCTCTTCCTTTCCTCTGCATCCTCAGTTTTGGAATGGGGCGGGGGGAGGGTGTCCTGGTTTGGGAGCAAAACCCAAACCCCTGTGGTGGTGTCTGGGGGGAAATGCCTTATTCCTTCCTAGCAGGAGATTTATAGGGACAGGATTTAGAGCTGTTGCTGTGTTGGGTCTCTTGCTCTGCCCAGCGCTGTGCCTGTGTCCGGCTGAGCTGCCCGTTCCCGGGGTGCCAGACCCTGGGTCATGGGTTTGGAGGGGAGCAGTGGAAGCTGTGCCAATAAATGTCACTAATCCATCACCTTTTCTAATGGAAAACTTCCATTTTGCTTCTGATACCTCACCTTTTGAAGCACAGCTTATGTTTCTAAAACCAAAGGCTTGCCTCTAAGCTGGCCAGAAAAAAATCAGATTTGAGGCATACAGGCTGGTTTGGAAGGTGGCTGCTTTACAGTAGCTTCCCTTGTTCTTTATGATTTTAATTTTATGTGTAGACTTGGGTATCTCTTGCTTTTAATTTATACAGAAAGGGAAATGGGAAAAATATTTTCTGTAGCTTAAAATACAATTAACCTGAATTGCTTGCTCTGACCAGAGAATAAATACTGAGGTGCTTTCTTCAGACTTGAGGTTTGCTGCAATTCAGCAAAGTATGATATTTTCTGAGCCTCTGATGTGAGGGTGCTACTGAGTTTTCATATTAACTCTTTGTCTCTAGAACCATCTCTAAGGATCAGTTTGAAAAGAAGAAAAATGATACCCTGGATCCGGAGCCGTAAGTACCAGGCCGTTGTTTTCCTTCCCAAAATCTCACTGCTTCCACTTGTCCTTGAGCCAGCAGGGAAGAAATGGGGCAGGGAGTAAAGAATTCCTCTGTTCCCCCATCCCTGGCCAAGCAGAGTGCAGAATCTGTCCCTAAAATTCATGGCACACCAACCAGAGTCGCTGTGTGGTCTGAAAGCCCAGAGGAGCACGGGAGCCTGTTCCACAGCCAGTCCCTACTTCTGTCACTGGGGTAACCCCCAGGGTGTGCCCTGCCAGCTCTGCACGGGGCTGGGGATGGCCCTGCCTCCCCCAGAGCCTTTCACCCTGGGCTCTGCCTTCCTGGGGCACTTCTGCATTTTCCTCTTGTGGTTCTAAATGACATTTTTCTCATCGCTGAGTGCTGAGCCCACCCAAAGGCCAGGCTGTTGCTGTGCTACCCTTGGGAGGTTCAGGGGAAGCCCAGCCGAGCTCCTCCTCGCCCTGCAGGGGGATTTTATCATCCTGCTCCATGTTCTCTGGCAGTTTGAGGCACAACACATTTTGATTGCTTTGCTTAGCTTTGCAAATTCGAAGCAGAGCTCCTCCCCAGGCCTGGAAGGCTGGACTGAGACAGACCCCAGTGCATTTGGCTTCTTAACCTGTGCTGCACTCTGGACTGGGAAAACCTCTAACAGTTATCCCATCCAAAAAAAAGGAATTCTGACGTATTTTTTTGACCAGAAAACAAAAGATTAAAAAAAAAAATACTATAGCAGAGCCATGCAGGCAAAGACAAGTTAATACATGTGTTTTTGGCAGGGTGGTTCATGAATGACTAGTTCTTACATTTACAGTAAGTTGAGCAACCATTTATTCAGCTTATGGTTGTTGCAGCAATTTAGAATTAAATCTGTGGAGGTATTGTTAAGGATTCTGTGAAACTGGGACTCTGCTTAGGAAAGGATAGAAAAGACAGCCCATTTCAGATTTTAAACCAGCACATTTTGCAATTTATATATAGGTATAGATGTGTATATATAACTTGCACGTGGAGTGATAGATGTACATCTGAATCTATTCTGAGTATTTTTTTTAAACTTGGGCATAAATTGGACCTGATGAAGTTGATTCAGTTCTTAGCAGAGGATTGGCAAGTGCTTCTCTCATGCTGAATCCTGGAAAATTACTTACCTAACGCCAAAAGTAATTTGCTGCTGGTTTTTTCTCTTCAGGTTTGTTGACTGCAAAGAATGTGGTCGGAAGATGCACCAGATTTGTGTGTTACATTATGATATTATTTGGCCTTCAGGGTAAGAGATACCTGTTAGTTTTTTACCCCTTGTATAATGAGACCAATGTACTTTATGTAATTAAAGACTTTCTGCCTTTGTTCTTTAATATGTGGCCACAGCCTTTTAAAGAACTGGGTAAAAAAGGAGAAAGCATTTCTAAATAAAATGCTTTTTTTTTTTTGGTGTTTGGGGTCTTATTTCAGTATATTCAGATGAAAATGTGTACATTCATCCCCACAGATTTGTGTGGTTTCTTTCTAACCCTTAACCAAAGGCAGCTGGCTAGAGGGGAGTTTGTGTGCACAGAACACAAATGCAGGTGTAACTGCTTGGCAGAGTTAAACCAGCTCATAAAAGCTTTAAATCCCTCAAAAATGGAGTGAAATAAGCTGTTCAAAGCCAGAGAAAAGTATATTGTACTCTGACATTTAAATTACATGTTCAAACATTGGGTTTAAGCTCACCAATAATGGGTTTATGCTAAATCTTTGGCTTTTTTTTTTCTTTTTTTCCTCAATAGGTTTGTCTGTGATAATTGTCTGAAGAAAACCGGGAGAACACGCAAAGAAAACAAATTCAGTGCTAAAAGTGAGTTTGGTATTTCTGGTTTTATCTTCATCTTCTCCCTGCCACCCCTAATGGGTTTTTGATTGAGACTTTGTGTTGTCATGACAGGCAGCACAGGAACATTTGCAAAATGGGGAGCAGCAAAGCCCGAGGCTGTCAGAATTTTAATCAACATTTTAAAGCCCTGCTGTTTATGTGTGTTTGTGGTCAGTCTTGTTGCTGCTTGGTGTGTTTGACATCTTTGTCCTTGTTTTTCTAGGGTTAAAAAGCAAAAAGAGGGACAAATAGATCAGAAGGAGCACAGAGCTGTGTGTGCTTCACTGGCTACATTCAGCCAGGTTTCCGTGCAGTGCTGGAGCTGTAGTGGAATGATTGTCACCTCTGTGCCCTTCCAATAACCTGTAGCAACCAACCATGCTGCAGTTCAGGTGCTGCTGCCAGGCACCAAAATGTGGGAAGAACTTTTCTTACCTCCAGAACAGGTGGTGGGGTGAGAACTGAGTCACTCATTCCACTGGGTGCTCCTGGCAGTAACCACTGCCATGGTCTTGTAGAAATGGGCACTGAAGAGAGGGCCAGGAGATGGAGGGTCAGGCTGTCTCAGTCTCCAGAATCCTTGCACAGGGTTCTCTGCAGGCATTTGACATCAGGGAACAGAACTGGCACATTGTTATTCCTGCAGGTTAGGTGGGGGAAGAGAAGGGGCTGGTGTTGGAAATGCAGAGAGCAGAAAAATGAAGAGAGTGTAGACACCAAGGGGGTGATTCAGGCACTTCAACACGCAGGACTTGCAGGGAAACTTCATCCCTCCCTTGGGTTTCCTTCATCCTTCCAGGTTCTGGGCATGTTGTGCCTGCACAAGCCTGAAACTTCCAAGCTGGGATAAAGGCAAGGAATTGCATTAAAAATGTGCCTTGTTGATAACTTCCCGTGTGGTTGATGGTGTAGCAGGAGATGTGAAGGGGTAATTTGCAGGTGATGATGTTGGGTGAGGCATGGAGGGTTCCAGTAATCAGAACGGTCCCTGGAGTAACCTGATGCACTCAAGGGAGTTTTGTTAAAGAGGCCTAAATTAGTCTCATTAAAGACAGATTAAAATTGGAGGAGAACATTAATAAAATGATGAAATCCAGCTGTAGTTTTAGACACGTATTTTAAATGGATGTCTCTTCTGTTCTGTGCTGACTTTACAGCATGCATTGATATAAATTTCCTTAAAATAAGTGTGATTCCCTGCAGTTGTTCTGTGGCTCTGGTTAAAATTTGGGTGAGCAACTATTTAGTTCAAGGTTTTGGACAGGAACATAATGGTGCTTTTTTTCCTTTCCTTCCTGTGCCTCTCCTCTCCCTGCTGTTTGGCTGTCTTGTCTTTCTCCCCTGAGGATTTGGGTCCTGCTGTAATCCACTGGTGGGCACAGCTCTGGAGATCAGCTTTCCTTAACAGTGCTCTGGTGGGAATGCAAGAGCAGGGAAAGGAAAGTCTGTTGTTGTAATCAAAACCTTGGTCTTGCTGCTGACCTGAAAACAAACTGAAGCGGTGAAAATTTGAAATATTAACATGTTCCCTCTTCTTAAAAAAACATTTACCGCCCGAGTTGCCATCAATATTTCTCCACTCTTTCAAGCACGATGGCACAACTGATAAGAAGACATCCCTCAGCTCTTACAGAGCATTCATTTCCCTAATGCATAGTGAGTAAAATTGGTTCTCTTAACTGATAGCCTGCCAAATACAACCAGTGTGCAGCTGGCTTCTGCTGGAAAACCCCAAACTTTTGAAGTATTTATTTTGCTAAGAAAACTTAGAAATATTACCTCACCAGCAGCCAATGAAGAGAGGTTCAAAGACAAAAGATATCCTGACAAATAAGGCACCCAAAGTCGTTTCCTGACAAGAAGTCACGGTAGGCCGGGAGTTGGACTTTCTTCCTCTCTCTCCAATCACTCACCCACTGACAGAGGTCTGGCCACTGCTGCTGTCACAGACCTGTGCTGGAGGTTTCTTCTCAGCAGTCTGGATGCCTTTTTTCAGGTTTGCACTGCAGTTTTCACGAAGCTTGAAGTTTTTATTAGTGGTGCATATGTGAGCACTGTCCAAGAACCAAAATCCAACTGCTTTCTAAAACAACTTGCATGTTCTAATAGATCCAAAGATGCAACTTTTACATCCTTTCCTTACAGTATATATAATTTTAATGCTGCCTATTTCTTTTCTCTCCTTCTCTGGTCTTTCTGGGTTTGTTGGTTTCCAAGCCTTAATGCATTGCAGCATAAGGAAGGAAGCAGATATCCCTTGGTTGCTTAGCATTGGGAAGATGACAAGATGAAAACACAACAAGACAGTAGAGTTAACTCCAGTGGCTTTCTAAAAATGTTCCCACTCATCAGCTGAAATTGAGCCCTTTCTTCTTTTTCTGTTTGTCTTCAGAGAAATCAACGGAACAAAACAATTCCCTCATAAAGTATTTATGAATTTCCTTTAAAGTCATCCCCCTGCTATTACGTATGGAAAGTCCAGTGCAGAAATCCTGGGAAAGGCTCAGTGTGTTGGGCTTGGTGGAGGGCATGGTGTTTTTACTTCAACCTGCCTTTACATTTCATTTTTAAATTCAAATTGTTAATTACTCCCAGGTGGATGATATTTAGACTGTGCAGTGCTGGTTACAACCACAGAATCTCAGAGGACAGAGGACAAGCTACAAGATGTAACTGGAGATTGCTGCTTTGTGCAATTTCTGTAAACTGATTGTATTTAAACTGCCAGAGGGCAGGGCTGGGTGGGACATTGGGATCCAGGAATTGTTCCCTGTGAGGGTGGGCAGGCCCTGGCACAGGGTGCCCAGAGCAGCTGGGGCTGCCCCTGGATCCCTGGCAGTGCCCAAGGCCAGGCTGGAGCCTGGGGCTGGAGCAGCCTGGGGCAGTGGGAGCTGTCCCTGACATAGCAGGGGTGGCACTGGCTGGGCTGTGAGGTCTCTTCCAACCCAAACCATTCCATGATTCTATAAAATGAAATTTTGAGTGTATAAATCCCTTAGAAAGTGAGATAGCCCTTTAAGTATATGCGAATATTTCCCCAGTATTGGAGCCCAAGGTAATTTTTAGCACAGATTTTTCACTGCAGAATTGTGTGTGCAGGCTGGGGAGTCAGGGAAGAACCAAGGGTCTTGTGTCAGGAGCCAAATACCAACTGAAAAATGAAGTAACAGAGAGCAGAAAATTAAGTGTATTTTATTAAAATGAGCATCTGTAGATTATACAACCTCTTTGGAAAAGATAGCAGATTGACCATAAAGTGAAGTAGAAATAGGAATGGTCAAATAAGTACAGGAGAATAAGAGAAATAGTCATAAATCTTCACGTCAAAACAGTGGGTCCTTCTGCTTTCTTAATTTAACCCAACATCATCACGATTTCTGTAATTTGTTGTGGATTTATTTGAAAACCATCACATCCTGTAAGACCACAAACCCAGCTCTCCCCACAAAAGCCAGTTGTGAATGTAAAGATGAAGTAAGGGCATCTGGACAATCTGTGGGCTTGAACTCCCCAAGACCTCCATCTCTGGGCAGGAACTATTTTAACCCTGATGTGCAGATTGCCGCAACTACAGTCCAAAAGCTCTCTTGAAAAGAAAAGCAAAAGCAATGAAATCTCCATTGAAGTCAAAAGGCTTTTCATTTCTGTTGATTTGCTTTGCTTTGCTTGAAAAGGTGTGGCATGGAGCCAGATCTGTAAAGTGATGTAATCTCTGTCAACCAGCCAGAGTGGGCTGGGAGGAGAAAACATTTGCAGGGTTCATAAAATAAGCCTGAAATTGAAAACTGCTACGTAAAGCTGCCTTTGTTAGTTCACTTAGGGGGTAATTGTGGCGATCCAGTGGGTTCAGCTGCCACCATGGGGTGTGGAGAGCAGGGGGGGTTTGACAAGCACGGATGGGTTTGCTTCTCTCCATTTTGACTGTACAAATAAAACCGTCCAATTTTCATATGGAGGAAAAACAAAAGGGGAAAAAACCAAAACCTGCTTCCATCCAGAGGAGGAAGGTGAAAGAGCTCTCGAGCACAGTACCAGCCTGAGCTGAGCAGGGACTGCTCCAGTGTTCACGTTTCCATGGTGGTGTTCTCCCCTTCCCTTCCAGGGCTGCAGACCACACGTTTAGGGAACCACTTGGAAGACAGAGTGAACAAATTCCTGCGGCGTCAGAACCATCCTGAGGCTGGAGAGGTCTTTGTCAGAGTGGTAGCAAGTTCAGATAAGACGGTAGAAGTTAAACCAGGAATGAAATCCAGGTTAGTCCTGTTGATTATAATGAATGCAATCCTATTTATTTCTTTTATTTTGAAGCCTCCTTGCAGGGCTGTTATAAAATTGTGCCAATTTGCACCTTTAACCCCTTAGTGTTATTTGGGCATGTTTAGGAATATGAAAGCTTAAAAAATATAGAGGAAGTGACTGTTCTGGGGGCAGTGGGGACATCCTTGCTTGTAACACTGTGACTTTGTGCATCTTGACAGTGACCACATTTTGGTTACAGAATTCACAGTTTAGTTTGGAGCAGTTGCTGAGTTTCTGTTCTTTACTCTTCCTTCGTTTTGTTGTGTTCTTAGGAGCACTTCAGCTTTCAGGAGTGATTTTTAATTTGCTTCATTGTAAATGAAAAGCTACAATGCTTTAGTCTGTGAAATATTTTGGGTTAAATTCATAAAAACAGTGTTTATGTGACATCACTTCATACTAATGCATCACATTTTCTGCTCTGTAACCTATTTAAAGGCTTGTGGTCTCTGAGGATATTCATGTACTCAATGCTGGCCTGTTCAGTCCTGTGTTCTATATGGAAACAGTCTTTCCATGAATTTACAGGAACAGGGCTCCTTGTTTTGCTACAGCTCTGATCTGACCCCGTTTAACTCCTGCACAAAAATGTTCCTAAGGAGTTAAAAATAAGCTTGCAAACAATCCCCTCGTTCCGGTAGGACACCGCTTTAATAACTGGCATTTTGTTGTTATTTTTTTTTTTCCTCCTGTTGCAGATTTGTGGACTCTGGGGAGATGTCAGAATCCTTCCCTTACCGCACCAAAGCTCTGTTTGCGTTCGAGGAGATCGACGGCGTGGACGTGTGCTTCTTCGGCATGCACGTGCAGGAGTACGGCTCCGACTGCCCTCCTCCCAACACCAGGTACCCTCCTGGCCCATCTGCCCTTGGGCACACACACACACACACACACACCTTTGGGACGTGCCTCTCAGTCCTGGGGCACAAATCCCTCCTGCTGGAGGACTGCAGATGGCTTTGAAAGACAAATATCACAACAAAAACGTCGCGGGTTTTTTTTTTTTTTTGGAGTCCGTTTTTAATTTTACCACTCCGTGTATGTTCTTGCTATCTAAAAAAAACAAAACCCAAACTGCTGCCAGCGTTCAGGCAGCCCTGACGTGTCCCCTCTCTCCCTGCAGGCGTGTGTACATCTCCTACCTTGACAGTATTCACTTCTTCCGCCCCCGCTGCCTCCGCACGGCCGTGTACCACGAGATCCTCATCGGCTACCTGGAGTACGTGAAGAAACTTGGGTGAGTGAGAGCTTGGCAGAGAAGGAAATCTGGGTCTTTAGTGGGTTTTTTTTCACTTGGGGTGGTCTCTGTTGCCTTCTGACCTCTTCTGCAGCCAGAGGGAAACCGGGGTTTCGGCACTAAGGTGGTTTTTATTGCTGGGATCGTTCATTTGATCAGAGGTTCACTTTGTATTTAAGCTTCATTATTCTATCCCTGGCCTCGTCTCTTGTCAAAATACGGGTTAATGCCTCAGCATCTTTGCTACAAAGGAGAAAAAAAATGTTAAAATGAAGCCAGAGGTTTGAATTCATAGCTAGGTTTGAGTTAATTTTCTGGTGGAGTCACAGGTGTTGTTTGTTGTGTGTGACACAGATACGTGACAGGGCACATCTGGGCCTGTCCCCCCAGTGAAGGAGATGATTACATCTTTCATTGCCACCCACCTGACCAGAAAATACCCAAACCCAAACGTTTGCAAGAATGGTATAAGAAGATGCTGGACAAGGCATTTGCTGAGAGAATCATTCACGACTACAAGGTTCGTTACTGTTTAATTTCTGATTTAGTTTTGATAGTGTTTTCATTTGAAGGGAGCTACTGTTGTTTCATAGCACCTGAAAAGTGCAGTGACGTTGTACAAGGGGTTTATTCTCAGCCAGTGTCTACATTTTCTTAGATTTTCCTGAAGTTCTGCCTTTCAGGCTGAAAATTCCGTAGGTTTGATGTCTGCATGAAGGGAAAGCTGCAAGAACCTGCCTTTGTGTATTTTTCTTTCACTGCATTGTCTAGGCAGGGAAATATGGAGCCTGTCAAGGCTTATAGAAGTTGTTTGTTTCTGGTGATTCTGGAGGAGCAGGTGGAATGCTGGACCCCACTAGTGTGAAATAAAAGAGCTCCTTATGACAAGAATGATTTTCATAGCTGGAGAGTTATCAGTATTATCTCCATGTACCCAAGGAAATAAGTAAAAGGTGGCAAAGGGAGCATTTTCCACTCCTTTCATGCTAAAATTTACAAGAATTCCTTGATGGTAGTGACAGTGCTGGAAAAAAAATTGATGTTTTGATGGCAGGTGAGAGTTCCTAAATGTGTGGAGTAGGAACAGCCTCTAAGCAGCCTTGTCATCAGTGTGGCAAAGAGCTGGGAAATCTGGGTCTCCTGATAATAAGGGGGTTTGAAACCAGGGAGGAGTCAGTTGCATTTTCCAGGGGCATCTTGGAATGTCAGGAACATGATGGGGGCCAGGAAAGGCTCAGCACTGCTCCTCAGGTGGGACAGGGAGTGGGGCTGTGCCAGGATTGCCAGGCTGGAGCTGGGGCTGCCCTGGCAGGGGCAGCTCATGGCTGAGGATGAGGCCCAGCTGTTCAGGGCCGTGTCTCTGCTTCTCCCCTCTCTCTCCTGAGTTCATCATCCCTTTCTCCCTGCTCTGCTGTGCTGGGCTCTACAGGACATCTTCAAACAAGCGACCGAGGACAGGCTGACCAGTGCCAAGGAGCTGCCTTACTTTGAAGGTGATTTCTGGCCCAATGTGCTGGAGGAAAGCATCAAGGAGTTGGAGCAGGAGGAGGAGGAGAGGAAGAAGGAAGAGAGCACTGCAGCCAGTGAAACAACAGAGGTGGGTTAGCTTTATGTGCCATATTTTCCTTTAGCTCACAAAACTGGTAATTAATGCTTTGATATAGAGAGGTCACATCAGATAAACTAGAAAAGATAATTTACAGCAGACCTGAAATCAGGAGTCCCTTTAACTGCATTTCTGGGTTTTTTTTTCCTTGTTTAACAGATCTGATGGCTTGGTTTGGGTTTTTTTTTAACAGACTCAGAAGTCACTTGTGTCAGTTCAGCATCTCTCTTCTCAAAGGAAGGTGTAAAGCTGCTTTTGCCACACTACATTTGCTTACAGTCGTTTGGCTGAGCTTCTGGTTCACACCTTTGCAAAGCACCTCCAACATTTGCATTTTGAAAGGTGCTGGATTTTTCAAAGCTGAATGAAACGTGGCTGTTATTTAAGCACAGGTACTTGTAGTCATTTCCAACAGTAAAGGGCTGAAATTTAAAAGTGTTTATTGCAGGCTTTGTGTAGGTGGGAAATGTTGATCCTGATGGTGCCAGTTCCTTCACCAACATTTTCTCTTTGTCTATAAAAACCAACCAAGAAAAAAAAAAAACACAAACAAAAAACAAGTTTTTCAGGGCCCTGGACAGAATGTCATCCTTCATTTTTATTTCTGTCTTGATTTTATCTGCAACCAAACGGTCTCAGCACTTTTATACTGTCCCTTCTACTTGAGATTTGCAGCAAGATGTTTTGAAAATGAATGTAGGAAAATCTGAAGTCTAATAGGTTGAGGTAGAACCAAAAGCTTTACCTGGGGAAAGCCCCTTTAAGCTGAGATGCTGTGACTGTTTGCCTTCAGTCTGTGTTACTTGGGATTGATGTGGAGGGATGGACCTTAATCCATCAATTTTGTGATGTCAGAAAGTTCCTTCTGTTAAACCTTAGCAGCTCTTTCACAGTTAATACAGTTTGTGGCTATGTTTTTATGGAACCACAAAGTTAACAGCTTTTACTTTGTTCCTTCTGAATGTGACTTTGAATATTGAGATAGTTCAGCAAACACTGCTCTATAAAAAGAATTGAAAGGCAAGGCTTGGAATTAGGCTGCAGCCCTCTCTTGTTAGCAGGATCACCTCCAGTAAAGCAGGGAAAACAGTGGTGTGAGCATTTACTCTGCACCTAGGAGAGGGGGAAAAGGCATTGGGAAAAGCCCAGAGCAGTTCACTGTGAGCTCAGACAAGTGGTGGCCTAAAATGAGATGATGCAGCCTTGGCATCATCTCATGTGCTCCCTCTTCATGCCTGGGGCAGCAGGGGGACACAGCCTGCACCTGGCTTGCTGAGGGGACATCCAGGCAGGGACAGCCACAAAAAGGAGCCAGTTTATAAAAGCGTGAGAACTTCCCCAGTGCAGACAACCGGGAAACTGCCCAGCACTGGGGATCTCCCTGGGCACAAGCACCACATGATGGGGGTGCTGAAATGGCCCAGAATGGGTCTTAAATTCTTCCTCTTAAATGTTGTCAACCTGAAGAGAAAGCATCCTGCAAGTGGACGTGTGCTGCAGGTATCAGTCAAAGGGAGTCTAAAGGGGTGCTAAATATTCCGAATTCTTGGCAGAGGTTCTGAAGGGGTGAGGCTCCCCCAGGAGCCTCCATCAGCATCTCTGGCTGAGTGTCGGAATGAAATGGTACAAACACAACCCTGCAACTTCTTAAAACAGCTTGGAGTACTTTGTGCAGTTTGCCAAATATAAACTTGCTAAAGGTGGAGTAGAAAGAAAACTTACAGACCTGGCTTGTTTGATAAGTTTTGGTCTGTTCTTCCTTTTGGTGTCTAAATTTTAAGATCTCAGTTGGTGCTTCAGGATGTGGAGGCAAAGGAGGGCAGGCTCCAATTCCATCAGTGGGAGGAAGCCTGGGGGCAGTCAAGGTGGGAACATAAAACAGGTCACTTCTGAATCCCTTCAAGGCACTTGGAGCTCTCTCTGGTCTCCCATAAAATAATCTCATTTTAATTTCCAAGCAGGTTTGGTCAGAAAATCCCCAAAATTAGCTAGAGAGAACCCAGGAGTGGACAGGGAATTCCTGTCCAAGCCTAATTAACGGAATGGAAGGATGGCAGCAGTCTATAAATAGAATTGCTTTCTGCAGCTGGAATAGTTTTATTTTCCTGGAATAAATATGCCTGTGGATAAACCCTTTGTTTGCTTGTACATACTGTTCGTGGAGCTTGCTTGTGTATTTATGTATATTTGTATTTATATATATATCCAAGTATTTCAGGAGCTTATTTTTAATTTTATGATGACCAACATTCTAGAAGTTGGAGAGGGGTTTTTCCTGAGCCCTCCCTGCCGAGGGCTTGGGGTTTGGTTTTTTAAGAACATGAGAACTCTGGAAGTTATTTCTGTTTTCCCAGGTCATTTAAATAGCATCATCTGCTATTTTTCACTCTCTTCCCTTCCATCTAGCATTCAGTGTATGGCCACTGTGGTCTGCGTCGTGACTTGGGCACAGGTGGAGGTTTTGGAGATTATTTTTTGGGAGCTGCACGTGCAGCTGGAAGTCTGCAGGATGGAGAATAATGTGTTTCGTTGGTTTCGATTCCAACCCTGCATGTTCTTATCTGTGTCCTAGCCCTAAATCTGTTCAGGAAAAACAAGCATTAAATCAGAGCTGAAGCAAGTATGTGGCACAGCAAAGCGAAGTGCTGCACTCCTGGAATTTTAAGTCCATATTATTTGTGTCATTTCGTCATCATCTGCAAGATCTAAAGCAGTGGAAGCTGAAGCATGATGTTGGAGAAGGAAAAGTAATCAGTGTAAAATGGGAATTTTTTTTTAATGTATACATACTTTAAAAGTCTATTTTTAAACAGTGTTTGGATTTGTTAGCCTGCCAGTTTGGCTTTTGATTTTTCCTGGAAGATAGGATATATTTAACACAGGAGGGCTGATTTGCAGGCATTGGAACAAAGTTCTATTCCTGACAGCAGAAGTGTGTCACTGTGAGCCCAGTGAATGGGAGAGAGCTCTCCAAAGTGTAACATCTTTCCTGTGCCTTTATTGCAGGGGAGCCAGGGCGACAGCAAGAACGCCAAGAAAAAGAACAACAAAAAAACCAACAAGAATAAGAGCAGCATCAGCAGAGCTAACAAGAAGAAGCCCAGCATGCCAAACGTGTCCAATGACCTGTCTCAGAAGCTCTACGCCACCATGGAGAAGCATAAAGAGGTACTGTGGAGACCTGCTGTAAAAAGAGAAGGGTTTATTCCTGCACAAGCAGGCACGGTGACATTCAGAACTGAAAAATCAGGAGGAATAAACCCTGTGCTTGGGCCAGGAATGTTTCTGTTGCATAACAACATATCGCAAGCGATTAGCCTAAACTAAGTTAATTAGATAAGGTTTGTAGCACAAAATGGGAACAGAGAGCACGAGCTCCTTCCTGCACCGTTACCTGACCTCTTTGCCTTTTATTTCTCCCCCCATTTTACCCGCAGGTCTTCTTTGTGATCCATCTGCATGCCGGGCCTGTGATCAACACCCTGCACCCCATCGTGGACCCGGATCCCTTGCTGAGCTGTGACCTGATGGACGGGCGCGACGCCTTCCTCACCCTGGCCAGAGACAAGCACTGGGAATTCTCGTCCCTGCGCCGCTCCAAGTGGTCCACGCTGTGCATGCTGGTGGAGCTGCACACCCAGGGCCAGGATCGCTTCGTCTACACCTGCAACGAGTGCAAGCACCACGTGGAGACCAGGTGGCATTGCACCGTCTGCGAGGTACGTGCGGGGCACCGGGGCGCCGCAGCGTGCCGCGGTTTTAGGAGACAAAGGTGGCAGGAGCCTCCCTTGGAAATGGAAAATGTAGGGGGGACCCCCCCCATCCCTTTTAATTATTATAATCTTGAAATTAAGAGACTCTCAGGTAAAGATATGAGGATAGGAATTACAGTTCTTTACTGTTACGGTATGGAAAAAAAAACTAGGGAAACAAAACTACAAGTTAATGGGGAAATCAAAGTAAAATGCAGCAGTACAAAAACACCAACAGAGTCAGGATCCAAGCTGACCCCTGTCAGTCAGGGTGTGGGCACGGTCTGATTAAATGGTGCCAAACGTGGCTCTGCTGGAGCAGGGAGCCTGGAGAAGGGCGCAGTCCTCCTCCCAAGATCCAGGGCTGCTGGGCAAGGGCTGCTCTTCCTCTGGGCATCCCCTGGGAAAGGCTGCCTGTGCTGTTTTGAATCCCAGATTTATTTGGGTGGAAAAGGCTGCCTGTGCTGTTCTGAATCCCACATTGATCCAGGTGGGAATGCCTGGTTCCTCCCCTGGGTGCAGCATTTCCCACGGGATGATGGAATTGGATCAGTCACTCCATGGCCCATGAACAGAAGATCTGTGCCTGGGCAGGGGTGGGTGTGGGAGAGATAAAGAGCACTGCCCCAGCTGGTTCCAGAGATGGTGGCAGAATTCACACCCTGCACTGCAGCCCAAAAGATGCTGTCTGTGAGGGGTGGTGGCATTGCACTCTCTGTGACCTGTGGGGCACCTCAGAACTTGGCCCTCTCTTGTCCTACAGCTGAGTTTGATGGGGTTTTTTTGGATATTGCCCAAAGTTCCTCCAAATTAAGCCCATCCTGGTAGAGGGCTGCTAAGCCTTAAGGGGAGGTGACTGCCAGGTGGGTGCCTTTTCTTCTAGAATAAGTGACTCTAGTTGCCCAACATGGAAAACACCAGTGGGTCTGGAACAGCTCCTGCTGCATTGTCTATTCTGCTACTGCTCCTCTGCATGGGCAACTTTTTAAC
Organism: Regulus satrapa; assembly: GCA_013396955.1. NCBI lineage: Eukaryota > Metazoa > Chordata > Aves > Passeriformes > Regulidae > Regulus > Regulus satrapa. The sequence goes on along the minus strand of VWZN01002767.1, from coordinate 581,642 downwards.
TTAAAGAATTGTGGATCTTGGAATGGTTTGGAGATCTCAAAGACCATCTTGTTCCACCCCTCTGCCTTGGGCAGAGACGCCTTCCACTATCCCAGACTGCTCAAATTTTAGGACCTGTGTTAGAGAGGAGTTTTCCATGGGACCATACCTGTACACTTGAGGCTTCTTGGAGGATTTGTGTTGACCTCTGGCTGTAGCTGAACAAAAGAAGTTTGAATAAGGGCAGCCTCATTTTTACACTGCAAGTTATTGCCACATTTGTGGGGGGTGAATCTTAATTAATCCCTCTGAGGAAAGCACTGAGCAGAGGTTCTTGAGGTGAGGCTGCAGGACATGGATTGAACATACAGGGAATGAGGTGGTGGAAGGAGGTAGAGCCTTTAGGCTGCCTCTGTGTAAGGGAATGCCCTTCCTCCAGCCAAAAAAGGGACGGCACAGCAAAAATTTGGGGGTTTTCAAGTAAGTATCTGTCTTTACATGAAACTTGCTCTTGTTTAGAGATTTTTAAAAATACATATTTAATAGTAGTAAGTATTAGTCAGTAACTGTGCTAAGAATAAATAAATGGAGAGCCAGACCCTACTTTTTAGGAGTGGTCATAGATTAATCTTACTAGTTGGAAGTGTTGGCACGCCAGCAGGCATCACAGAAAAATAAACAGTTAATGTCATCAAAAAGGAAAGATTGGAAAAACAGTATTTCTGCGAGACTTTCTCATGTAGCAGAATGGCACAATGATAGCTGCGATTGATTGCATCGTCAGCTGCCCCAGTGAAGAGCTGTGGATGCAGGCTGGCTTTGCTGCCCTCCCAAAGGCCACTCCCACTGCCACTCCCTGGCTGGGTGCAGGTGTGAAGTGGCAGCAGTTGGCAGCGTGTGACTGTCACCCTGCTTGTGCTCTGCGTGGTCGTGCCCAGCGTGTTCGAGTGCTGCTCCCTGGCACCGCCAGCAGCTGAGCTCTGCCTTCTCTTCCCTTGCAGGACTACGACCTCTGCATCAACTGCTACAACACTAAGAGCCACGACCACAAGATGGTTAAGTGGGGCCTGGGTCTGGACGACGAGAGCAACAACCAAGGAGAGCAGCAGTCCAAGAGCCCGCAGGAGTCGCGGCGGCTGAGCATCCAGCGCTGCATCCAGTCCCTGGTCCACGCCTGCCAGTGCCGCAACGCAAACTGCTCTCTGCCGTCCTGCCAGAAGATGAAACGGGTCGTCCAGCACACCAAGGGCTGCAAGCGCAAGACCAACGGCGGCTGTCCGGTGTGCAAACAGCTCATAGCTCTTTGCTGCTACCACGCCAAACACTGCCAAGAGAACAAATGCCCCGTGCCATTCTGTCTCAATATCAAACACAAGCTCCGACAGCAGCAGATCCAGCACCGCCTGCAGCAGGCTCAGCTCATGCGCAGAAGGATGGCGACCATGAACACCCGAAACGTGCCTCAGCAAAGTTTGCCTTCTCCTACCTCAGCAACGCCTGGTACCCCTACGCAGCAGCCGAGTACACCGCAGACACCGCAGCCCGCTCCCCAGCCCCAGCCCTCCCCCGTAAGTATGTCACCGGCCGGCTTTCCCAGCGTGTCCAGAACC
>VWZN01002767.1:568040-579985 GCA_013396955.1 Regulus satrapa | reverse complement strand
CGGCTCAGCCGCCGCCCCCGGCGCAGCCGCCGCCGGCCGCCGTGGAAGCGGCGCGGCAGATCGAGAGAGAGGCCGCCCAGCAGCAGCAGCAGCAGCTCTACAGGGTCAACAACATGAACAACGGTTTGCCCCCCGGCCGCCCGGGGCTCGTGAACCCCGCGGTGGGCTCGGTGAACCAGATGCCGCAAGTCAGCATGAATGTACCCCGGCCCAACCCCGTGAGCGGGCCCGTGATGTCCAACATGCAGCCGGGGCAGTGGCAGCAGCCGCCCATGCCGCAGCAGCAGCCCATGCAGCCGGGCATGGCCAGGCCCGTGATGCCCATGGCGACGCCGCAAGCCGTGGCCGGGCCCAGGATGCCGGGCGTGCAGCAGCCGCCGCGGAGCATCACCCCCAATGCACTTCAGGACTTGCTGAGGACCTTGAAATCGCCGAGTTCTCCGCAGCAGCAGCAGCAGGTTCTTAACATCCTTAAATCCAACCCTCAGCTCATGGCAGCTTTTATAAAGCAAAGAACGGCCAAATACGTGGCGAACCAGCCCGGGATGCAGCCGCAAGCAGGGATCCAGCCCCAGCCCGGGATGCAGCAGCCGCAGACCGGCATGCAACAGCCGGGCATGCACGCGCAGGCGGGACTGCAGAACATGAACGCCATGCAAGCCGGAGTGCAGAGACCGAGCGTCCCCCCGCAGCAGCAAGGGATCGCAGCAATGAACCCCCAGGGACAAGCGCTCAACATCATGAACCCCAGCCACAACCCCAGCATGGCCAACATGAGCCCGCAGTACCGCGAGATCCTGAGGCGGCAGCTCCTGCAGCAGCAGCAGCAGCAGCAGCAGCAGCAGCAGCAGCAGCAGCAGGGAGGGGCCGGCATGGCAGGAGGGATGGCGGCACACAACCAGTTCCAGCAGCCCCAGGGCCCGGGAGGTTACCCCCAAGCCATGCAGCAGCAGCGGATGCAGCAGCACCTCTCCATCCAGGGGAGTTCCATGGGACAGATGGCTCAGATGGGACAGCTGAACCAGATGGGGCAGCCCGGCCTGGGGGCGGACGGCGCTCCCAACATCCAGCAGGCCCTGCAGCAGCGCATCCTGCAGCAGCAGCAGATGAAGCAGCAGATAGGGTCCCCCGGGCAGCCCAACCCCATGAGCCCACAGCAGCACATGCTCTCAGGACAGCCGCAGGCGTCTCATCTCCCCGGCCAGCAGATCGCCACCTCCCTCAGCAACCAGGTGCGGTCCCCGGCGCCCGTTCAGTCTCCCCGTCCCCAGTCCCAGCCGCCACATTCCAGCCCGTCACCCCGGATACAGCCCCAACCGTCACCGCACCACGTCTCTCCCCAGACTGGTTCCCCCCACCCAGGACTCGCGGTCACTATGGCTAGCTCCATGGATCAGGGACACTTGGGCAACCCAGAACAGAGTGCAATGCTTCCCCAACTAAACACCCCCAACCGCAGCGCGTTGTCTAACGAGTTGTCTCTGGTCGGTGACACCACCGGGGACACATTAGAGAAATTTGTGGAGGGTTTGTAGCATTATGGGAGCATCACTTTTGTTTCTTCTTTCCTTTCGTGTTCTTGGATATTTTGTACTGAAAAATTCAGACATCTGGGTTGTTTTGAATCCTAGATGGAACTGCTGCTTCCTACAGATGGAAGAATTAATTGCTGTTTAAAAATAAAAAGAAAAAAAAAAAAAACAATACAAAGAATATATTTTTTTGTTAAAGCCAGGCGGTTAAAATATCTGGTCTCTTTTGTGGGTTTTTTTGGTTTTTATTTTTTTGTTGCTGTTGACTCATACCTTTTTTTTAAACGGGGGAAAACAAGTTCATTATATTCATATTTTTTATTTGTATTTTCAAGACTTTAAACATTTGCGTTTAAAAGAAGAAAAAAAAAAAATAATATTCAGAAACTGTTTCCTGAAATAATGCAACATTATAGCGTATCCCGGTAACTTTGACACATGGCGGGAAGATTTTTGTTTTCTATAGTGAACTCTGCAGGCGTTTGAAGTATTACCCCTGGGAAGATAGGAATTGACTCTTGCACACATTGGCCAACGCCAAAATCCTTGTCTTGCAGATGTAGAAATTGTTGCTTTGTTTCTCTGATAAAACTGGTCTTAGATGAAAATAGGGATGATCACTCTTAGGCCGTGCTGATCTGGATAGAGAAGAAACATTCTTTTCTTTCTTTCTTCTGTGTGAAACTTGAAACGAGGAAAGCAATTCTAGTGTAAATCATGCAAGCGCTATAATTACTATAAATAAGAAAATCCAAGAAGATTCAATCACTGTATAGAATGGTAAAAAGAAAAAAAAAAAAACTCATTTCTTACTTATAATATCATATTGTTAAATAAACTGTGTGCAACAGACAAAAAGGGTGGTCCTTCTTGAATCCATGTACATGGTATTAACACTTAGTGTTTGGGTTTTTTGTTATGAAAATGCTGTTTTCAACATTGTATTTGGACTATGCATGTCTTTTTTCCATTGTATATAAAGTATTGCTTAAAATTGATATAAATTACTGAAGTTTTTAACATGTATTCTGTTCTTTAAAAATCCATGTAAGAATGTTTAAGGTTTTTATTTATTTATATATTTTTTTTTCCCGATCATGTTCTTTGTAAGACATAGCTATGACGATTCACTCATGACCCGGAGCAGCCAGAGGCAGCGGTAGGAGAGGCAGATCCCTGGAGCTTGGAGCTGGCGTGTCTGTGTCACAGCACCCCTAGCGATTGTTCCCTTTTCTCGGGGAGGGACAGAGCACAGGGGAACGGTTCCCAGACATCGACTCTTCGCAGGTGTTCATCCGTAAGGGTTAACTGGAATAAATTATTAATAGCCGTTGCTTTTTAAAAAACTGCATTAATTTAGAGAAGGATCACCAATGAAAGGAAAATAGAGAGTATTGAGTTAATTCTAGGCTAATTTATTTAGTCTACAGTAAAATATGAACCTATTGACTTTAACACTATTTTTCTGCTGTTAACTCTGAGTCTAGATTTGAGGGTTTTCTGTGGAATAAAAAATAACAAATCATGTACATGTTCCCTTTAATATCCTGTCACCATGCCCTCCTGCCCCGGGATGCTCGCTCCTCCTCCCCTCACTGAATTGCTTCCTCCCACCTCAGAAGTCCAGGGAGAATTTCCCAGCGTAGGAGAGAGCTCAAGGCACGAGGAGCCTCCGGGCCGTCCCCGGAGCTGGGGGTGTCCCAGAGCTGGGGGTGTCCCTCAGGAACTGGGGGTGTCCCTCAGGAACTGGGGGTGTCCCCGGAGCTGGGGGTGTCCCTCAGGAGCTGGGGGTGTCCCTCAGGAACTGGGNGAGCTGGGGGTGTCCCCGGAGCTGGGGCTGTCCCAGAGCTGGGGGTATTCCCCGGAGCTGGGGGTGTCCCAGAGCTGGGGGTGTCCCTGGAACTGGGACTGTCCCCAGAGCTGGGGCTATCCTCAGGAGCTGGAGCTGTCCCAGAGCTGGAGCTGTCCCCAGAGCTGGGGCTGTCCCCAGAGCTGGGGCTGTGAGCCCCGTGTGGGGCAGGGGTGCAGCGAGCCCAGCGCTCTCTGGGAGCACCCGCAGCGTCCGGCTCGCCCTGAGCGCCTCCTCCAGCCTTAACCTTCCCACGGGACCCTGGTGCGGGAGAACGGGGGCAGGGACCGTTGCTTTTTAGCTCAGCTCCCGGCCCCTTGCTGTGAGAATCGCCCGCTCCATCCTCTTTAACTCGAGAGGGTCTTTGCTTCAACTCTTACTTGCAAACTTTTAGCTGTTGTATCTTTTTCACCACCGTCGGATTCATCTGCCCACGCAATTGTCTTCAGCAATTCAAGATGTCAGAATTTGGGGCTGGGGTGAGGTCAGTGAACGCTAAACCCAAAGTTTGTCCAAAAGAATTTGCTGTAAAAAACAAAACAAAACAAAAACCAACAAACCAAACAGGAAAGAAAAAAAAAGAGAGATGGAAAGCCCTGATGCTGTGTCTCATGCTGTGTACTTAAAAAGAGGAAAAATACTATATTTGTGATCAAAAAGAGGAAACTTGAAATGTGCTGGTGTTTCTAATAAAAGCTGGTAAAACTGCTTGGATTGAAGGATGGTTCCACTCGGCTGGTGCCGCGAGGCTCAGCGCAGCCTGGCGCCCAGGTTCAGATCACCACTCGATTCTCGCTAATTCCTCTAAGCAGCCTCCATGCTCAAGGCGTCGGCAGCGCTTTGGATGAGCTGAGTCCTCTTTGGAGCACAGAGCTGCTGTGGCCCCGCTCCCAGGGAAGAGTGGGGGGAAAAAAAACCAACAACGGCCGGGAAGCAAATACTGGAATAATTTTTAAGCACAAGCTGAAGTGTGGCGAGATCACAGCGCCAAGGGATCGATGTAGATCCGGGTGTGTTGGGGAGGAGCAGCTGTTTTACCGGGAAGGGAAATGCAGAGCTGAAATCCAGCCTGAGGAGGAGCTGGGGGTGCAGTCCTTGCAGCCTCGGGGGCGGGGGGGCTTCACTCCAGTGTCCTGTGAGTGTCGATACGAAATTCAACAGACGTGAAGCCCGGGTGACGGGCATGGCTTTTCCAAGCCGCTCTCTGTGATGGGGAGGTCAGCGGCATCCTAGAAACGGGGAATTTCTAAGATGAGAGAGCCCCGGAGCTTGGCGCGGGCGCTTCACCCCCGAAGAGCGTGGGTAACGCCTTCCTTCCCTCACTGAATTCCGGAGTGGAAGAAGCTGCTCAAATCTCAACGTCGAGCTGCAGCGATGGTTCTCCCCTCTCTTCCCGGGCTCCCCCTCAGGGCTCATCGCGGGCCCGGCAGAGCCGCCCTTGTGCTCCCGCCCCGTCTGCCGAGCGGGGAGCGAGAGGAGCCCTCTGGTCAAAGGCGGCAGTGGCCGCTGTCCCTTCTAGCCCGTGGCAGCGGTGACAAAGGATGTGCCTTGGGTGCTTCTCCCAAAGCAAATGTGAGCCCGTGGTTCCTCAGCGCGGGGAGGACGGAGCAGCCGCCCGAGCTGGGGGAGCACTGCAGAGGCTGTGCGGGGCAATCTCTGCTTCTCCACAGTCGGGAATTTCAAATGCAGAGCAGGACGCTGCCAGGGCAGTGCTTGAAGCAAATTGGAGCCAAGCCCTGGATGATGGAAAGGAGCCTGGACGGAGGGAAGGATCTGTACCGGCTACCCTGCGATCCCTGCAGGGGCGCATTTCAGGGCTAATGGCCAAAGCGCACCCAGGGGGAGGCAGGAGGAGGATTCGGGTGTTTCACAGCGGGTACAAGAGCTCTGGTACAGCCTCGCAGGCGGGAGGTAGCGGCGAGCACAGCGAGAGGAGGGAAGGGTTTGCAACCGGCTCGGAAGTCATTTCGGTTCTGGCTGCAGCGCGGGGAGTCTCGATGAAGGGCTGGAGTTTGTTCCAGGTGGAAGCGCAGCCAGTGGAAGGGTGTCGGAGCGATGCCAAGGCGTGCGCTTGGGTTTGTCGCACCTAATCCTTAACATCGAGTGCCCCACAAACCCCGCTCCGTGTGGGTGTTTGTTAGCGATGAGCCTCCAAAACGGCACTGGGCTCGGCGTACTCCCAGATCAGTGAATTGCACTCGGAGCTTTGCAGCGAGCTCCCCGGGCCTGGGGTTCCAAAGCTGCCTCTGTTCGCTGGGCACGGTTCCCTGGGCTGGAAGTGGTTAGTGCTCACCGAAAGAGACCCGCTCCATCTTTTTGGTTTTTTGGCTCTGATGTTCATCGAGGCCAGGCTCTGCTCTCATGCACGTTCCAAATCCAGCTCTCGCCAGAATGGTTCGTTTCCTCTCACCCGCATCCCATGCAAAGCCTTTCTCCTCGGCCCCTTAGATCTCGATGATGTGCGCTAAAGCAGCCCGGGAGGGGGGGTTTCAAAGGGACAAACGAGCTGTGGAGCGCTGGGCTCAGAGCCGAGCAGGGTCCCGGCCGAGGTGGCTCACGGGGCCCTCCCCAGGCCGCTCCCAGCCTCTCCTGGCCCTCAGCCCTGGGCGGGGAAGGGGCAGAGCCGGGCCGGGCTCGTCCCGTGCGATGGGCTCCGAGACCCTTCACTGGGAGCTACCCAGGGCTGGCTCCGCAGGGACGGGAGGGTGCGTTTGTAACCGGTTTGTAACCTAACTCCCTTTCCTAACAAGTCCTCAGAAACACGAACGGGATTTTAACCATCAGAACAGGAGCGGTTTGAAAATGGTGAGCTGGGCTCGGCGTCCGCCCTCCCGGCAGAGCCCTGGAAATGCCCCCGTGAGGGGACCCAGGCGGGGCCGTGAGAGGAGCGAGCCCCGCGGCGCTGAGGACGGGCGGGCTGAGGGGCCCTGAGGACGGGCGGGCTGAGGGGCCCTGAGGACGGGCGGGCTGAGGGGAGTGAGGGGAGCGAGCCCCGCCGCGCTGAGGACGGGCGGGCTGAGGGGAGCGAGCCCCGCGGCCCTGAGGACGGGCGGGCTGAGGGGCCCTGAGGGCGGGCGGGCTGAGGGGCCCTGAGGGGACCCAGCAGGAGCCCTGGNGGGCCGCTCGGCAGGCTCGGAGCGGGCGGCGCCGAGCGGCGCGCACAGCTCGCGGTGAAGGGAGCCGAGAGCGCCCCACGCTCCTTCCCGGCTGGGCGAGTTCTCCGCGGGGAGCAGCGCGGGCTCCACGCGGGCAGAGAGCGCTCGGGGCAGCCGGCGGCTCCAGGGCCGTGTCCTGGGCCGTGTGCTCAGCTCGTGTAGCGGGGTGAGCCTCGTGTCCCGCCTCCTGTAGGGCTCTGTGACATATCCATGGCGATGTCCTGGCTCGTGCAGCGCTCCCGCTTCATCTCCTGGCCTGTCTGGGGTGTACGGGACATCCAGAGGCTCGTGGTGCCTCGCACAGGAGGCGCAGCACACTCACAGCACGGCTCCGCAGCAGAGCAGGAGGCAGCAGCGTCGCTGTTCTCTGCCCGTGTCAGTGCCCTGAGCCTGAAGGGTTTGCATTCCCCAGGGGTGCACTTGAAGTTTCACCTCAGACAGCCGAGCGAGTGCTAAGAAAGGTCTGAGGCCTCGGGGATGGGATGTGCTCCCTTCTCAAGGCCCTCGTGCGTTCAGATGTGCCTGGGAGGTGCCGTGAACAGTGAGGAGTGTCCTGCCCGTCTGCCAGCAGCCCGAGCCGTGCTCTGCTTTCCTTACCTGACAGATCTGTGTGCTGTTGGTGTGGTCTGGGGTTTCCCTGCAGGTTACCAAGAGAAAATGCGACAGAGGAAATTGGGTGATAAATCGGGTGACTTTCAGGGTCGGGGTGTCAGATTTGTTGTGTCACAGAGTGCCACTGGGCTGTTTCTGGGCAATCCAGCTCCTCCTGCACAGAACCCCCCCGAGGCTTGTTAGTGTCCATGTCTGGGAACAAAGCTGCTGCCCCTGGTGGGTTAGACACACTCCAGCAGAGTTTTATTCCTGAACCTGTCATTCGGGGTCCTCGGGCAGAAAGAAAACAGTGAGCAGAAGCTGTGTGGGGTGGGGATGGAGAGGGAGGGCAGGAGGTGTTTTCCTCGCGGTCCTTTGCCTCCTCGGGCAGAGCTGGCAGCGTTTGCTCTCTGCTCTCACCGTTTCAGAGGCTGGAGCTGCTGCAGGGCTTTTTGGGAGATGCCTTGGTGTCCATCAGGGAATCTTCTCCCCAGATTCTCGGGGCTCTGGCCCTCTTGTGTAAGGAGATCTGAGCTGGGAGTGTTCATTGCTGGAGTTCTTCCCTGCTTGAGCTCCCCTGGGCTCCCAGCTGCCCAGACTGGAGCTGGTCTGGTAATTCCCACTGACCCAAATTCTCTTTTGTTTTGAGCCACAGACTGCGTTGTGCAGGGTTTCCCACCCTGAATCTCTGGCTGGTGCTGGGCTCTCTCACTACAGGGGTTTTTCCTGTGTTTCCTGGGGGCCGGTTGGCAGTCACTGGGATGGGCACTGAAAGGAGCCCCTGAGGGGCCCTGTGGCTGCTGGGAGTGTGGGGCAGGTCTGGGGCCGTGGGCCCAGCATCGCTCGGGGTCACAGAGGGTGGAACTCAGGCAGTGCCGTGGGTTTCTCCCTCTCTCACGGTGCAGTGATGGCAATAGGAAGGGCTGTGTGCTGTGCTAAAGCTCCACCTTTGATTAACTCAAAAGACCTGATTTGTCCAACACATCACAGTGCTTATTTGGGACAGGAGCCCCTTCCTTCTTTTCCCTGGGCTTAGGAATTTGTTTCTGAGGCTCATTCTGAGCAGCATTATGAGCACATAACCTGTTACCTCAGCAGGTGCTTCTCAACAGCTCTTGTGTGCTGATAATTGTGGTTTTATACCCAGAATAGCCAGGAGCCTTTCCTGCTCCCCTGCTCAAGAGGCAAATGGGCTGAAGATGCTGCAGTTTGTCTTTAATGAGCTGTGTCTCTCCCTGGCATGGCACAGGTTGTTAATTAAGGATGATAAGACCAAGCGTTGCACAAATCCGACAGTAACTTCCGAATTGATGGGTGGTGATTTATTATTGTGCTTTGGAGGTAGGGAGGCAAAAAATGTGAATGCATCAACAATTTTAAATAGCCAGAAATGAAATTATAAATAGCTGTAGTTTCTAGAGTCAGCGGGTGTTCATGGGCTGGGGGGTGACCTGTGTGGGGGCTCTGGGGCTTTGCTGCCTCGACATCTGATGATAGAAGTGACCTTAAGGTTTTAAGCTGCTGCTGATCTGTGTTTTTTTGGATCCCGGAGTCAGGGAGAAAGCAAAATTCTCTCTTTTTATTTCTGCTGTTTGGGAAATGTGTGTGCGCTCTTACGTACAAATGCAGTATCCTACAGCACCCCGCATAAAATGAGTATAAAAGATGTAAATGCATAAATAAAATCTATAAACCCTGAGCTGCAGGCCCTTCCCCTCTGAAGCTTGAGGGGCTGGACAGTGCTGCTGCTTTCCACCTCACCCCCTGGGTTGTTTTCCTTGCCACTTTTCCCAGCCCAGGCAGGGGAAGTGGCAGAACGTGTCCTGCGATAATGCGGCAGAGCCGTTTGTGACGCAGAGAGCGCAGGGATGTGTGTGGGAGGTGTTCAGATGCATTTAGAACGATTTGTGGGCTCTTTTCTTGAAGGGCAGAATGACTGGAGAGTCATTCAAGCTTCTGGCTGGAGAAGTGGATCTTGATTCAGAGCTTTCTGTGAGGAGGAGGAGGAGGAAGAATGAGGACTCACAGCCTCCTCTGTCAGCTCTTGAGGATGAGGTGCAGGAGACAGAAGTGCTCTTAAAGCTCAGGGGTTCACCTGGTGTGGAGCAAGCGAGAGCCCAGCGTGATGGTCCAGAGCAGCAGGACCTGTTCTCGATGGCCACACTGACTGTAGGATGTGCTGTGGGGGCAGGAGGTTGGCAGAGCACTTGTGGAGTGAGCCTGAGCTAGAGGATGAGGGATGTCGGTGAAAAGGCTGCAGTGCTGAGTTCCCTCGAGGGCTGTGGCAAGGTGGAGGAAGGTTTGGGAGGGAGCCAAGCTCCCCCAGCATGTCAGCGGGCCTGGAGGGCAGGGCCTGGCCGTGGAAGCTGTTCCCAGGGAGGTCACAGATGTGCTTTGGGACTCTCACCATACTGATAAGGGTTTGGGTCAGTCTTGAGGTGTTTTTGCACCCAGTTATCTTAAAAGGACCCCTTGAAAATACCGAGTGTAGGGTTTGCCTCCTTCCCTTGCTGGATGAAACAGGCACAGAGTGAGCTCTAAGGAAAACCTGAGCTTGTCACTGCTTCCAGCCACTTCTGCTGCTTATCCACGTTCTCCTGGCTGTGCCCAGGCTGTCCTGGTCCCTGCTCTGCCTCCCAGATCAGCCCAGTTGTTCATGTTCATTGTAGGACTGGGGGAGCTGCTGCCTTCCCCAGGGCATCTGCAGGCTCAGGTCTGCATCCACCATCCGGGATCCTGCTCTGGCACAGACCATTCTCCCAGCAGCTCCAAAGTCACTCCAAGGAACAGGCTCTGGACAGAGGTCTGTGGTGCTGCAATGGTTTTTTTGTGACCAGGTTTGCCTTTGATTCATCCCCCAACAGAGAGAAGACTGTTGGGATCACCTGGGCATAATGAAAGGAGGAGAATTGGCAATCCCTGACCATTAGGGGCCTTGTGCCATTTCCTGACTGGTCTCATTTTCCCCTCTGATTTTTGTTACTGGTGGCCTTGCTGCTTGCCCTGGACCCAGCTTTTTTGGGGGATGGAATCCCTGTACTTGGACAGTCAAGGGCCAAATATTTATTGCCAATTTCTATTTTCAAGGCAGCGATGTGAGAGTTGTCTTCAGCTTGGCTAGGTAACAGCAGTGAAAGCTGCCTCTCCCTGACTGCTCCATTCAGTGGGAAAGCTGCTAATTGTCATCTTCTAGATAAAAATTGAATTCAGAAGAGCCAAAGTAGCCAAATTGCAGTGAAGGCAATTCTGGAGGGGAATGGTGGGTGGTGGATTGTGAGGGAACTGTTCAGAGCACAACTCCCATGGGATTACCTAGGTGGGACCTCTGAGGAGTGCTCCCGTTTCCTCTGCACTTGGGATGTGTATTGAAATCCCTTCACTTGTGTCTTTAGCAAAAGGAGCAGCATGTCTGCAGAGACAAATACTGCACCGCTGGAGCCTCCAGCACAACGCTGCTGCCTGCAGCCTTCCCGCTGTCCGGATCTACAGCACTCAAACAGCAGAGAGCAAGGAGGAGGAGCCCCTGCACACCATCATCAGCGACACTGAGAACGTGAAAGGTGGGCGCAGACGTCCTGTGGGGACACTCTTGGGGTGCACCTGGCTTTGAGCAGGTGTGCTGCAGGTGAGCTCCCCTCAGCGCTGCTGTTGGCTCCTTTCGGTCTGTGGTGCACGTCCCAAAACCTGGGTGTGCGGGTCAGAATGGCCTCTGCTGAGAAACAAGGACATCAAGGCTGCATCCATGGGCTTAGCCGGGCACCTGATGGTCGTGTGGAGGCTCCACAGGCACTGGGATTGGCTGAAAAGCATTTTCCAGGTCATTGCTGTGGATCGTGGAGATGTGATCAGAGTCCCTTTAGCTAAGGGCTAAAAGAATGAATTGCCTTGCACAGCTTCAGGGGGAGTTGCTCTAAAGCAGTCTGAGCAAGGAGTTAATCCAGCACAGAAATAACATCTTAGCTCTGTGCCTCTATGGTTTTCCTGGGAGGTACTTTTGAGGCTGCCAGGCTCAATGTTGATGTGGTTGATGTGCTGGCTGCCCACAGTCCAGCTTCATCCCATCTCTGGGGCTGTAGGTCCTCGCCAGCAAGGCATGGCAGAGGTGATGTGGGACTTGGGGCTTTTCCTGTGTTTTCCCAGCGTTTTATAATGCCTCTTGCAGGAGAAAGGACTTCTCTAATGCCTTTTGCTGTTTTTAAAAGGTCAGGGATGGTCTTTCAGCTGACATGTTTTGTAGTTTTATTTTTTCTGAGGTTTTTCTTCCTGGGCACAGCTCCCTGCCTGCAGGGGTGGCTCTGCAGGTGTGTTCATCCAGCCTGGCCTTGGGCACTTTCAAGGATCCAGGGGCAGCCACAGCTTCTCTGGGCCGGCCCCTTCAGAGGGAAGAATTTCTTCCCGATGTCCCATCTAACCCCACCCTCTGGCAGTGTAAAGCCATTCTCCCTTGTCCTGTCACTTCAGGCTCTTTTCCAAAGTCTCTCTCCAACTCTCCTGGAGCCCATTTAGACACAGGAAGAGGCTCTAAATTCTCCCTGTGCTTTCTCTTCTCCAAGCTGAACAAACCCAACCCTAACCTTTCTTACAGGTGCAGCCTCTAAACATGAGTTCCAGGCTGAAACAAAGAAACTGCTGGACATTGTTGCCCGTTCCCTGTACTCTGAGAAAGAGGTAAGACACCCACGACTTGCTGGGAGATTTTTTTGTTGGCAAGGTCACCTCTCTGTCAAGGGATACATGCAAAATGCTTGAGCTGGCAGAATAATTGTCCAGTTCCCAGTGAGTCCTGAGCTTTCAGGTCAGGCTTTCTTGAATGATGTT
>VWZN01002767.1:510174-568024 GCA_013396955.1 Regulus satrapa | reverse complement strand
GGCTTTTCCTGTGTTTTCCCAGCGTTTTATAATGCCTCTTGCAGGAGAAAGGACTTCTCTAATGCCTTTTGCTGTTTTTAAAAGGTCAGGGATGGTCTTTCAGCTGACATGTTTTGTAGTTTTATTTTTTCTGAGGTTTTTCTTCCTGGGCACAGCTCCCTGCCTGCAGGGGTGGCTCTGCAGGTGTGTTCATCCAGCCTGGCCTTGGGCACTTTCAAGGATCCAGGGGCAGCCACAGCTTCTCTGGGCCGGCCCCTTCAGAGGGAAGAATTTCTTCCCGATGTCCCATCTAACCCCACCCTCTGGCAGTGTAAAGCCATTCTCCCTTGTCCTGTCACTTCAGGCTCTTTTCCAAAGTCTCTCTCCAACTCTCCTGGAGCCCATTTAGACACAGGAAGAGGCTCTAAATTCTCCCTGTGCTTTCTCTTCTCCAAGCTGAACAAACCCAACCCTAACCTTTCTTACAGGTGCAGCCTCTAAACATGAGTTCCAGGCTGAAACAAAGAAACTGCTGGACATTGTTGCCCGTTCCCTGTACTCTGAGAAAGAGGTAAGACACCCACGACTTGCTGGGAGATTTTTTTGTTGGCAAGGTCACCTCTCTGTCAAGGGATACATGCAAAATGCTTGAGCTGGCAGAATAATTGTCCAGTTCCCAGTGAGTCCTGAGCTTTCAGGTCAGGCTTTCTTGAATGATGTTAATTCTTAAGACACCTTGCAAATGTGGTTTTGAAACAGTTTGCAGGTATAGCCAAGTGACTCTGCGAGCCTTGAGCCTCTGCAGTTTCACACCGAGTTCGGACAAACTGTTCTGGCAGATAATGGGGAAACAGTTTGGGGAGCTGGTGAGCTCCCGGGTGTCTGCAGTGGGGCAGGGCCGGGCTGCAGGGTGGGGCTGTGTCTGCAGTGGGGCAGGGCCGGGCTGCAGGGTGGGGCTGTGTCTCCCCCCAGGTGTTCATCCGGGAGCTGATCTCCAACGGCAGCGATGCGCTGGAGAAGCTGCGGCACCGGCTGATGACGGAAGGGAAGGCCTTGCCAGAGCTGGAGATCCACCTGCAGACAGACAGCAGGAAGGGAACCATCACCATCCAGGTGGGTCCCTTGGGTGCTGCTCTCGTCACAGGCCTGTGAAGAGTCACTGGAAGCTCAGCAGCAGCAGCACAGTCCCCAGGCCTGCCCAAAGAATGTTCTGTCCTCAGCTGAGCTCTGATCTTTGAGGCTGGAACCTCAGGATTTGATGAGAAACCAGCAGTGTTATCTGCTCCCCTTTTGTATCCTTCTTTCCCTATTGGGAAGTACCAGTAGCTTTTCTCCCAGCACTCCTGCCTCGTGCACTTCCCAGGTTGTGTGAGTTTCTCACTGGTGGGTCAGTTGTGAATTTGGTTTCCTCCTGACTTTTAGGGAGATTTTCATGCACCTCCTTAAGTCTGAGGAGTGTTACATGGTTGCTTGCAGACCTTCTCTCTCCCCTGGGTGAGAGGGGAAATGCCAGGGCAGTGAGAAGAGCTTCCCATCCCTGCCTGTCTCTCTCTCCTCCTGCACCAGGACGGGCTGAGTGCAGCTGATGCCGAGATTCTGCCCTCAGGCACAGCTGGGACAGTGGATTTGGGCAGTAGCACAGGGCTTCCCTGTGCCCAGGCTTTGGTTGTCCCTGCTGGTGACAGAATGGTGACTGGGAGGGAGACAGTCTGTAAGAGCTGTCACCTGTGGGTCGCAGCGTGGGGAGGAAGGGAGCTGGGCCTTGTCTCTGTACTTTGATCTTGCTCGTGGCTCTTGTCCAGGGTGGGAGGCTGAGCCTCAGTTTTGGTGTTTTCTTGGCAGAGTCCCAAACTTTAGGAAGGCAAACTGGTCATTTTCCTTGTGGAGCTGTGTCAGCCATGACTGGAGCTGTGGACAATCCTTAGGAGAGCGGAGGAGAAGGGGGAGAAGGAAGCAGGCAGCCCTGAGTGACCATGGCAGGTCCAGGGGAGATGTGGCACAGACAAGAGCGCACAGCCTGATATTTTTCACGTGGGACAAAGGCACGGGGGGCTGTTGGAGGCTGCACAGTTATTTTATATTTCTGTTCCTCTGCAGAGCAAGTGCTGCAGTTGCCATGGGGAAGTTAGTGCTTGTCAGTGGGCAACACAATCACCGAGCAGAGATTCCAGAACCACGGTGCAGGGGCTTTGCTATTCCTGTCACAGTGTTGCAGTTTTCTGACTCCTATGTAACACCAATTGTTTAAGGAGCCCTCGTTTAGCCCCAGGCAGGGGCTCATTCCTGCCTCTCATCTTTCCCTTTTGAGATTGTAGTGGACACGAAGCATCTGACTCCATCAAGACATTGTCACCTCTGGTGCCCTGTCCCCGTGGAAGCTCTCCCCTTGTTTGGCAGTTTGGTTGGAGAGCTGCTTGCCCAGCTTGCAGGGTGCCTTTGATGCCATCCCAGTTCGATGGGTTAGGGATTGGGCTTTTTATAACCCCCTGCCTGGCTGCCAGTGCCTCTCTAATGCTATTAAATGAGTCTTAACTAGGAAGCTTTTAACTGCAGCAGTCCTGGGCTGTGGGGAGCAGCAAGAACAACGCTGCTCCAATCTCTTTAATAGCTTTGCCTTCTCCAGAGTGCCAAAAGCTCCTTACCTCCAGTCAGGGGGTTATTTATAACTTCTTGAAGAAGCAAACTGCATATAATGATTACTGTGAACAAGCGTCATTCAGAACATTTCTCTGCCTTTCAGGAATGCAAAGGTGAAAGAAAGCTTGCTGCAGTGATTGAGGCAGAGATGGATCTGTCCCTTAGCCATTGTTTTGTTTTCTGTACCCACTAGGACCTACCAAAAAAGAGGCAGCAGGTCCCTCATACATGACCTGTAGCAATGGTCACCCCTTTTTTTTATTCCTAGAAAGGTCCCACTGTGTCACCCTGACCCCTGGATCCTTCTCCTCAGATCTTCATGCTGCTCTGTGCCCCTGCATCTGCTGAATCGCTCCCCTCTGCTTCCAAACCCTGTAGCATCTCTTTGTGTCTCACTGAGCTGAGAAAAGGCAGGTCTGTCGTGTGATGGCCATTTCAGGCACATTCTTGGGGGATTATGTAGATCTGCTATAGGACTACACTCGTCTCTGTTCAGTTGTCCTTGTTCTCTGCCAGGACTGAATTCCAGTCATAAGCACAGCAAGACTCAAAATTCTGATAAAATGTCCTCATTCAGGAATATTCCACCTGAGCATTGCAGTGTAGTATGTGCTGAGAGGGACGTGTTGACTGAATTCCACCACCTTGCTTCCTTCACCGAAGTCTGGAATTTAAGCAAATTCCACCATTTCCTCCATCCCTTTGAAAACTGCCTCGTGTTTCTAGGACAGCTCCAATCCGTAGCAGCCACGGCCTGCAAGGTCAGAGTGCTTAAGAAAATCCATTTGAAAACGTGCGGGGTGCGTTTCCAATGAGAACAGCTCTGCAGAGCTCTGCAGTTCCGCGTGCTGAGGCTTTCCCAACGTGGTTTTGGACCCTTTGAGGTGGGAACAGAGAGCCTCTTACAGACCCCAAGGCTCTGTGAGCACAGAGCTCAACGTGGCAGGTGACAGGGGCTTGGCTGTGCCGCGGTGGTGTTGGATCTGTGCAGCTCTGCCGTGCTGCTGTGCCTGCTGGTGATGTGTGAGCTCGGGGCTGCAGCCCTGCTCTTTGCTGGTGCTTAATTTAGGGCTAGGACAGTTTAGAGGAAATGGTTTGAAATGTTTGCAGAGCTGGGGGAGGGAGTGTGCTTGCTGTTCTAGCCTGGAAAAGCAGCGTAGTCGCTGCCAGAGCTCGGGCTGCTCCGTTCTCTTTGTTGGGCTTTCATCTCTCTCTGTTGCCGTCATCCAAAATCAGTGTCTGCAAAGCCACAAAACCACCAGTTTGCTGTGTTTGGGAGGAGTTAAAAGGACTGCAAACACCACTCCTCCCTGCAACAGCTCCCTGTATTGCTGAGCAGATCTCTCCTGCCTCAGCAGTTACAAACAGCCTGTAACAGGGACTGGGCCGTGCTGGGGCTCCAGCAGGGGTTGGGCTGTAGCAGATGCACCCTTGTGTCCCACAAAGCTTGGGGCAGGTGGGGAGCAGCTGCCCTCGCCTGTGGGACCAGGCTGCAGCATCTGTGTGTCACTTGGACTTGAGGAAGCAGGAGATGGACAGGTGGAAATAGAGGGGTAAATCTGGCTGTACTTCAGCGAGCTTTAGGTGGAATTAAACCTACAGAAATGTGCCACAGATTGCAGGGATGGGCTCCAGCTTCCAGTGGTTGCATCATCTTTAACAAATAAGCTCAGGACCCAGAAATACAAACACATCTCAAATAACCTGTGGCCCAAGGAAGGAAGTGCACGGTCTTTTAGTTCTCTTTGTGGAAGAATGAGAGTGTATCCTGTATAAAAATGGGAAATTCAAAGTGGATGAAAGGCAGTACTTTTCTGGACAGCAGGTATTCAGACCTGGATAGGTGGAGCCGAGCCTGTGGTTTTGCAAAGGAAAGCTCAGGCTCTGCTTTGGACAACTTCCACGTACTAGGCTGAGATTACCTTGTGTTCACAGGCATCAGGGTTTTTTTTGGCTTTTCATCCGCTGGTTGCTGCTGCTGCAGATGTTTTAATGATTCTAAACCAGAACGTTGCTCTAGTACAGCTGCTGTCCCGGTCTTGTGAATTTTAAGTCTTCAATCAAGGTATTTAAATAACAGTGGGCACATTTGCTAATCAGACATTTTGGGATTTTATTACCTTACCAACTGGTGAAAGCAGCATGTCTTTATAATATAGTCAGTGTTCTACTGATGCCCCCGTTGAGGTTTTACACTGAAATAAATGTTTCAAGTGTTTGTTTTGCAACAAAGCAAAGTGTGAGACACAGTAGTTCAGCCAGGTACCTCTAACTGGGAGCATTCCTTCGGATTCAGTCATGGCAGAGGCAGCAGTTAATGGCTGCTTAACGGGTTGTTAGGTGTAAGGAAACTCTGCAATATTTTTAATTGGACTCAGGTAATGAGCAAAGCTAAATTAATCTTACACAGCAGGTCTCTGCAAACATCCAGCACTCTCACCACAGGGTTAGAGCAAAGGGCACAGAAGGCACAAAAGTGCACGTCAGCAGCAGCTTGGAGGTCTCCACACATAAAAAGGTGCTAAAAACAAAGTTCAGCTGATGTGTCTTTGGGGTAAATGTTACTGCGTTTAGTTCAAGGGCTTGTGGCCACCAGCTCTTCATAGTCTGAAGGTCTGCAGCCTCTTTGTTGTCTTTTATAGACAATGGTTTGGGGGAGGATTTTTACTCTGCACCCTAAGAAGTACCAGAGGAGAAATTCACCCAGGTGAGGTTGTGGTGGTTTTGCTGAGTAGTAACAGGTCTTCTGTAATTAACCTTCAGCTCATGAAGGGTCAGCACGCTGAACTGTGTCTTGGTCTCTCCAAGCTGAAGAGAAACATTTGGCACAGGGAACTCTGAGCACACCCCTCACATTTTGTCATTTGAGAAGCCCCAGGTACAATTTGCTTTGTGCTGTTACAAATAGCTCTGCTGTGGCTGTGACCAGCCTGATAAAGCTTTTCTTGCAGGCTGAAGGGAGGGTGCAGGGGAAGAAAAGTTGCGATGCTGATGATGGAGCAAAGGCTGGATGCTGTGGAAGGCGTTTCAGGGGTTGTGTGACGGTGGCTCCTGCTGAGGACACCCAGCAGCTGAGCAGCAACTGGTGCAGCACGGAGCGGTGTGAGAAGGGCAGTAGAAGTTCCACAGGCTCCTTCCTTGGATTTCATGGAGCTGCCAGCACTTGTGTGGGCCCAGCCTGAGATGGGCTGCTGCTCATGGGCAGCTTCAGTTGCTTCCCGTGACTGCAGAGTTGCTGCTCTGCAGAGCTCAGCTCCCATCTCTCCTCCGCCGCCGCTTTGTTCCCGTTCCCCCGAGCAGCAAAGTGGTGAAGGGAGCCAAAGGGCAGCTGCAGGAAATGTGCACATGGCAAGGGTGGGTTGAATTTTGATGATGTCTTCATCCTAATCCAGCCAGGTGTTTTCCTGCAGTAGGGAATGTCTGCTTTGCCAGGATCTTTGCTTTTCGCTCTCTCAGGCGGCATCCCGGCTGTTCCGAGCTCTGCTTTCTTTGTTCATGAGATTCACCCTCATCCAAGGGTCTCCAGGAACTGTCATTAAGCATTCTGCAGTAAGTTTGGCAGGGCATTAGGAATTCAATAGCCAAATAAATTTATGGGGTAAGGATGTATTTTTTTTAACACGCTGGAATTTGGGAATGACATGCTGTGCTATAAATAGAAGTGGATCAGAGTTCTGTTCGGGGTCTGGCATGAAGAAAAACTGAACCAGATGCTGAAAGCTGTTCTTTCTGGCTTTTTCTTCCCTGGGGGAAGGGACCATGTCAGATTCCTGAGATGTTGCCATACGCTGTTTGTTTTTCTTGGCTTTTGATCTCTCGCTGTTGAGATCTTACTGGGCATCATCCCTGTTCTCAGCCAAGTGGGCTGACTGGCCTTACTGTATTTAGCCAAGGGAAAGGGACTGCTGTGCCACGACTTGTGGGGCTGCAGGAAAATGTCTTAGCCACATGGTACCTCACAAGCTGAACAGTCCAATCCTTTGGTGCAGTTAAACACTGCATAAGAAATACATACTGGCATTAACTTGCTGTGGTAGAAATAAGCCCAGTAAATGGTCCATGAGGGGCAGAGGTCACTCTGGCACCTCACCTCCGAGCCACCTAGCAGCTGCCAGCTCTGTTGCAGCTGATTTTGCTGATCCTGCACACCAAACCCCACCCCTGCTAAGGCACTGGGAATGTGTGAGCCCGCTCTGGGTGTGCCAGCTGCTGTCAGCTGTGATAACCATGCTCACAGGTACTCGGGTAGAGCGGAGTCCCTCACGGGAATGAGAATCACAGCTCACTTGGCTACTTTTCACATCAGAGAGTGGCTCAGAGAACATGTGACAGTGGCTTCTTGGGATGCTTGTGTCAGGTAGAGAAGCTGCTGGCATTTGGGAGGGGGAATGGCTTTTTTCTTAGGAGTGGCATCCTGGAGGGCAGTAGCCTGCCCTTTGGTACTGTGGAAAATGTGTGTGGAGGAAGTCTGAAAATACATAGAGTAACAGAATGGAAAAGATTTTTGCTGGAGTCCTGTGTGAGAGGGTGGCCTTTTCTAGGTGGGGTTTGCTGTTACCTCTGTTACCTTGGGGTGTCAAATTGAAGTTGCAGCCAGGTTTGAGACCTACTGCAGCCTTTTCTGGGTGGTGCTGCTGCAGGCTCTGCTGCCTGAGATGTGTGAGCTGCAGGGAGATGTTTATCTGCATGCAGCAGTGCAATTCTGGAATAACCTGGGCATGACAAGGAGCTGCGTGCCTCTGCAGCTTGGGCAGAGCAGCACAAAGTGTAGCTGGTGCACTGTATTTTGGCTGGGTTAGGCTGTTCCCATGGGAATGCAATACCCAGGCTCTTCTGGACATTGACAGCTTCATGCTGCCATCGTGGAGCACAGGGTGAGCGGAAGGGGGCAAAGGCAGGGCAGCTGGAGATCAGTTCGTGTGGTGCTTGCAGACAAGGGTCTGCATTACCTGAGAGTTAAGGGCTTCTCTGCTCTGCTGCTGATTGCCAGCCTTGGGGCATCGGTTCCACATCTGCAGGTTGCAAACAAAACTGCTTCTCACCGAGCTCCCCCTCAGACCAGTCAGGAACGGAGGGGCTCTCTGCGTGACATCTGGCACTGTGGGGCCATGGCTGGGCTGACACCTCGTTCCTGCCCTGCTGCCCTGTGCTTTTTTAGAGGGATGTAGAATCCCACCTGTCCTGGCATGGTTTTGTCTTTCCTCGAGAAATGGCCGGAGTCTCTGAGCTTTCTGGTGCTCTGTAGGCAGCTGTGGCTGCCCCTGGAGCTCTGTGCCCTCTGTGTTGCTGGCCATGGGCAGATGGAGTCACAGCTGCTGTTGGATTTACTACTCAGAGGGCAAGGAGAGAGTGGGAGATGGAGGCAGAATAGTTGGGTGCTATTTGCTGGAGCAATGATTCCCTACTGATATTTCAGCTGGAATTGCTGTTTCTTTTCAGGACACAGGTATTGGGATGACCCAGGAGGAGCTGGTTTCTAACCTTGGTACCATTGCTCGATCAGGCTCAAAGGTAACTTGGGATGAGGACCCTTCTCCCTCCCTCAGAACCCTCTTCTGCAGTCACAACCACTTTTGTTCTCCCAGTAATTTTTCATTCTGTTTTGTCCCTTGGCCCTCAGCCCAGCTGTGAAATTACACCCTCTTGGAAGGTGAAACCTGCCTGTGGAGTCTTGTGGCTTTCACTGGCCTCAGTGGGAGGTGCAGGGAGCCCTGGCAGTGCTGATGGGCCCTGTAGCACTGCTGCACCCGCTGCCCTCACTCCAAACACCCTCCTGCTCAGCCATCCTTACCCACCCACTTGGCATTTTACCCCACGTCCAGGGGAGCAGCAGCTCTGTCCCCACAGCAAGGTGCTGTACGTGTGTACTTGACTTCTGTTTTCATCTCTGGAGGCACCATTTTAAGGTTTCCTGCTCCTGACTGACCGAGGTCTCACTTGTTTTCCTTTTACTGCTCTAAGCAGTGCTCCCCTTCTCCGGAGGTGCAGTCCCTGTGGAGAAACCCTTCTCCTTGGGAGCCTTCCTCAGAGCACTGATGCAGGAGCACGGGGTGAGGGTACTGGACTGCCAGGCTGCAGTGCCTGAGGAGCCCAGCTGGGGACTGATCACAGGCTCCAGCAATACCTGAAGTCACTGTGTGCTGGTTTGTGTCTCCTTTGTTCCTGCAGGCTTTTCTAGAAGCTCTGCAGAGCCAAGCAGAAGCCAGCAGTAAAATCATCGGCCAGTTTGGAGTGGGTTTCTATTCAGCCTTCATGGTGGCTGACAAAGTGGAGGTGTTCTCACAGTCAGCAGAGCCGGGCAGCCCGGGCTACCACTGGTCATCCGATGGGTGAGGCTGCAGGGTGGGCTGGCAGCACGGGGGGCTTGCCCAGACCTGGCATGGCCTGGAAGCTGTGCAAACACAGGGCTTGTGGGTTCTTTCAGGACCTGGCTGACTGGTTTAAGTCCCTCTCAAGTTATACACAGTAACAAAGCGTGGCCCAGATGTGCCGGTGTGGAAACTGCAAGGAGGGAGTTGCTTTGTCAAGCAGAGCTGTGGACGGAGTCCCTGCTTCTCCTTCCTTCCCTGCTGGCAGCTCAGGGGTCCCCACGCCACAGGGACAAACTCTTTGGTCAGGGAGCACCTCTTTGGTCTAATCATCCTCTGAGGTTTGGCTCGAGGCACCCGCAGAGAGCAGGGCTTGTGCAGTGCTGGGGTCTGCAGGCACATCTCCTCGTGGGTCACAGCTCTGGGCTCATCCTTTGCTTTTTGCTTGCAAACATCTGTGATGGCAAAGCTGTGGGCTGCTGGGCATGTTGAAATTGCAGCTTCTGAGGGTGACAAGCTCAGCATCCCCTTAAAATTTCCTCAGAATAAAGAATTTACTACGTTATTTAAATTCCTGAGAAAATTGAGACACCAGACTGGTTTGGGTTTTCAGTAGCTAGTGTCTTTGCAGAGCAGTGTGTCCTGAGTCTGGAATCTCTGTGGGGAAAACAGCTACATGTTTTTTGGGGTTTCTCAGAGGCACGAGAAACATTCAGGCAATCAAGACTTTTTTGCCTTTTCCTCTTGGCCTTGAAGTGTTGTGTGTGCTCTTAGTTGAACAAACAATTTCTCTGTTGTATCATGGGCGCACCTGAGGCACAAACTGACACTGTGTTTGTTTCTAATCCTAGTTCAGGAATGTTTGAGATTGCAGAAGCATCTGGGGTCAGAGCTGGGACTAAGATTATTATACACCTCAAAGAAGACTGCAAAGAGTTTGCAAATGAAGACCGAGTCAAGGGTGAGTAGAGGAGGGGAATTCTCTTACCCCTGGGGCTCTCTGAAGTCTGTTGGTGCCCACAGATGGGAGGTGAATTTACAGGTTTTTTCCTCTCCTGCTGTTACTGAGGGAATTCCTGCTGTGTTGTTTTCACAAAGCTGACCTTTCTGTGTCTTCTTTCCGTTCCAGAGGTGGTGACAAAATACAGCAACTTCATCAGCTTCCCCCTGTACCTCAATGGGAGAAGAATTAACACATTACAGGTGAGGTGGAGGCCACAGGCAGGTCACTCCTGGAGATGAGCCACTGGAATGCTCCACTGGAGCCAGGAAACAGCATGAAGCTGCTGCTGTCCCTGGAAATCAAGGGAGGATTTTCCAGGCTATCACAGACCTTGTAGTGATCAGTGTTCAGTTAATTAGAACAAAAGGAGCCAATCCAGCTGAAGTCATGCCTGCAACAGCCTGTTGACATTCATTGTGGAAAATTCTTGTGGAGATAGCAAGATCTGTGTCTTCCCTTTTCCTGAATTACTGTTTCAGTGCTTTATAATGCTTATTGTGTTCAAGCCATTGTAGGGATTGCTCATATTGCTGGTGTGCTGACACCTCTCACTGCAGCTCTTTCTGTCCTTTACATGGCATAGCCACTGCCAGGGAGTGGTTGGGGTTTTTTAGCAGCTCAGCTCACAGCCTGATTTATCCCCAGCTCCTAGCTGAGAACTGCTTGATGCTGGCATTTTCTGACCACTGCCATTATACTGCAGCCAGATCCATTTTCCTCAGATATTCTTGGCCCAATTGCAGGTATCACTTGGGAGAAATTAATTATCTTTGAAAGATAAATCTATGAATCATTTTCCTCCAGCATCTCCTCTTCTGATTGTTTAAAGCTTTCTCACCTAAGAGACCCTTTTTATTTCCTGGAATGTGGCACTGCCTGCACAGACTTTCAAGACCATACTTAAACATTTTACCATGTTAATTTATCTAAGGTACTGTAAGTGGTGTTATTAGTCACTGATTATTTATTTGGATTCCTGCAGTAATAGTGTTTCTGTTCCAAAGGCTTTCTAGCTGTGCCCCTTAAATTACAAAACCAGAAATAGCTTTAGACAGCTGTTTGCTCTCTCTACCTGACAATCAATAGAACAGGTTCCCTGGAGAAAAGCAGTAGTAAAGCAAGGGGTGAAATGCCCTTAATAGAGTCATGGACTTTTATCTTCTTATCAGAAAGTCTGTTTTCCCTTGGGTTACAGCAACAGCTTTATTCTCATTATGCTCCCATTTCATGCCTTTTTTAATCCAGGATCCTGGCTTTGTGTTTTTCCACACATCAGCATCAGTTCACTGCAAACAGAGCCACAGTTGGTTCCCTGTGGGGTTTCTCCTCGAAGAGCTCCTGAATGCTCACAGCATGGAGCTGGGGGCTTCTCTGGTCTAAGTGGGATAGCTGTTAGCTGCAAGTGAGCCCCTGAGAATGCAGCACTTTCCCTAACACAGCTACTGCAGAACACCTCAGCTCCCAGGGAGTCCGTAATCCTACCTGTGATCCTGCAAACCCTCCAGGATAATTCTGGAACAAGCAGCTCCTGAGGCAGAGGAACCCTTAAGGATTTCAGGGCTGCCAGGGACCTAAAACCCTTGGGCTCTGAGGGTGGGCTGGATGTTTGTGCTGTCCCCAGAAGTCATTCCTGTCACTCATTTGGGCTTGAGTGGCAAAGAGAGGCCGTGCCTGAGATGGACTTCACCCAGCTGGAAAGACAGTTCTGCGTTGAGTCCCACATCCTTGCTAGATGCAAGACTTTTGCTGACACCCTGTAAACTGAAACAGGCTGTGAGCATGGGCTGAGTGCTTCAGAAGGCACTGGGGGGTTAGAGCAGGAGCAGGTGGAAGCTGGAGTCCGTGGCTTGGGTGCATGTGTTCATGTGGGAGACAGTGCTGGAGCAGTGACCCTGAAGTGGTTCACAAAGCATCTCCCAAGCTGCTGAACAAATCAGCAGGAACCAGATAGTGCAGGACCTGCTTCACAAGCTCTTAGCTGAGACCTCCATCAGACCTCCATCTTAGCTGATGTCCTTCTACGTCAGAGAGGCAGGTCGGTTGCAAAAGGCTCACTTGAACTTTTCCTTTGCTTGCTGGTCAGGCCTTGAGAACTTGACCAGTAGTGCCAGTGAGCTGAGGTGTGGGGTCTGCCCAGGACAGCCTTTGGCAAGTGCGAGGCAAAGGAGGTTAGCCAAGTCCCCTTTGTTTTGGGCTAAACAAAGCTGCCCTGTATATGTTGCAAGGCAAGAGGTACCTCTGAGGGGTGGCCTGAGGCCAGGTGAGGGGCAGCAGCTTGCTAGTCCACGAGAACGTGCCTGAGCCGCATCTCGCTCCCGGGCTGCGCAGAGGAGTGTGTTTGAAAGGTTCTGTTTCCCTGCTCCGGCATCCCAGAGGGCACAGAGCTGATGGGAATGTTCTCCCTGCTCCTGCACAGGCCCTGTGGATGCTGGAGCCCAAGGACATCGGTGAGTGGCAGCACGAGGAGTTCTATCGCTTCATAGCGCAGGCCTACGACAAGCCCCGCTACGTCCTGCACTACAAGACCGACGCTCCCCTCAACATCCGCAGCATCTTCTACGTGCCCGAGCAGGTACGAGCCCTGTCCTGGGAGCGGGGACATCTGCCCAGCTCTCAGAAAGGGAGGAATGAGTGGGAGAGCTCCTCGGGGAAAGGAGGCAGATACGGCTGCAGGGAGGAATCTCCAGTGTGGCTGGGTGCTGCAGGGTAGTTGGGATGCTGAGCCATAACAGGAGCAGGGGGATGGCTCAGGTAGGTCCGTAGGGAAAAGAGACCAGATTTCAGCTCTCCTTGGGTTCAGCATCCACAGTGTGATGTGGGCACCCTGCATCTCCTGTCTCTTTTCCTGCAGAAGCCGTCCATGTTTGACATCAGCAGGGAAATGGGCTCCAGCGTTGCCCTCTACAGCCGCAAAATCCTCATCCAAACCAAAGCTGCAGACATCCTGCCTAAGTGGCTGCGCTTCCTCAGAGGTGTGTGTGGAACCAGGAATAGCAGGTTGGGGATGACGGCTTTCACAGGGATGAGGCAAGGGCTGCCCTCTTGAGCCTGGCACTTGTGTTTGCATCGCTGTTCAAGGATCGCTCTGTGTTCCAGGTGTTGTGGACAGTGAGGATATACCCCTGAACCTCAGCAGGGAGCTGCTGCAGGAGAGTGCCCTGATCAGGTAAGCAAGAGTTTCTCTGGACTGAGATACAAAGAAAAGATGGAAAGCTGTGAGGGAAAGGGGACAGTGGACTCACTACAGCCCTGCAGAGAGAGATGTTCACCTAAAATGTCTGGTCTTGCTCTAGCAGCTGTCTTTAAAAAGGCTTTTTCCTCCTGCAGGAAGCTGCGTGATGTTTTGCAGAAGAGGTTGATCAAGTTCTTCATTGACCAGAGCAAGAAGGACCCTGAGAAATATGCCAAATTCTTTGAGGAGTACGGGGTATTCATGAGAGAGGGGATTGTCACAATAGCAGAGCAGGACGTCAAGGTACCAGGAGTCTTGAAACACTGCAGCTGATGGGAAAGAATTCCATGAGCTGGGATGAGGGAGACTGCTACATAGAGCTTGCCCACCCATAACTTGTCTTCCTGGGTCTGCCAAGACCTATGGATTCTCTAATGCCCAAACTTTCACTCTTTCTGACTGGTGCTGCTTCCCATTTATCTTGAGACCCTGCAGAGTCTCTGTGCCCACACTTGTCAGCCCTCCCTGGTGCAATGTCAGCTACAGCAGGCAATAAAGGTGGGCCTTCCCCTCCTGCTGTCTTCTGCCTGTTTCCCATTTCCGGGAGAGCTTGACCTACATCCCGTCTAGCTCACTTTTCTGCCTCTGTAATATCTGCAGCGGGAAAAGGAGGGATTCAGAATCCCCTGAGCCTTTTCATAGGGCTGCCGAGAGGCACAGGAATCCTTGGGGCCGGGAAGGGTGGGGGGGAGCTCCGCGAGCAGCCCCTGAGCTGACGGGGAGCGCGTTTCCTGCAGGAGGACATAGCGAAGCTGCTGCGTTACGAATCGTCGGCGCTGCCGGCGGGGCAGCTCACCGGCCTGAGCGACTACAGCTCGCGCATGAAGGCGGGCAGCAGGAACATCTACTACCTGTGTGCCCCCAACCGGCACCTGGCCGAGCACTCGCCCTACTTCGAGGCCATGAAGAAGAAGGACATGGAGGTGGGCGAGCGGTGGTGCCACAGCCAGGGGAACACCCTGGGGTGCTGCTGCAGCGGCGGTCGGGGTTGGCCCTCGGGGGATCTGTCACACGCTCGTAGCTGCAGCGTTAAAGAAATCCGTTCGGCTGTTGGGAGCGTCCAGAGGGCCCTGAGAAGGGTGAAGGGTCTGGAGGAGAAACCGTGTGAGGAGCGGCTGAGGGCATTTGGTCTGGTCAGCTGGGGAAAAGGAGACTGAGGGGAGACCTCACTGGGGTCCTCAGCATCCTCAGAAGGGGCAGCAGAGGGACAGGTCAATCTCTTCACTCTCATGACCAGTGGCAGGACCCAAGGGAATGGCTGGGTATCAGGAGAAAGTTTTCACCCAGAGATGTTAGACACTGAGACAGGCTCCTCAGGGAAGTGCTCACAGCACCAAACTAGTCTGAGTTCAGGAATCATTGGACAATGCTCTCAGGCACGGGGTGGGATTGTTGGGGTGTTCTGCACAAGGGACAATGATCCTGATAGGTCCCCTACAACTCAGCATAATCTGTGATTTAGTACTTGTACAGACACCTGGTTCTTGTATCTGTTTCCTACCTTTGCTGGACCCCAGAGCAGGACCTGGGAGCTGCTGTGCAGGGCTGTAATGGTGTTACAGTTGTCCTGTGGCCAGGTGGCCCTCTCAGGACTGGAGTCAGTGCTGGTTCTCACTTGCCCTGGGCAGCAGGAGTTGTTCAGCTGCAGACCTGCCACCCGTGGTAACAAATCCCTCCAAGGGTTTGCTTTTATTTCAGGCCTTGTGTGATAGTCACTGTGGGGTTGAACCTGAGTGTCCTGTGTGTTCTGCTCTTTGGTGCTAAGCTGCCTTAGGAAGGAGGGAATGCTGTTACATCCCAAACAATGTGTTCCTGTCCCTCTCTTGGCGCAGGTGCTGTTCTGCTACGAGCAGTTTGATGAGCTGACACTCTTGCACCTCCGGGAGTTTGACAAGAAGAAGCTGATCTCTGTGGAGACAGACATTGTTGTTGATCACTATAAGGAAGAGAAGTTTGAGGAGAGCCGCCCAGGTACTGTGAGGCTCCCCTGGCCCCTCCTCTTGCACACTGTCCTGCTACCCTGAACAACCAGTGAGGGGACACCTTCCTCCCCTGCTCTGCAGCCCCCAAGAGCCTTCCACCCTCCCATTCTCATGGTCTGAGGCAACTTAGAGTTTCTGCAGATTCGTTTCATTTCACATGATCAAAGTTATGTCAAGTGTGGAGCTGCCATGATTTTATTTCAACCCCATGCATATATATCTGATGGCCAAACAGGAGCAGAGAGCCCCTGGCAAGGCATGAGCCTGCTCTCTCCAGGTATGGCACAGATATGGAGGTGTGTGCTCACTGGTGCTGCACTCCCATTGCCCCAAGAGAACCAATAAATGGCAGTGTGAAATGGAAGTGTGGAAACTCAGCTCGCTGTCCATTGCACAGAGGCATGCTCAGATGTGCCCTCTCTCCCTGCCAGCTGGAGAACGTCTGACAGAGAAGGAGGCTGAGGATCTGATGGCGTGGATGAGGAATGCCTTAGGCTCTCGAGTCACTGGAGTGAAGGTGGGTATTCTGTGTCTGGGTAACGTGGTGCAGGAGACACAGAGGTAACTGTCTAGGGAAAAAAGATGAGAGGTGGTTGGGGATCTGCTGCCACAGATTTTTCTTTGGACCCTGTGGGAAGTCATTCTGCTCTATGCCTCATGTGTAACTGGTGTGGATGCTGGCATTTGTCACTGGGTGATCAGTGTGCTAGCAGAAAAACCGTATCTCAGCATGTCCTGAGCAAAGCCCACACTGCAGTCGATGCTCAGAACAGGCTGGTGACTTTTCTTGCTTGTGGACTAGAAAGGTGTATTGGCAAGGAATGCTTTGGGTCCAGCTGCAGCCCCTACCTGTGGACTGCAGGGCCATTTGGGCCCCCATCTCTCCCGCCGGTTTAGACAGCTCCTGTATGGTGGGAATGAATCATGCTCAGGCTTGGTGTGAGGAGATTCCAAATCCTCAGACTTTCCCCACCCCTGAGAGGTGCTTAGTGCACGGCAGGCCTGACTGGTGCTCGTGCCCCAGGTGACCACACGGCTGGACACGCACCCTGCCATGATCACCGTGCTGGAGATGGGCGCTGCCCGCCACTTCCTGCGCATGCAGCAGCTGGCCAAGACCCAGGAGGAGCGAGCCCAGCTCCTGCAGCCCACCCTGGAGATCAACACAGGGTAAGGGCACACCAGCACCACCTGGGACACAGCAGCCCCTCGGATGTGGAGGCAGTGTGAGGCTGCCAATTAGCAGAGCCCTCCCCATTAAATGCCTTCATCTGTGAGGCTGAGTGGCACCTTTGACATGAGTCCCCCCACACACAGTGTCCAGCCCTCTGGGGACCATGAGGGTTACAGGGACAGATGGGAGAGAAGAGAGAAGCCCCTAGAACAGGAGCAAGGAAGTTGACTTTGCTTACCCACCGTGGTAGTGCACATACCTGTCTTCTCAAGTTTCTATGTATCCCTCCCTCCAAGTGTGACACGTTGTTCCCTTCCCCTCCCAGTCCCTGGAATGTTATCCCATCGGCTGATGGATGGTACATGCCTCCCCCGCCCCTCTCCCGAGGTTTCAAGTACCTGGGAAAGTTTCTCTTCCTCTTTTCCTCCTGGATCCCAGCCAAAAATAAACGTCCAGCCATCTGGGAGGAAAAGCAGCCCTTGATCCTGAAGGGCACCCTGCCTTCCCCTCGACATAGCTAGCCAGGGATTATTTGGGAGGGACAAAGGGTGCTACTTCAACCCCTGGGACTTAGCTGCTCGTTCTGGAAATACATTTCTCCCTGTGTCCTAAATCAGCACGTGTCAGTGTTGGTCTCTCTCTTACAGGCATGCTCTGATTAAGAAGCTCTGCGAGCTGAAGGACAGTCAGCCTGATCTGGCCCAGATGTTGCTCGACCAGGTGAGAGCCAGAGCTCCTCCAGAAGCAGCAGCATCCTTCCCAGAGCCGGCCTGCAGGCATGGCAGGGAGCAGGGTGAACCATTAGTGGGCAGGAGTCACGTCCTTCTGGGGTCCCTGGTGGTCCACATTTTCCTAGCAGATGCCCTAGAAGACATTCTTGGTCTCAGCATGCAGGTCCTGGAGAGTCCCTCCCTCCCTCAGACAGGCTGCTTTGGTGCTTATTTGGTGCTTCCTTCTCTTTTTCAGATTTATGAGAATGCCATGATTGCAGCAGGACTGAATGAGGATCCCAGGCCAATGGTGAACCGGCTGAACGAACTCCTCACCAGAATCCTGGAGAAGAACTGAGCCCCAAGGACTGAAGGTGAACTCTGTGCTGGTCTCTGGCCTCAGGCACAGCCACTCTCAGCAGCTGCTTGCAGGCACTGTCCAGCATGGGCTGTAATTATCAGATCCACTTGTTCGTTATCAGTTCTCAATTATCAGATGCACTTGTTCAAAGTGCACAGCTCTTAGCGAGGACAAAATCCAGAGGTTGTTGATTAAAAAGTGTGCCCAAATTTCCGACATGAGCCTGAAGAGTCTCATTGCATACTGTTTCTAAAAATGGCCTTTCTCAAAACAGATGTTGGCAGTGAGATTCCCAATTAGGTCTGTGAATACACCCCCCTATCCACAAAATCCCTGTGCACCCTTGTGCTCTGAACAAGCACTGGAAGAATTAATTAATTAGTTAAGAAACCTCCAGGTATGACCAGACAGGAGGAGTTTGCTTGCATGGAGACAGATTGCTGCCTTTGGCAGACAAAGACACTGTTGGTGGAACGTGTCAGTGCAATCCCGTGGCAGAGAAGATCACTGAGCTGCTGGATAAGTGAGTTCAGCCTGGTCTCGTGGAAAAATGGAAGTAACTGGGAGGCATCTTTCCACTGTGTGGCTTTCTGGAGAGTCTGTGGGATAATCTGCACGCCTAACCGATCTGTATTTATGATAAATAAACAGTTCTTGTTTTCCAGACATCCCCCCCACTTCACTCTCCTCTTTATTTTGCTGGGTTTTGTGTTTTCCAGCTGTTGAGGTTGGTTGGTCTCTCTTCAGATGCTGTTTGGTTCTTCAGGGCATCAAGCACTGGGCATGATGGCAGGAGAGGGCTGTGAAAACAAGGGAGGGTGGAGGGAAAGCAGGGGAATCTGTAGCTCTGAACCCCTGAGTTTTGTCTCTGAAAATGGCCAAAAAAAAACCAAACCCAAATGTAGCCCTTGGTTTGGATCAAGCAGTGGCTCTTCAGACAGAAATGCCATGCTAGATTCCCTCTGTGTCTGCTTTACACCATGCAAATGGTTTAGAAGAATCCTTTCTCCTGCTCAGTGGGGCTCTGAGCAGCCCTGGTACTTGTTTAGCTTATCTTTAAATTGCTAGATTAAGATGCTGGGACTGGGTTTGGTTAACTTTGGGTGCTGTGCTGGACAGGAGAAAACCTCCAGCTCTTTAAGCTACAGGAAGGCTGGCTGTGCACAGACGAGTGAAAAATTCCTGCTGCTTGGGGGGACCATTTGAGAAATGTTATTAATATCACCTAACATTTCGTTTTTATTCAGATCCAGAAGAGGGGGGGAAAAAAGGTGATAGTTTAGAGAGTGCTGAGATCATCAAGGAGCCACCTTCTCCATCCCACAGTGCTGGTGATACATCCTGTCAGGAACACTGTGGCCAGCAGGACCAGGCAGTGACTGTCCCCTGTGCTGGCACTGCTGAGGCTCCTCCAGGCCCCTCACCAGAACAAAGACCCTGAGGGGCTGGAGCTGGGAAGGGAACGGAGCTGGGGAAGGGGCTGGAGCCCCAGGAGAGGCCGAGGGAGCGGGAAAGGGGCTCAGCCTGGAGAAAAGGAGGCTTGGGGGGAACCTCCTGGCTCTGCACAACTCCTGACAGGAGGGGACAGCCGGGTGGGAATTGATCTCTGCTTCCAAGGAACAGGGACAGAATGAGAGGAAACAGCCTCAAATTATGCCAGGACAGGTTTGGCTTGGATATTGGGAGAATTTCTTCACTGGAAGGGTGGTTAGGCACTGGCACATCTGCCCAGGGCAGTGGCAGAGCTGCAATCCCTGGAGAGATTCAAAAGACGTGGCTGTGGCCCTTGGGACAGGGGCTAGTGCTACATTAACTCGAGGATCTTTTCCAACCCAAGTGATCCTGTAATTGTAAGAGAGAATGAAGCAATTCAAACCCTCGGTGCTTTGTGCTGTGAGCAGCACAGCAGGTGAGCGAGGTATCCTGCAGGCTGCACACCTGATAAAGTGTCTAAGAGCAGCAGCGTTGATCCAGTGCCTGAGCTGAGGCTGGATGCTGGTCTGTAACCTTGGCTGCACTGAGAAGCAGAGCGTCCTTGGAGTGAGCTGCCTGTGAACTGCCTGGCACATCTTCAACTCCCCATCCTGAAAACCCCCCAGGAATCCCAGCAGCCCTTCGGGTGCTCATTTTTCTGTAATGAGGGATTTGTGACCAAAAGGTCAAATAAGCTGTCTGTTACTGGAGTGCACAGCTGCCCTGTTTCCCCAGCAAACAGGGTGATGGTCCTGGGATGCAGGAAGAAGCAGGATCAGGAGGCTGCCTTGGCCCAAATCTCACACATTCTATCGCTCTGCTTTGTCTGAGCCACTGGATCTCACCCTGGGACTCGGCTTTCCCTTTGATTTTGCCTACACCTGCAGGGAATGCTGGTGTGTGAGGATGAGATTCCTGGCTAACAGAGCAGACCCCAGTGGGAAAAGGTGGATGCATGGCATCATGCTGATGAACACAAACCAACGTGCTGACAGGAACACAGGCAAGCTGCTCTAAAGCTGCATAATGATTCTGTGTCTGAAAAGGCAACAGAGGCTCTTTGGTAAATAGTTTTTTGGCTGTAAGCAATGCTGCTTTGTGCAGAAAATTGATCTACTGGATTTGATTTTTTTTTTCTGGGATCTTATGTCCAGCTGCGTGGTTTTATCTCCTGTTAAGTTCCCGGGGTTTTGTGGGGGGATTGTTCATTTTTCTCCACCAATTAAACTCTGTGTGCTGAAAAGCCATTGGAGATAAACAGCACAGCTTCCTCCCCTGCCTGCCCGGGCTCATCAGCTGTGAAGTCCAAGCTACATTCTCCAGGGCAGAAGATGGAAAATATTTACGGGGAGTGAAATCCAGTTTGAAAGGCCATTCCGGAGATCTCGTGCTTTTAAACTTGGCCAGAATTCCCCTCACGTCGGGTGAAACTGGACTGGCCATAAAGTGCTTCACGGGGCCAGACTGAGAACAGTTTTTCTCTTGTCCAGACTTCCTGCTGAGACCATCGAGAGAGCCTTGGGTAAGCTCCAGCTCTGTGATTTATGGACTAAGCACAAGCCAGGAATCCGCAATCTAAGCTCCTTGAGCAGCAACTGTTTAAAACATTATGGGAAGAAACGGCCACTGTTTCCAAGAGAAGAAAAATTGGGAGCCATTAATAATGTTTAGCACTTCTGCAGTTATTAATTAATCCTCTTGCTCTTGTTGTGAGGTGAGTCAAAATTATTCTCACTGTACAAATAAGGTCTGCGTGGAGCTTAAGTAGATTTCCATAATTCAATTCCTTATACTTCAATCAGCTTTAAGGACACAGCACAGAGAGTCCAGAATCCCAGCACTAAGTGAAACAGAGAGATCCAAGGCATGAAAAAAAAGGCATTCAATACCTGCTGGATTTGAATGAGGCAGTAAAAAACTTCCAGCACCTTCAAGAGGCTCTGCCCAACACCCTGCTCAGTTGAAAGTTCTTCCCAGAGCAGTTCTAGGTTCGCCCAAGCCTTACCCATTGAAATCATGTTGTTTCCCACTCCTGGGTTTAAAAATTCCTGGGATTTCAGAGAATCTATGGAAGTTTGGCTGCTTATTGGAATTATCCTGTACTAAGTCCTTTCCAGCTGGTTTTCTCCCCAGTTGTTTGGGAAGAAAAGAATGCTAAAATCTGTCTTGCTCTCTACCCAGAACTGCTCCCATCCCGATGCTTCTGGAGTGAGTGAAACATGGGTTTTCCTCTTCTTTCATCAGCAGGAAGGTTTTCTTCCAGGAAAAAAAAAAAAATTTAAAAAAAAAAGGTCATTTGCTGTCCCTCTGTTCTCTGTTACCTCCCTCTCTCCACTTCACCTGCATCTTCCCTGGGGCACCTCTGGCTGATGCTGGGGTTCGATGCAGGCCGGGCCAGGGGAGGATTCTCACTCCTTGCCCCATTCTCCCAGGACAAACGGTGCTCCTTGGTGCTGAGCTCCTGCTAGCAAGAGTCTGATCTAAACTCACGAGGTTCTTCAATTTACATCCCTCCTGGAACTGGTTGGATGTGCAAACAATAAGCAAATAAGTAAATATAATAGATAAAGTGTGCCCTAAGTCCTGGCTGAAATGGAAGAGCTGGCAGGAGCACAGGGACCAAGGAAGTACCTAAATTTGTAAAGACTCCTGATGGTCTCATTGGTAAATCTATTTACAGCAGCAGGAAAGAGGAAAAATTAGGGAAAGGAGCAGAGTCTCCTCCTCTTTTTAACTCCACATGGCAAAAGGTATTGTAATGACTGTGCATTAAACATCTACCAAGTGCCATGATAGGATCTGCAGGGGGTTGGGGTCAGTTAATCCAGAAGCAGGCTGAGGAGTCAAGCAGAGCTCGTTCTCCTTCTGCAGCCCAAGAAACCAGGGGGTAAGCGGGGTTCAAACCCAGTCAATAAACCAGTCCTTCATGGAACTGTGCCACGTTCAATCCTTGGAAGCCCAGGGAGGCAGAGGGAGATTCAGCTGCAGTTTTGTTTCACTGACGCCTCTCGATCCCTTGTTCTGTCCCAAGCAGTTCAGCAGGGAGCTTCAAAAACAAATGTTCCAAGTTATCCTGCAACATGCTCCAGGAAATCTGAAAGGCTTTCAGAGGGGAACTGTATTTGTAATGTGTTCAGAGATTCTTTAATGCCCTGGCTGAATGATGGGGATTCTCCTTGGAAATTCATTTCACTTCCCAGGAGAAGGGGACGGATGCAAACCCAAACTTTCCTCACTGGAATCGTGGCTGCATCTCTGATCACTGCTGCCCTGAATTGAATCCATTTGTACGGAAAGCTTAACAAAATTCATCTGAAGATGCCAAAGAGCCACCAGTGTTACAAGTCTTAAGAGAAAGCAGGGGATCTGCTCTTAAACTGAGCAGAGAGAAAGTGAAAGAGAAATTGGGAGCAATGCTGACTGCAGCACACTAGGGGTGAATATGCACATCCTGTATAATGTGTAATTTGTGTATTCATAGATATGGAGATAATCATATTAATTAAACCCCCCCAGCACAGCGAATTCCAGCAGTTACTTTGCAAACCTTTTTTCACGTCAGCAGTGCTGTTCACAAGTGCCATGAGCGTTGTTCAGTGCCCAGACAGCCCCAAGAGCGACAGTTTGACCCTCCTGCCTCTCCCAGGTGCTGCTGTTTCAGGGCCCTGCCTGCATTCACACAGATCTTCTTCAGGCATGAGCTCAATTAAGCCAAATTGTTCATTTTGGAGCCCTGAGCCGTATCTGATACACAGCAGTTCCCTGGCAGGAGGAAAAGTGAATTATTAAAAGCTGGGAGTGGAATTCCAGGCTGCCTGAGATCAGGGAAGGCTGCTTCTCCTTGCTGAAGCCTCCAGCTGCTGCTGGGTACAAACAGTGCCCAGAGAACCACAGGTTTCTTACCTCTAGGAATGCCCTGTGAAACAGATGCCCATTTGGTAGCCAGGATGCATCACTAAGTTTTTTGGATGCATCTTCACTGGGAATACCACAATTCCTTTGGCTTTTGAGTGCTTTTGAGTTCAGTTCAAGGCATTGTGCACGAGAGGCTCCTGGGCCTTGTGCAGTTGCTGTGTCTCCGTTCAGAACTGGAGCATTTTCACTCTCTCTGTGCAATGGGCACTCACAAGTTCTTGCAGGATTTTCTTCCGAGGGCTCCCGATTCCCATCAGTGCAGCAACTTGAGCAAGAACTTGAATGAAGCAGCAGAAGTGTTGAAAGACACAAAGCAAAGGATTTCTTCACACTGGTTTTGCACTGACAGGGACATTCACTGCAGAAAATACACCCCTTCTGTTCTGCCAAAAGAACCATTCTTTGCTCACAGTTCAAGGCTTTCCAGCTAAAATTGTTTCAACAGATTAAAAATTCAGTTGCTTGGCTGGAAGTGAAAACTCACAGGGTCTCAAGAGTTTATTTAATTCTAAAAGTTGTGGTTGATTCTTTTTTTTTTCTTAAGGTTCCCAAGCAGGCAATGCTATGTCAAATTACGGGTCTTTTGGTGATGTCAAATTATGGAGTGAAATGTTAATTACAGGACAATGTTAGGTGTAAAGAGACCTCATCTTGCTCACCATGAGAACTGATCTGTAGCTGCTGATGTTTCCGAAGCTCCAGCGTGTAGGCTTTCAGAGGGGAACTCCTTCCTCTGCCTCTTGGCCTTGCTCAGGAGTCATTTTGGGTCTTGCCACAGCCACACTAAGCCTTGAGAAAGAAGTCCAGATTTCAACACTGAAATCGTAATTGAAAATGCAGACGCAGTGTGTGAACCCTCCCATCACAGCTCGGGTGATTTTACACCTGCAAACCTTTAGCCACAATTAGCTAATGCTTTGGAGAAATGACTCTTGATCCTGACTCCAAGGTGACACTCATTAAGAGGATCCTAACGAAGCTAAACGAAGTGGGGAAAGAGCGCTTGTTTTCCTGCTCGACATCAGGCACAATAAAGGTCAAATTAAAAAGGCAATATTCTTTTGACAGAAAAGCTCGGGGAAAGCTTAAGCTGTGCCACTGCTGACCGCAAAATTTCAGCATTTCCATAAATTCCTGTATGAGCAGCACAGCACTGATCACAACCCCGGTGAAGGGCCACAGGTGAGGTTTCAAGGTGGAGACGAGTGCTTTTAAATGGCAGTTCCGTGCAGACGAGCAGGCGCTGTGCGTTTCTCTCCCTACTTAAAGTTTCTATTTTTACAGCCAGATTGATTAATTTCTAGATATCGGAATTCCTTAGAAACGCAAACGTGCAGTTCTGCCCTTCGCCTCAGTGACAGGCTACGCCGAGGCGTGGATCAAACGCCCTCTCTGTTCTCACTTTACATCCCCCGCTCCGCCCCGGCCGGGGCTCGCTGGGGCCGTGAGGGGGGACGCGGCGGCCGGGCCCGCCCGCTCNCGCCGGCGCTTGCGGCGCGGCGCCCCCTGGTGGCGGGGAGGGGGGGGTGTCGGAGCCTCGTTGCTGGCATTACGTCACGGGTGTGACGTCACGCGGCGGGGCGAGTGCGGGGCTCGGGCCGGGGCGGCCCCGGGCTCGGGCCGGGACAGCAAAGCGAAGGGTTCGGGCGGAAAGCCGAGGCCCGGCTGGCCCGGCCCGGGAGGCGAGGCCCGGTAGGATTCCTTGGAGGCCTTTAGCGCCTCCAGCCTCCGAGCAAACTTCTTAGTGGCGCTGGGGAAAGCGATTCTGAAGCGTTTGTCGCTGCTTCGTGGAGCGGCGTGGACTCGGATCTGCGGGCTCAGAGGGGCCAGGAGCAGCACATCCCGGAGGGCTCAGGGACTCTGGGCACAGCCTGGAGGCACAGCCGCGGGGGGATGGCTCCCCCCTGCCCGAGGGCAGGGAGAGACGGGACACTCCGGAGAAATGTGTCCCTGTGAGGGGGGCAGGCCCTGGCACGGGGTGCCCAGAGCAGCTGGGGCTGCCCCTGGATCCCTGGCAGTGCCCAAGGCCAGGCTGGAGCTGTCCTTGCCATGGCAGGGGGGGATGGATGAGCCCTCAGGTGCTTTCCAGCCTTCCCGTGATTCTTGGTGTGGGCCTGCCCTGAAGGGAGGCAGTGCCGGCTGCTTTGCTGCCGACATTTGGTCCCTGAACCAGCAGACACACATGTGTATTTTAACCGTGGAGCTTTTGGATACAGCCAAAATTACAGCCCAGCAAAACCAGTTTGATCCCAGTAAAGCCTAAAGGCAGTGACATAGGCTGTTGCTCAGCCTGTATGAGCTCTTAAAAATGACAGACTGGGTTTTGTCTACAAAAAAAAGGCCCGTGTGTGCTTTGGTATCTGTTTAAAATGCTGTTCTTCCTGTCCTGGCCCCTTCTTTCCCCGTAGATTTTGGTGCTTGGATTACAGCAGTTACCTGGACACCAGTACAGGTGGGCCAGAGGCAAACAGAAAGTAAAGGAATCGTTGCCATAAGCTTTACATTTGGAAGAAAAAGGACATCAAGTTCTTCTGGCTCTTTGCTTTTCCCACTGGGTCAGTTTTCATCAAATGCAGAGTGCTGAGGGGTTCAGTGTAGCTCCTGTGTGTGATTTTAGCTGAGAAGAGAGCGAGTTATTCATTGCTACACATTAATGCAGTGGCAGTGCAAAAGCTGCATTGTCACCTTTTCAGAGAAACCAACATCCTTTGTTCCATTTCACTTAATGTTTGTCTTCAACGCGATCACAGATCAGAAGACGTGACTTTTGGAGAATGCTGAACTTTGTTTTCACCTTTCCATTAATGACTCTGTTTATCCTCTTGCCCCAAACACCGCTGCTCCATTCTTGATTACAGAATAGCAGAGCTGCTTGCCATGGCCCCAGTTGCCCCTGCTGGGGTGGATCAGCCCCCCGGGACAGCTCACCCTGTGCTGGGGAAGAATGATGGGCTGCCCAGCCGTTCCCTGTTCTGACAGCTTCATCCTGGTGGTTGGGGACTCTCCCAGCTCATTTCCTGAGGTAAAGAACAGAAAACCAGGACAGGCAGAGGGTTAATGTCTGTGGGGTGGCACTGGAAGTGTAAGTGCTCCGTGACAGCTGTTTGTTTGCAGCTGCATTTTGAAACTTGTCTAGCTGCATTTTAATAATTTGAAATGCCTTGTATTGATTTTGTTGGATTTTAATTAATCGTTTGGTCCCTTGATACTCCTTTAGAGAGGAATTACCCCTCTGATAACACGGAGAGCTCTTGTTATCAGCTGAATGTCGGTCTGGATTTTTATAAACCGCGTTGATTTGGCTTAATTTTATTATCCCTATTTATTCATCAATTCCCATATAAGCCCTTTCTTTATCAGCCTGCTGTTGAGCTCAGTCTGCACGATGGGTGTTTACTTCCCTAATTGTCCTTTGTGAAGAGATCCCAGTGACTCCTGCCTGCAGATGCTCCGAATCTGTTGACAGGAACACCTTCCTCAGCAGCTGCTTTTCGGTGTGCTTGGGATTGTTCCTAAATATTCTGCTTTCAGCACCATCAGGGGATGGAGGCTGTGGAAATGTTTACTGTCTGCAGGATTAACAGTTCCACGGTTCGATGTAGTGGCCTCAGTAGGTTTTCCTTCCTGGTTTCCATTTACACCAAAAAAGGTCTTTTTTAAAAGTCCTTAGCTTTTTCTGACGAGGTAATTTTACCTCCTGGTTTTAATGCATTGCATTGTTTATATTCAGAATCCAATTCCATCACCGTGATATTTTTTTTACATCTCTGCTTTTATTATCGCTCTGATTATTTTCCTTTCTCTGAAAACCGAGTGAGTTTTTATCACGTCTTGTTCTCTTTATGGACTTCTGAGGCCTCTACCAAAATGTTTTTATTCGGTCCTTGAAATCAATCGTGTTATTCTCTTAAAACTAGTAACTTGTTTTCATTCAAACCAGTTTGATTTTTGCACCACCAGCTGCTTCTCTTTGTGATTTTTGTGTTACTGTGTTTGCATACAACCAGGAGCACTTGCACCTGAGCCAACGTTAGTTTGTATTTTTCTCTTCACTTCCCCTTTATCCTTCCAGAGGAGGTGCAAAGTGAATTTTCTGTCCTGGTAGAGGGACACTTTGTTGTTAAGGAGTGATTTAAAGTTCTGTCTAGAATGGGGTGGACCTTTTAGTGCCTGTGAAATGCTTGGAAATGCTTTGCCACATGAACAGGGTGCTGGCAGGGCGAGGTGCAGCCCTGAGCAGGAATGTGAGGCTGAAGGGATCTCAGATATGGGAGGGGTGGTGCCAGATGCACGCTGCTGCTGATCCCTGCTGAGATTGCTCCTTGGAATCTCACTGTGGTTTTCCTACCTGGCATTCCCTTGTTTAGAGTCCTGAATTAATTTCTGGTCTCCTGTTTTCCACTTCTGGTTCTGTCAGCCTTTTCTGGCGCAGGGAAGCTGGCAGAGGGCAGGACAGCAGGAGCTGTACCCTCTTTGCATTCCTGTTTTGCACTTACATTTGTCCTCTCCCCACAGAACAAGCCCTGTTGTCATCAGTGTTAAATTTTTTGCACTTTTGCGACCGCAGAGCCCCTGCACTGTACAGATTCACTGTCCTGGCTTTCTAAAGTAGTGATAAAAGTGTTGGTTAGTGCAGGAACCCTCAGAGAACAGACTCTAGTGAAGAATCCATAAAAGGATGGAGCATAATGTGCTTTTTCAGAAGCCACACCATTGACATGTAGGCTCTTCTCCCTCAGGAACTGGCAGGAAGATTTTTTGTTACTAGATTTGGTCTGGAGGAATCCCTAGAGACCTTGTCCTGGTGTGGGTGCCAGAAGAAACACTGCAGAAATTCTTCCCTTTTGCAGTATTTGGTCTGGCTTGAGTGGAAGTTTTGTCACCAACCCTCGGATCTTTGGCTGCAGCTTCCACTAAAGGAGAAGGAGGTGATGAAACTTGCAGTGCCAAGCCAGCGTGGTGCATCCCATCATCCTGCTGCTGCCACCACTCTGTAATTAGCAGCCAGGCAATTAGCTGATTGCTGAAGACTGGGGTGAAGCTGGAGGGAGGGGTGGGGGAGAAAGGTGACTCTCTCCAGCAGGTTCATGTTTTTCCTGCACTGGGGACCCCAGACAATAATCCAGGTTTTGTTTTTGCCTCACTCTCTCATGTGAAATAACCCCATTTTCCCCTCAGCATTTCTTGTGAAATGCCAGAGATTCCTTCCAAGGCGCTTTCCTGGTTTGGAGATTTTCTTTGAAGATGAGGAATTGAGGAGGAGCTGTGCTGAGGCACCGCTGTGGTGCTCAGGAGGGGACAGGGGCTGTGCCGTGTGCGGGCTGTGGAGCCTGCCCAGACTGATGACTCGTTCTTGGAGGCTGGAGAATTGTTCCTGGAACAGAGAGACCCTGGAAAGCAGCAAGTGAGCAGGCCCAAATGTTGAGTGTTTGAGGGCATGTCAAGCTGGGCTGCCGGTGGAAAAATGTTTTCAGGGGTTAAAAGAGAGGCTGCTCTGAAAAGTGGGAGGGTAAGAGATGCTTCAGCTGTTTGGGTTTTTTGAAGGGCTTTGTGATTTAGCTAAGTAATTACAAGGCAGTAAATTGAAGGCATGTACTAGGTGCATCCTTTTAAAACATAGAATTACAGAATGCTTTGAATTGGAAGGGATTTAAAAGATCATCCAGTTCCACCCCCCCCGCCGTGGGCAGGGACACCTTCCACTATTCCAGATTGCTCCAGGGCCTGTCCAAACTGGCCTGAAACAATTCCAGGGATGTGGCACCGTGTGCCAGGGCCTCACCACCCTCACAGGGAAGATTTTCTTCCCCATGTCCCATCTAATCCTTCTCCCTGGCAGTGGGAAGCCACTGCCCCTTGTCCTGTCACTCCAGGCCCTTGTCCAAAGTCCCTCTCCATCTTTTTTGTAGGGTCCCATCAGGTACTATTGAAATGATCATCAAGAGCAGTCATTTCACACTACACTAAATCCATCCTTTTCCCTCCATTTTCCAGGTTCTAGCTTTCATTCCTACTGCTCCTGCTTTGCTCCATTTTGCTGATCCACATTTACTTGGAGGGCACAGCTGGGCTATAGATTTGGCATCTCAGCAGACAGGTAAGTGCTGCTGTTTATTTTCTTGGTGATTTGTTGAGCCCTAAAATCTTCCAAAATGAATATTATACTGGAAGAGGTTACTTTGAAAACCATTCCTGTTTGAGCTCAATAAACTGCTGCCAAAGCTGCTCGTTAGGAGCAGCAATAGCAGCAACTGCAGAAGTGCTGAGATGTTGAACAGAGCAGGAACCTGTAAATGCAGGTCTGGAAAGGGAAGAATAATACAGATAAATTCTTTTTGCATCATAGGTTTGTCTGATCTAATCTGCCTGGGACACTGAACATTGGTAGCAAATGCCCAAGAGCTGATCTGCTTTAAATTTGATAACAGGAACTCACCATAAATTATCCAGCAGTACAGATATGTCTGAGGTATTTAAAGCCATGTAGGATGTGAGATTTGTGACTTTTCCTCATGCTGTGTCCTTAGAAGAAAATGGTCAATTTACAGTTATAACTACACCAGTGTTCTGCCCAGAAAAAGTAAATTTATGAGCCAGCTACATAAAACTTTTGTTTCTTTCTAACAGAAAATTACTCCAAGATCCACAGCAAAATGCTCTGCAGGTCTGGGAGCCTGAGTTTAAAATAAATC
The DNA here is from genome assembly GCA_013396955.1 of Regulus satrapa. Taxonomy (NCBI): domain Eukaryota; kingdom Metazoa; phylum Chordata; class Aves; order Passeriformes; family Regulidae; genus Regulus; species Regulus satrapa. The sequence goes on along the minus strand of VWZN01002767.1, from coordinate 538,558 downwards.
CATTAACATCTGTAATTGCTTATAGGAAAGGCTGAGCCATGGAAGTGTGTAACCAGCATTCCTCAGCCTCTCGTGTGCAGCCAAGCCATTTGAGCAAACAGTCTCCCATGTGTTTCTCCTGCTTTTTCAGTCTTTCTCTGCCCAGAGCTTTCCTGGAGTAACTGCACCACAGCTGCTGCTCTTCCAAGTGAAACACTCTGGTTGAGGTTTGAAAGAAGCAGGTTTTGGGAGCAATATAAAACCCCATGTAAAACAGCCAGAACCATCCTGAGCTCAGGACTGGGGGGAAGAAGGGGACAATGAAAAGATGTAAGAATAGAGCTCTGGTTTTAATGCTGCCTGGGGGGTTTCTATCTGGATACAGTACCCAGGGCTGTTCCAGGTAATCCCTGCCTAGTACTGCTGTTCTTGCTGTAGCTGAAAAGATGAAGAAATTAATTTTAAAATGCCATTTTTTTAAAGTCTGTTTACCTCGTGTATGTGACAGCAGTTTGGCAAACGTGGTCAGTGCCACGGTTTACTGGTGCTTTATGGTTACTCAGGGGAAGAATTCCAGCAGGAGAGCTGATCCTATGTGAGCAGCTTGGAAGTAAGAGGAGAGAAAAGGTGAACGTGTTTAATGGAATTGTTCTCTGACTTGTCCTAAAACCCCTTCTAAAATGCCAGAAATTCCATTTATTTGCATCTCAAAATGAGGTTGGGCTCTCCTCTCTGGAACGGTAGTGTCTCAAAGCAGAGTTTAACGCTCCAGCATCGCTGCTTGAGCTGAAGGATGGGTTTTTTCCTGCTCCATTCACTGGTCTTGTGCTATATAAATGGCAGTAGGAATGTGTATAACAAAAGGACAGTCCAGATCCAGAGCTCCAAGACAAAAACCTACCCCATATCAGATACCTGCTTTAAAATCCCTCCTCCCCTTTGCCAGTGTGACTTGGGCGTGTCTGTAGTACAATTATAGGGACAGTGTTTGGGGGCAGTTTGTGCTGTTTCTAATCTTAGTATTTAATGCAAATTCCCTTCTCCTTCAGCAGTTTACCTCTTGTCCCTCAGTGCATCTGCCTGTACCACCATGCATGACCAGCTGCTTTTGTTTCTGCGTTTAAGGCCTTTCAGAAGTGTCTCTCTGAAGCTCTGTAGCTTACCATGATGATCCTACACATGCCCTGCACAACCTGAGGTGCCTAATTTGAGAGTCTGCTCAGGAACCAGCTTGTGAAAGCAGGTGATGTCCTTGGAGGGGAAACGGGCTCTGCTGGATGTGGATGAAGTGTGGAAGAATGAACTGCTGGAAGTGCCCCCTCTGTCTGGTGAACTCACTGGAGTCTGGAGAATGGACAGCTCGGAGGGGCTGGAAGGGTGATGGAAATGTGAACTGATTCTGGTGTTTCCCCCTGCCCTCCACGGTGTTTGTAGGCCACAGTGTCACTGGAAAGCCAATGGATGAACAGGACAGTGACTTTAAAGAGTTGTGGGCAAATATTTTGAGTAGGGCAAAGAGAAAGGCTGGGGATGCTGAGGCAACAAAGAGGATCCAGAACAGACCAAAGAGCACCACAACACGAAGCAAATTAAGAAGAGGCAAAGCTGCTGCAAAGAGCCAAACCCATCTTCACTTAGCAGCAGTGAAGGAGACAAACTTGCTTCGAGATCTGAGCCCAAAGGAGCACAAAGAAGATGGTGATGCTGCAGCCTGCAGTGGTGAGACTGCGCAGGGGGATGGAGCAAGGAGCCCTCTCCCTGGCAGCCAGCTGAGCACAGGCAGCACTGAGTGTAGCCAGAGGCCTGTGACAGGTGAGTGACCTGCAATTGTTCAAACAGAAGATGGGCAAGGACTGGAAGGACTCTGTAGCTCAGTGAAGGTTTTGAGAGATCCATCCAGAGGGGGCACAGTGGCACTGTTGGAAGCGGGCTTGCCCCTTACACGGGTTTAACCTAGGAGTGTGTTCTGGGCTGCAGGCAGATGTCCCTCAGTAAGGTGAGGCCTTGGTATGAAGTGATTTGTTGGCCAGTCCTTTTTCACTGTTTTTTGCAGTATCAGAACAGAGAAAAGTGCTCTTAGATCATCTAGAAGCAAGCTCAGTGGTGTTTTTTCACTCAGTGCTTCATTGTACGGTGACATATTGTCACTGGATGTTGTCAGGGGCAAAAACACGAATGAGTTAAGAAAGGTGTTGGCTTCCTTCATAAAGGATTTCAGTAGCTGTTAAGCATGATGGCCAGAATGCATCACCAGTGATGGAAGCCCTTAAACTGATAAATTAGGTCAGTCAGGAATGGGACATTGGGTGGTGGGAATGCTGGGAGAGCAGGGCTGTGGGACTGCCTTCCTTGTCCCTGCTGAAGACCTTCATGCAAGGTTTCCTCAGTATTCCTGCCTGTAAAAGGGATACAGAGGTCTCTAAACACCCCTGGAGCGCAGAATCCCGACATTGTTACTGTGGCTCCACAAATTGTTCACTTCTCCAAGAGTGGCAGAACTGAGCCTGGCCCAAGCTGCTTTCAGGAAATGGCCTCTTAGCAGCTCTCAGTGTGTGTTTAAAACTGCCTGGTAGATCTGGTGTTTTCTCCCCCTCTAGTAAATCCTTCCAGTGGCCGTTCCCAGACTGCCTTACCCTTCCTTCCTGCTGCTCCTGCAGGACCCTGCTCCTCGCCCACGCCGAGGGTGCGGGTGGCAGAGCTGGTGGTGGAGAGAATGCAGCAGTTCAAGAGGATGGCACCCGAGCAGCTGAAACACAGCTCGGGTGGGAGCGTGCCAAAGGCTGCAGCCAGCGGGGATTTCCCTGCCAGGAGCCAGGAGCAGAACCCTCCTGAGGATGGTACGTGGCTCCTCTTGGCTCTGGCGTGTGCAGAATGAGTGGCTGGTGAGAATGGTTGCCCGAGGAGCAGTCCTGGATCCCAGGGCTTTGTTCCCTGCTGGCCTAGTGGCTTGCTGTGCAAATCACTCCAGGTGACAGTGAGAAAACTTTGTTAAAGTACTTTTTTCACAGCTCTTCTCTGAGGCTGGAGTAACCTTGTGTAAATTCTAAAGGAGTCTTTTTGGAAACGAGTTGAAGTTCCAACAGAATCAGTGAACTTTGTCATCTTTCCCTTGGTGCAGTGTTAGGCAGCTCTTAGGTAGCCCTCATCTTTGGTGCATCTCTAGGCACTCTCTAAGGTGATGTGTTCAGCACTGATAAAGTGAATTCACAGCAAATTTTACTCTGGGTGGTTCTTTACAGATCAAGTCCCTGTTGGTCCTGCGTGGACATGAAAATCTGCTGTGTTATACATTTAACATATAAAATTCCATATTCTCCCCAGAAACTTCAGCCAAAACTGTCCCTACATTGTCTCTGACATGTGATGCACTGCGAGCATTTTGAATTTGAATTCAAAATTGAATTCAAATGTTCAATTCAGAATTGCCACCTCCTGCTCCTGGGCTGTTGCAGTCTTGGAGTGTTGGAAAGGAGCAGGTTGTCCCTTTCCTGGCAAGGGACCAGGTGTGAAGACGCAAGAGAAAAACTGCAATGAGTTTTTGTGTGTCTAGTTTAATAAGCTAACAATGACAAGTGTAAGAGTTTCTCACCTTCCATAGAGGATTTTGTTTTCCATCTTATATCTTATGGCCTTCTTTGCCAGACACCCACCACGTGCCGTCCGTGGAACACGACACTGCTCTGGCTTTGGCTCTCCAGCAGGAATCCAAGGAGGAAGCCCTGGCAAGCCTGGAGGATGCAGGCTTGTTCTTCTGTCAGATCTGCCAGAAGGATCTCACGGCCATGAGCACCCTGCGGCGAGAGCAGCACGTCAACAGGTCAGCCACCAGCAGGGCCTGGCCTTTCCATGCAGCCCCACAGGCTCCTCCCTCAGCACAGCCCTGCAGGAATGGGAGCAGGGATTCTGCAGGAATGGGAGCAGGGATTCTGCAAAATGGTCTTCACCTTTGTGCCTTGGGTTAACGAGTCATTTTGGTGTGAAAGCAGAGGTTGAGTGCCTTGCCTTGCAGAGCTTCTGCACTTATGTGGCCAGGCCAAATCTGCTTTCATTAGCAGTGTGGCAGAGGAGCTGCCGTGGTAAAGGAACCTGGTGGTCTTAAAGGTCTCTTGCAACCTTAAGGATTCCACTGGTGATTCCTCCCTAATGCAAATTTTGAGATCTACTGATTTCAGCCAGCAAAGTTGTGTTTGCGCTGTGTTGCTAAAATTCATCTAAGGATATCTGATTTGTCACTGTATCTGAGCTGTTTGCTGAGGGAAATGTGATGCTACTCAGAGAGATGACTCAATTGAAATTACTGCCCTTCATTTAACAATTTCCTTTGTGATAAAAATCAAACACAATGTATTATGTACAGGCAACTCTTTGAAAATGGAGACAATGCTTTTCTGTTGACAAAGCATCAGAAACAACACATTGGAATGATTGTAAATTCTTAATTCAAGCACTTCCAGAAGGCAGGAGTGACGTAAATTGTCCAGTCCTATATCATGTTACTGGCTCCCATTGATCAGGCTTGTTTGCACCTGCAGCTTTCTAGGTGTTACTGTGTTCAGACATTTTGTGCTGCTTGAGAGGACAGAAGCTGTAAAACAGTGACAGTGTGCTAGAAATATTTTTTGGAAAATCAGGCTTTCTGAACTTTCAACGTGTAATCATATGTTGAGATTACAAGGTTGTATTAGCCAGGGATTTTTTGATAGCAGCCTTCATCCCAAGAGTGAAGCTGTGGATGGACAAATGCCCTGACACACCAGGAATCACCAGTGCTGAGTGATCTCTTAGCACAGCCCTGTGTGTGTCATTACCTGATCAAGGAGTGACTTCCTAATAGGTGCTGCAGATCCAGGATTTCACACCCTGAATCTTTTTGGAGAGAACAGAAAAAGAGCAAGCACAAATTTTTACATAGTTTTGGCCCGCCAGAAATGATTTGGAAGTTCATCATGCTGCACTCTGGAGCGTGGTGCCAATGTATTATGTACGGGCAACTCTTTGAAAATGGAGACAATGCTTTTCTGTTGACAAAGCATCAGAAACAACACATTGGAATGATTGTAAATTCTTAATTCAAGCACTTCCAGAAGGCAGGAGTGACTTAAATTGTCCAGTGCTCCCTTTTCTGTTAACAGGGGTTTGTGAATGAGCTGGAATGTTAGAATGAGTGCAGAAAGAGGGAGTAGGTGATGGACACACATGAAGTGTGTTGTTTGGAGAGGCTGTGGACTCCTCACTCCTAGGGGTGTCCAAGGCAAGGCTGGAGTAACCTGTTCTAGTGGAAGGTGATCAGCTTTAAGGTGCCTCCCAAGCCAAACCATTGTGGGATTCTATGATTCTGAAGTTAAGCACTTACCTTTGAGCAGTATGTTTTTAATATTCCTCTGAGACCATTATCTCCAGGTAACTGATCCATGTGGTGTTCATCACAGTGGGGGGCACGTGGTTCTTGTTTCTTCAGTGGATATTCATGGCTGTTACCAATCTTAGAAGTGATTGTGCTTTTTAAATTATTATTCTTGGTGGTGGTGTTCTTATAGTTTTAATGGCTTAGCATGGACCCTTAAAATTCTTGTTTTCTCCCAGGTGTCTGGATGAGATGGAAGAAGCACAGGTGTCATCCTCCAGCAAAGCAGTGGTCCCTGAGTGTCCCATCTGTGGGAAGCAGTTCCAAACGCCGCAGAGCCGAGTCAGTCACCTGAAACGCTGCGCTGTGGAGATGGAGGTGCCTCCTAATCTGCTTCTTCAGGCAGTGCAGCTGCAGGTGGCCACACTTGGTGATGCAGCTCTTCAGTGTCCCAGGTAAGCTGGTAGGGGGAAAAAAAAAAAATGCTAGTTGCTTTAGCCTGAGAGGTGCTAAAGGTTGGGAAGAGCAGGAAATGCAAGGCTGACTCACACACAGGGCAAACCCTGAGCCCAGAACAGGTCGAGTAGAGCCATGACCCAGTACTAGGGGAGGAGGATGTGGCAGTCAGTTGGAGAAATCATCTTAATTTCCCTCAGATGAGGTCAGGTGCTGGATGACTTTAAAAGCCAGCAGGCAGGAGCGAAATGGGGAGTAAATAACTTTCCAGTGGTTTGTCAGAATGATTTGTGCTCTGTGAGGCAGTTGCTCAGTAGAGCTGAATGGTGTGTTTGAGCTTATTGAGCCAACCGTGGAGCCTTTCCTGAGATCTGTGGTGCCAGTGAGCTCCTCAGCTCAGGCTGCCCTGGGAATGTCCTTTCACCCTGAGCCAAAGAGGAGGCAGATGTGATGTTTTGGAATGTGCTTGGTACAGAGCTGTTCGCTTGGATTGGAGCAGAATCTTCAGGGAGCACCCAGTGGTGCCTGAGTGAATTTGTGGAGGGGCTCATAAGTCCTGGTGTGGCAAGGAAGGACCATTGCCTGGTCCCTGTGGAAGCAGAGGGGTGGGAAAGCATTTTCTGGTGATCTGGTTTTCTCCCTGCTTCAATTTGTTTGCTCCCCTTTGGTAGGAAAAAAATCATTCAAGGTAGAGATAGCAGATGCTTACATTCCAAAATAAGACTTCTCTGAATTGCTCTGAATTCCACGAATGATAAGAAATCCTTTGCTCTCTGCTAGGAACGAAAGTACTGAATGGTTTTTATTATGCTTGACATGGGAATCTCTCTGAGCAAATGGAGCAGCTGCTCTGGAGTGCTCAGTGTTTGTTGTCTCTGATCCAGTCACATTAACTGGGGCTTCCTGCTGCATTCTTGGATTTCAGCAATCAGCCCAGCAGGGCAAAGCGGAAAGGCCCCTCCAACGAGGACTCGAGGAAAACACAGAAGAAGGCCAAAATGGAGCCTAAGGATGAAGATTTGCAGGTTGCCATGGCAATGTCACGCTCTCTGTTGGAGCAAGAAAAGCAGGAACAAGCAAAATCCGTTACAAATGTGAAACCAGTAGCTGTTTTCCCCATCAAATGGAAGCCAGGATCAGGTATGTGTTACAGCAAGTTGGTGTCTGAGGCTGATATTGCAGGAGGAATGTGGCTGCTCTCCACCAAAACTTCCCTGTTGGATGCAGGGGGGATGACAGCCCTGTTTCTGGTTTGTTTAAGCTGTCAGAGCTTCAGCAGTATGCAGTATCCAGATGCAGTCAAGAATGACTGCAGGATATCCACGGGTTTCAGGAACCTTGTGCTTTTTGTCACTGATTTGTTGTTATGAGTCTGTAAAATAGTCTCAAGCTGCTGTTTCTTGTAAACTGTAGAAGTGAGGAGAAATAACATGAAAATATGGTTGTTATTTCTCCTGTAGTAGATTCTTTTCCTATTCTTCCTGCTGCAGCCTGGATTAATGCAGCTTTTTCAGCATTATCTTGCGTAATTTTGTCCTTTCTGCGGTGCCATGTGTATCCAGTACGTGCTGCTGAGCTGGGCCTTGCCATTTCAGAGTGCAGAGGGGTTTAAAAGGCAGACAACTGCCAGGGGAGAGGGTTGAGAGCTGTACAGAGGGGAGACTTCACTCTGCACAGCCCTCCCCATAGGTACTCCCAGATGGATTTGGGGTTGGGCATTGGTAAGGCAAAGATTGTTAGACACAAGATTACCTTTCCTTTCCAAATGAAAGGTGCCCAGTGTCTGTGTGAGCTGGGCTTTGATAATCACCCATGACCAGAACACAAGGAAAGGATTCCTTCATGGCTCTGTTGCTGGAGTTCATTTCTCCCATAAGGGCCATGTGAGGTTTTGGACTAGCTGCACAATCTTAAGAGTTGTTTCCTTATGCCTTTTGCTTGTCACTGATTACAGCACTGAAGAAGCTGCTTTGTTGGTGTCCTCTGCCCTGTGTGTTCAGCTGTTTACTTATTTGGGTTCCTTTTCTTTTTAAAGAGAAAAAAAGGCGTCGAAAGGGCACCAGTGCCCCTCCACCACTGCTGCTCCAGGACCCAGAGAAGGTCCACAAGAGGATCCAGGAGCGAGTAGCTATGATGCTGACAGAAGAGGTGGAATTCCCTCCCACCCCTCAACTGCCCGTTAGTAGGATTCTGGAGGATGAATCTGGACAAGCAGCCTGGCTCATGCCATTGTCCAAAGCCAAGGAATGTTTTTTATGGAAGATCAGTGCTCTGACAGGACCCTCTGACCCTGAATCATTCTACACTGCAGCCTTATCCCCTCCAATTGTACCCTGGAAGCCTGTGCAGGTGGGGCTCTCTTGTCCTTGCTCTGATATGTGTGTGCCCTGGTTCTTGGCCTGTATCCCTTCTCTTTCCTTTGGAATGTAAACCCCTGACCCCTCTCTCCGCACTCTCGCTGTCTGTGACCTGTTCTCCCCAGTCTTGCACAGTCAGGTTTCAGGGTCTTGAGCTTTCAATTCTGCCTTTTGCAGAGGAGAACAAGGCTCATGCTTCCATGGTTTTTGAGCTTTCAGAAAATACAAGGGGTGGGAACAGAGAGTACTGAGTAAAGGGACCCCATTCTGCTCATTGTGCCATTAGTTTGTCCATATTTACAGTAGCCTGACTCTTATTTTTGTACTTGGCACTTCTTTCTGGTCATTTCCAGTGTGAACTTTGCCCGTGCTGCACTCAGCAAGGACTGGAGGGAAAAGTTGAGACTGAAATCTGTTATTTGGTAGCACAGAGAGGTTGGGAGTGCCTGGAGTTGTCCAGCAAAGCAACTCAGGCTTTCCCTGGGCATCCCACTGTCTCCTGGTGCAAGTGAGCTTTGATCCAGGTCTCAGTTCCATTCTTTCATTTTGGTTCCACCTGGATCTGCCTCTTCCAGTGCTCTGTATTTTTATAAAAGTGCCCACTGAAACAGATGAAGCTCTTTCTTTTCTCCAAGAGCGATATTACTTCTCTTCCCTCTTTCTTCTCTTGAAAAAAGTATTTAGTGCTCCTGTTCCAAATCTACTAGGTGTTTTTATTCAATACTTCTTTCCTAGTCAAAGCCCAGTGTTTCTCTGGCTTGTTGCAGGTTGAGGCTGGAGAGGAAGGACTTCATTCTAGGAAGTTTTGACCTTTCATTCAAGCCAGAAACTGACAGAGAAGTTTAAAAATAAAAAGCAGGAACGTGTTTAAAATCATGTCAGGAGTGTGTTTTTCCTCTGATTCTTTCCATTCACATAAATGGCTGAACAATTTTATCTAGAAATAAACAAGCAAAATTCGTTTTTTGGGCAACAAAGACCAAACCTGGAAAATACCTGCTCCAAGGTGAAAGTTTGATTTTGCATGTAACTGCAAAAGCATTTCAGAACTCAGAACAGAAGCACCTGGAGAGCTTCAGCTGTGCTTTTTGCCAGGAACTCTAGCTTATAATGAAATATTTACATGTTGAATTGGAAGCATTTTCCCCATCCTTTCTCCCTGCTTGGCAGTTGCCTGCACAGACATGGTCCTGGAGAAACCAACTTTTTTGCATTTTCCATTTTAGTTTTCTTTGTTGTGTTCAGAGCTGTCTTATCTCTGGAGTGTCCTTCATAGAACTGAGAGGGCCGTTCCTCAGAATCCCCCATACCTGGGCACTGCTGTGTGATCCCTCACAGATGTTTCAGGAGTATGAAGTAGACACTGTACTCCGAGCTCTGCAAATACATAAAACAAGACCTAATTTATTGGTGTCTTTTTTTCCTCCTCACTTGATCAGAATAAGCCAGAGAACCTTCAGCCATCGGTGGGGTCTCATCAGCCACAAGTATCCCAACAAACTCAGCCTGACCTCAGCTCTTGGGATCCCACTTGCACAAAGGTGGGAAGCCAAACTTCTGATGAATCCAAGCCAGGCCCTGAAGGAGATGGGCAGCATTTATCCCCGAGCCAGAAGGACATTCAGACCCTGCAGGACCTGGTGGAGTTGGCCAGGGAAGGACTCACCCTTACTCAGTGGAACCTTGACGCTGGCCATGTGCAGGCAGCAGAGCAGCCAGGTGAGTTCTGGCAGCTTTGTGAGCCCTGCCCTGGTTCCTTCAGCTGCACAGAGCCAGACTCTGGCTGGGCTGAGTCAGCCGTGGCAGCACCCACAGGTTGTTGCTGTTGATCCAAGAGGTGATGTTGTGGGGGCACGTTTTCCTGCTCTAAGATGTAGATACAATCAACCTGATATTTCTGAAATTATTCATAAATCCCAACTTTTAAGAGAATTCCTGGACAGGGGGTACTAAATTTTGTTTTAAACTTAAAGATATCAAAGTATTTTCTGCCAGGAGGGAGTCTGGATGTGTTCAACAGCTGGAACAAAATTTTTATTCCTGATTATTTGGGCATGCAAGAGAGCTGGAAAGGGACTTTTCACAAAGACATATAGGACAAAGGGGATTGGCTTCAAACTGAAGGAGGTTATATTTAGGTTAGATACTGGGAAGACATTTTTCCTTGTGTGGGTGCTGAGGCCTTGGCACAGAGTGCCCAGAGAAGCTGCTCCATCCCTGGCAGTGTCCAAGGCCAGGCTGGACACTGGGCTTGGAGCAGCCTGAGCTGGTGGAAGGTGTCCCTGCCCATGGCAGGGGTGGAACTTGGATGGGTTTTAAAGTCCCTTCCAATCCAAACCAGTCTGTGATTCTGTGATTCTACCCGGACAGCCTTTCTGTTGTGTGCACTGTCTTTTCAGGTCTTGAGACAGTCGGATGAGAGAGATGCACAGGAGGGATGATTTATGTTGGACACCAATTACACAAACCTGAAGTTTATCTTTGCCTACTCAGGATTGAAAAAATACAACACCTGGAATTGCTCTGTGGGCAGCTCTTTAATGTCCCCAGTCACAGCTGCATCTGGTGCACAGCTGCACATTTCAAGGGCAGTGGCAGCCCTTAAAGTGCTCTGGCTCTTCAGCAGAATCTCTTGTGTCTCCTGTTCATCTGTGAAACAGAACACGGTTCCTAAGCTCACCTGTCTGCATTTGCACTTGGATATAATACTCCTCACTTCCCCTGCTAAACTGCAGCAAATGGTCCCTGGCCCTTTAATGTATATAAATAACAGTGAATTGGTGCTTAGGTACCCTCAGCCTGTCACAGCCCAGAGCCAAACCCTGCAAAAAGGCATGAGGGAGAGGCTGAGCCTTCAGCCCAGCCATTGCAGCTGTCACAGCAAGGTCCTCTTAGGAGCTCTTAGATCGTTCTGTCTCGCAGGGAAGTTGTATGTGATTTGTGATGTGCATTTTCTTCCCTGAGGAGAAGAACTGACTCCCAGTGATCCTCCACACAGTGGCTTTGTGCCCCCATCCAAGAAGAGCCTTCACAGGAGCAGCAGTAAAAAAGTAAGGATAACCTTTTTTTTTCCACTATATATTCATCTGTAACAATTCTGAAAAAGCTGTTGCATTTGTGCAATTCAGAGAAGTGTGGGATATTTCCCATTCTTTTCTGTGGAAACAAAGTGATGCTTAAGGTTCCCAGTGACTTGAGGATTCTTCATGGGCACAGTGAGATCAGCACACCTGGGGGGTTCCATCGATGCCCACAAGAGCCTGGGGATGTTTCAGCACTTGTCCTGCCTGATGAGAGATAATTTAAATGCCAGGGAGCAGGAGGCCAGGCTGTGCAGGTTAGGGAGTTGTGCTGTAGCACTGAGAGTGTTTGGGGGTAGGAAGCAGCTGCAGAATGTTATGCAGTACACTGCTTTAATGCCCAGGTTATCCAGGAGAAAACTGACAGCAGCACAGGAGAGCCAGAGCTGCTCCCTCTGGGCTCCCACACCCAGCTCTGGGTGGTTCTGAAGGGAGCTCCTCCCTCCCCATGCCCTGTCCTGCAGGGGAAGGGGGAATTCCTGCAAGGACTGGCTGACTGGTGCCAAACCCTGGCATAAAAGCCCGATGGAATGTTGTGAGGGCTGTGGAGAATGAGCAGTTTTTGCTGCTAATTGAGTAGAAAACCCTCAACTGTGGGAGCACAGAGTATCTAGTGTGAAAATCAGTGTGTGCTCTGTGGTGACTGAGTGAGAAGCACAGCACAGTAAGTCACAGGTGATTTTTTTAATCGAGCCTGTGATGTTCTGCAGACATCATCCCACATGTACCAGAGGATGTGTAATTTTCCATTAATGTATAATCAATTGTATTCAATTGAAGTTCATACAAAACAAAACAAATTCATTTTCTTCCCAAGGTCATCCTGATTTATCAGACTTTATCTGATGAAGCTTACTATCTTTTGTTTGATAATAAATAATAATGCCATGAAAGGAAGTACATTTTCCTGCTGGATAAATTGTGATGCTCTGACAACATACTTTCCTATTATGCTTAAAGGATTAAGATGCTTCTAAAAGGAGACAATTCCTTGAGGTGAGAATTGGTATTAAACTTGAGCATCCCAGTTACTTGGTACAGAAACTCTAGATATTCTTTGGGGGTATTTAAAAAAAGAAATTATCCTTAGCAGGAAAAGGCCTTGTTTTGGTTTTCTATTAAACCAGAGGCCTTTAGCAATACAGAAACTGTTCTCACACTGTTGTTGAAACTCAGTTGCTCCCAGCAAGATCAGTATGCTTGTTTTTTTAGTCTCTTTCCATTACAGTTTTCCTGAGCTAATGAATTGTTGTTGAAGAGCTGGATTGCCAGTGGGAAAGATTTGTACTTTATATGAGCCCAAACAATGGAACCATGTAGAGGAAATGCACTCATTGCACTGATAACTCCTCCCCGGGGCTGAAGACCCTTGGTCACATCAGTGGGGTCCAGTGTCAGCGGCCTCCTCAGCAGGACAGAATGTTCTGGTGTGTTCTCCAACACACAGCTCATACCTGCTCACAGCTCTCTTCTGCCCAGTTTCTTTGCCTTGCACAGAGAAAGGAGCAGCCAGGAGGTTTCTGGCCTTGTTGAATTTCCCCATTCTCAGCTGATAATTTTAGCACCAGCGGGAGAGCTGTTCTGGGCTCGCAGCCTGGAAGGGCCCCTTGGGTGCCTGTGTTTGCTGGCAGCCCCCGAGCGGCCTCGCAGGTGCCCCACCTGCCAAGAATAAGAAAGCAACAGCAGTCAGATTAGTTTCCAAACTGAGTTTCCTGTCTTCCCTTTGGAGATCAGTGCTCAGCACTGCCACAACATGCAGATTGTTCCCTAGCCCACCTATGAAGGCTGGGAGAAGTGTTCTGGTGTGTGCTGCTAATTCCTGCTGGCTGGAGACCTAAGGTTGGCTCTCCACAGCCCACTGCTAATGTAGAGACCTGCTAAGGAAATGAAAAGCTGTGATTGTTCCAGATGGAACTGCATCTCCTGCAGATGTTCTCTGGAATAAAACTTGCAGTTCCTCAGCTCTGCAGTAGTTTGAAAACCACAAGGTTAAGGATCAGTGTGTTAACCATAAACTGGTTTCCATGTGCAGTCAGGCAGTTTCTCAACCCAGCTGTGATCTGAGGGTTTCACACTTCCCTGAAGCACTCCAGGGCCACCTCCAGAGCTGCAGCACTAGGAGGGATCTGAGTCTTCAGGAGATTGCCTGGGAGCAGCTCCAGAGGAGCTGTATTGCCATCATTGCTGTCTTTGGCAGCGTACCCCAAGCCTGACCTTGCTGTCACCATAACCAGCCACAGGTAACTCAGCCCTCCCCAGAATTCTAGACAGGGGTTCTGCAATGATAATAAAAGTTGTATTTGGTTTCTTGAAATGGAGTGGAATTTACAAAAGAGGTTTCAGTAGTATGCTCATAAATTCCTTTGAACTGGATGCCTATGTGAGTTTTATTCTGAGGGGAACCTTGTTGCAGAGCTGCTCCTCCTAGCTGTCATTGCCAGACCGTGAAAAGAGAGAAGAAAGGCTCATTATCTCCTCCTGAGTCATCTCTTTCCTCTTACCCTGCTTATAGTGAATTGAATTCGGGTCTGTTGAAGTGGAAGTTACAGTTTCCTAAAGTTGTGGTGGGAGGCAGTAGATGGAGCAGCCGCTGTGGCTGTGGCTAGGCCACAGCAGAAGCACGTGGTGAGATGTGAGGGTGATAACACAAGTACAGCAGAGTACAACACAACTGCCCTTTCTCCACCATGGGCAGCCTGTGAAAAAGGAGAGAACAAAGCAGAGGTGTCTGTTAGACTTGTCTGCTTGCAAGACCTGAAGTTCAGAAAGGTGATGATTATCCTCAGGAGGCAGAGATGGGCTGTCTGGGCAGGGCCCACACCACAGCAGTGCTGATAAACTCCTTATTCTTCTGGCAAAGTGTCTGATAGCTGTAACCTACCACCTGTCTTTGTGTTCCCTCTGTGTCCTAGTCCTCTCTCGGGCTGCTGGCTCAAGATTTCGGTGCCATGGTCAACAACCCCCACCTGAGTGACGTGCAGTTCCAGGTGGACAGCGGCGCCGTCCTCTTCGCCCACCTCTTCGTGTTGTACGCGCGGTGTCCGGCGGCGGCTCAGGCTGTGAGTGCTGCTGCCATTCCTTCTGCTGCTCTCAGGAGAGCCCAGAGTGCCTCTGCCACAGCCAGCCAGTGCCCCAAACCAGCACAGAGCACTGCTGGGCTTCACGGCAGCTGCCTCGGGACCTGTAGGGGTTTCTCAGCTTAGGAAGCCGGAATAGCTCCTGACAAAGTGGTGAAAGATGTGCTACTTTGTGTGATTCAGGGAGGCTATGGGGATCAAGGATCCTTGCATTCCACCCCTGAGCAATGAAGGAGGATTTCAAAGTGCTTCTTGCCCTGGTATTTTTGTCCCTGTGCAAGCACAGACTGCCTTGTCCATCTTGGCGTGTCCTGCCTGTCACCCAGGCTGGGAAGTGTCAGCAGGGAATAGGAAGTTTCTGGGAAGTACTTTAAAATAACCTACACAGAGGTTTTGTCACTCTTGATTTGGATGTACCTGCACTGACTGTGCTTTTTGCAAGGTTAGTAAAGGAGTTCTTATGTTCCCAGAGCATTTTGGGTTGAAGAGCTCCCAGCCCGCTCCTGTGCAGCTTCCAGGTAAATTCAAACCAGACCAGATGAAGCTCACAGAGAGGTGTAAATGGAAACTGGGCTGGGAAGTAATTTGGTTGCAAAGCTAAGTTGAGAACTTTAATACCACCTTTTTTATGTGTGACTGAGGCAAGTAGCTGCACAAAGTTAACAGCCATAGGGTCAGGAAGGACATGGCCTGTCCCACAGGGAACGTCACTGCCCCGCCTTGGCATCCCGCTCCCGGGGCTGGGCACGAGCAAATGGCAGGAGCTGATGGGAGCAAGGATGAAGGTAGGTGTTGTGTCGCTTCAACAGCAAACAGACTTTGCTTTCTGTGCCCCAGGTGCACAGCGAGGGGCTGCTGGTGGAGGAGGACGGGGCCGCGCCGACGCGCCGGGTGCTGCTCAGTGATGTGTCGGCCGAGGCTGTGGCTGCCTTCCTGCAGTACCTCTATGCTGCTGACACCAACTTCCCTGCTGAGCTGCAGCCCCAGCTGCAGGCTCTGGCTGCCAGGTGTGTACCCTGAGCATGGTTTGGACATCCTTAGGCTTTCAGAGCCCAGTTTGAGATCTTCCGTTGCAGTTTTAGCAGCTTACAGTCTCCGTGGTCCTTTGCTGCATCTTAAGTGAAACTTGCCCATAAGGACATCCTGCCCTCAGCTTTTTCCACCTGTGTGAGAGTTTCTGTGTTCAGTATATGCTCAGCAGACTTTGGCTGAGTTTTGTCTCAGGATGTCTGTTGGCAGCTGATGTTGAAGATGATGAGCACAAGTTGTGTGTGTTCATCTGAGCAGCACTTGTAGAATGTGTTGGATACTCGGGCTTTAATGTGTCAGCCATGCTCTCAGTCGTGGTCCTGGGCCTGCCCTAAGAACAGCCCACTGGAGCAGTTGGTGAGATATGGGTGGGGCTTGCCAAATGTATATAGAGAGGTGCCCTGTCACCTGAAAAAGCCAGGAATTGTGCACATGGCAGATATTATCCAGCCCCAGCCATTCCATGGGACTTTCCCATTGCCGAGGGAAAGGGTAGTGTAGTCAGTCTCAAACATGGAAAAAGAAGAATATGCCTGATACTTTCATGTGAGTGACACCTTGAAAAGGGGATTTGGAAATTTAGGAGTATACTGGATCTTGTACATCTTAGGAAACTCAATTCAACCTCCTCATGTAAATTCCTTACAAAGTTCACAGAAGTGATCTGACAGCCAAATGGTGAAGAAATGCTGGAGGAGGAAATACTAATGTTACTTTTGTATCCTTGCAGGTTTGGTGTGAGGGAACTGATGGCAGAGTGGGAAAACTCCTCTGGAGAGAGCCAGGTGTCCTCCAGAGTGGATTCAGAAGATGATCTTATCTCTGTGAGGGATGATGAAGATTGTGAGGACAGAGCTGAGAACTTCCAAGACCTCTTGAAGTCGGTGTGGGTGGGTGAAGATGAGGAAGAAGTAGCTATGCTGAGCCCTGAGTGCCAGAAGGAGGAGGACAGTGAGGTGGGAGAACAGGAGCTGGAGGAAATCTATGAGTTCGCTGCAACTCAGAGAAAGATGGCTCAGGGTGAAAGAGAGGTGAGCAGGAGAACACACTGCAGCATCTGCACTGACACTGAGGCAGTCCAAGGTTCAAACCAGCAAACTGAGCAGGAAGAGCTAAGGAGACCTGGATCTGCCTCAGTAAGCAACTGCCTCAAAGATCTGAGGGATGGCAGCGGTGTGGAAAGATCTAAATGGGACTCGTCTGCACAGGAAGAGAATAAGCAGAATATAAATAGGTGCAAGAGCATGGATGATCCACAGACCACTATTGTGCCTCACCACAGTGAACCTCAGAAATGGGATGGAGCATCCCATGGTGCTAATGAAGGAGGGGCTGTAGGGGGATGTGAGGATATGAAGGATTCCAGGTCACCTCAGGTCTCACATGACAAGGCAGATCACTGTGAACAGCAGTTTCCTGGTTTCCAGGGTGAAACTGATATAAATGACAGCTATGAACGTTTGTTTTCTGCCTCTCAGGGGGATCACTGGGAGCCTTCCCCAGTAAAAGAAGTTACCAAAGGATCACAAAAGTCCCCTAGTGAAAAACATGTTGGTCTTAATGATTCGCTTCTGTTCAGCAAGTCACAAAAAGACTGCTCTCCATGTAAGAATGGATTTTGTGGGAGTCCAACTCCCCAGCCTCACGTGTCCCTTTTTCCTGCTCTTGGCTCTTCACCCGCATCTCCAAAATCAGAGGGAAAGTTTGCCAGAGAACGTGTGTCAACACCAAAGCAAAACCAAAAGGCAAAATCCTTCCCATCTGATGCAATATACTCCCAGAAAGCCAAGGAGCTGGGTGCTGCATGGAGAAGCGAGATGGCAGTTTCTCTAGCAGAGCTTCCTCACCGTGGATCAAACAAGCACACACATGTCCCAGAGGTGTCACCACCCGGCAGGACTCAGGGTGATGCAGCTCAGGAGATCAAGGAGGGTGATGTTATTGTTTTATCTTCTTCTGATGATGAAATGGAGTTACAAGAAGGCAAGAAGTTGCCAGAATCTGACTGTGCTCTGAAGAAAATGGAAATCCCTGGGCAGCTGAAGTGTACAGACGTGGAACAAGGTCCTGAGATACCAGAAGCTGACCATAACTCATCAGTTCCTGCAACGGGGCAGAGATCAGCCCATGTCTCATGTGGCAGTACAGACACTGTGTGTGTAAGTGGTGATGTAAAAGTGTCCCCTCAGTTTTCTCTCAGCAGACAAACAGGTGCTTATAGAGAGATCCAACAGAGCCCAAACCCGAGCCCTGGGACAGGGCTCAGTAGTGAAATGTCTCCAGGCACAGACAGCTCCTGGCTTGTGCCAGGAACACCAGTTCTAAGCAAAAGCAGAAGCTTCTCAACACAGACTCAGGTCACAAGTATTAATTCTTTAAAGGGTCCAGGATCTAAACTCAGCACAAAGAACTTAGCAGCAGGTAATAGTAACCATGAAATAACTGGAAGTGTAATTAAAGTCCATGAAACAACGCTGTCAGGCAAACATGGGCCTATGGAGAACTCAGGCAGTGGAAGGAGCCCACCCAGCAGTCCAGCAGCAGAATCCTTTTCCAGGAACCCCCTTCCAGTTTCTCCAGTTCTCCTCTCCCCTGGCCATACCAACACGGAAAGCAGATGTGCCAATATCTCAGGTTTACCCACACTGGTGCCTCCGTGCCAGGAGCAGCCCCTGGAGGATAAAATCAACATCAGTGTGGTTGAGCTGGAGGACAGTGACAGGGAAGTAAGTCTGCCCTCTCTGGGTAGCAGCGTCCTGCTGTGTGAGGAGCCCCCAGTGGCAGCTGGTAACTGCTGGCACGCTGAGGATGTGTCACCAGCCAGAGGTGACAGCCACGACTCCAGCCAGGACAGCCGTGCAAAGACCAGCATGGCCAGCAGCCCCAGCCCTGGCTCTTGGCAGGAGCAGGGGGAGAGCCCAGTCCGGGTGCAGGGAATTCAGGGCAGCACCCCTCTGCAAGGAAGTCCTGCTGGCAGGAGAAGAACTTTGCAGTGCCCTGAGAAGAGCCCTATTGAGCCATGTTCATCGGTGGGCAGCAGAGCCAGTTACCTGGAATCCAAACTCTGGGAGGACTGGGATGGAGAAGAGAAGGAAGATGAAAGTCCAGAGATTCTTCCTCTGTCTCAGAGGTTGGCAGCTGCAGCAAGGGCCTGTCGGGCAGATCCCGTCAAGACTCCTGGTGAGAGCTTGATTTACTGGACTAGGTTAAACTGCTTTTATTTCAGTGATGATCTTACCTGTGATGCACTTGACACACTAGAGGGGTCTTTGGGCTTTCTGATGCCAAGCAGTTGGCAGGGCCAGGCATAAAGAAGGTGCAGGCATTTGCTGTGGGAAAGATAAATGTGGAATTCCTGGAGTGTAGCCGGGCTTGTTTCATTGTCACCAGTCCTTTGGTAGTGACAGTACTCCTTGTAGAAGCTGTGGGTTTGTGGATAGAGAAAATAACAACCAAAACAGAGCAAAAAAGTCTCCAGTCTTCTTCCCAGTGGATTGATGTAATTGATGTTGCAGTATCTAATGAAATATATTATTAATTGTGCCACATTAAATGATTAGTTTAAGGGGTGATTAGAACACAATGTGTGAGACTGGCTGTGCTTCACAGTATCAATAAACTGGTTCCATTAAAGCAGTATCTAACTCCAGACCCCAGTAGCTTGATCTGCTCAATTTTTTATGCATCAAGTCTCTGTTATGAAATTTCCTCCTGGGAGCGGGACCACTGCACAGAATTCAGTAAACATGGTTTTTTAACTGCTTTCTAAATGTTGCCTGTTCTAACAAAGCCCTGGATGGTCTCATTTTCAGATGTGACATATGTCCCAGTTTCAACTGGTTTCTGATGGTCAGTGAAAACCAAGTATCCCAATTAAGGGGGTGGGGGGGAAGTGCTGACTGTTTTATCCACTATGAAGCCAAGTAATAACTAAAGCAGCTTATAAGGAAGTAGTTGCTATTAAAAAAATACCAGATAATATTAGATTTCTGCCACTAAGAGGAGACGTTACCAGCCATTTTAAGTCCTTTCTGTACTGATTCTCATCACAGTAATTTCATTCTGCAGAATCTTCCTGCCAGGAGAACAGCACATCCCCCAGAACTCCAGTGACACCCATGCCAGCTTATTCTATCATGGAGACCCCGCAGCTGAAGAAGGAGCTGAGCAGGTGAGCATTGCCTTCCCCAGGATGGCTCTGTACAAGAGGAACCTGCTGGCAGGTAGTGTGAAGGAAGGGCAGCAAAGGTGAAGCTCCAGCCAGTGCTTTCTGAGTTCACATCACACTTTTTCAGCTGCACTTCTCGGCCTGAACCTCTTGCTGAGCTATGACAGTGGAAGGTGCAGCGTTATCATAACCCCAGCTCCCACCTTCTCTTTCAGATTTGGTGTCCGTGCTCTCCCCAAACGCCAGATGGTGTGGAAGCTGAAGGAGATATTCCAGTACACTCACAGGGATGGGGACTCCGACTTTGAGGAGCAAATCTCCTACTCCCAGCCCCTCCCACAGAAGTCCCTGGCCAAAGGGGCGAGGCAGCCGAAGGCAGGCCGGGCTGCCCCCAGGGCTGTGGCCAAGAGGAAGCAGCTTGCCAAGGCTTCTGCAGCGCTCCCTAGGGATGAGGCTGATGGTGCATCCCGTGGAACGGGCTGTGCCGCACCCAAGGACGGAACTAAAGTGACTCATCACCCAGAAGGAGCCAGAGAGCAGGGAAGGCCACCTGTGTCCCTGGCAGCTGATGGCGAGGAGCTCCCGGCATCCCAGGCGTCGACAGCTTCTTCGGTGGATGGAAGTGACATCTCCTTTGGCTCACAGAGGTGAGGCACTGAAATCCTAGACAAAACACCCAGGTGGGCAGGGCAGAGGTGAGGTAGGAATGAGGCAAACAGGTGAGTGTCCCTGTGGCCAACAGTGGCCCTGCCACCTCCTTGAGTGGGTCGAGTGGAGGTCACCACACTCCTACAAAAGAAACGGGCTTTAGATTTTCAGTCTAATTCCCACTGAACTGTTCTCAGAATGTCAAAGGGCTGCTTATGAGCAAGGCCCAAATCTGGTATGCCTGGTCTGCATTTCAGTGCCATGGAGCACTCTGTGCTGCCTGAGAGAGGAGAGCATAGCACCCCTGGCAGAGCCTGCCAGGAGGGGAGGGGCTGGAGCCAGAAACTCCAAACACCCAGCTCTGGGCTGAGTGTGACCAGCACTGTCCTGGCTGGGATGGGAAGTTTGCAGAAGCCCTGCTGTGTTCTGCCTCATTCATCTTGTGGGTGCTGGTAGTGCAGGGTCTGTAATCCCACAGAGGGAAGTCATAGGGCATCACCATCAGGGATTTGGGGAGTTCTGGTCCAGGCCGTGTTGGCCTGTTCTTTCCTTGACCTCTGATCTGTTTCGTCCTGCTTTTAGTTCCTTTGTGAATGGATTTGAAACCTGTGCTTTTACATCCGAGGAGGAGGAAGAGGAATTTACAGCATCTCAAGCAGCAGCTCGGGAAGAGGAAAAGCTGGAGGCAGTGAGGTGCTACATCCGCTCAAACACAGCTCTGTACAACAGGATTCTCTTCTACGAGCCCATCGAGCTGGCTGACCTGCACACAGAGCTCAAACAGAATGGCATTAAAATTTCCAAGGCAAAGCTGCTGGACTTTCTGGATTCTCAATGCATCACATGTACCATGGCCAGAGCTCGGAAAGAGCAGCAACGGAAAAGGAAGGAGAGCAGAAAACAGAGGAGGCGATACCGAGCGAAGCCCACTGCTACCCGCTGAAAGTCCTGCCCGTGGAGGCCTGGCTGGCCAGCCCGTGGTTCCCAGCTGGTGCTCCAGGGCTGGAACACTGCTGCTCCTGGTGGCCCGATCCCAGGTGACAGCCCTGAGCCACACTGCCATGGCCAGCCCTCTGCTCTGATTGCCCTGCCCTGCCTTCAGCACACAGCTCACCTGCAACCTCTTTGCACCCACTTGGACTCTTGTGCCTTCTCTTTCCACTTTTGTAGTAGATTTTAGGTCCCCAGCTTTTCTTTGTGCTGGTGCTTCCCTCAGTGACACTTGCCAGGGCCTATTCCCTGAATTTGGGCTATGAAATGCTTCACCCTTTGTGTTTCAGGATTCAGTCCACTCTGTCAAGCACTGCCTGTTTACAGTCCTGTGATTTCTGTCTTCATGTCTTCAGCACAGTTTGCATTGCTGATTTGTAAGGCAGGGAGGGAATGCTGTGGAAATCCATAAAAGGCGTTTTTTCTTGGTTCACTTGGCAATCTCTACTAAAACTCCTAATTCTGTGTTTCTGAAGGGGCTGCAGAACAGGGCAGGGGTTTGTTCTGTTCACTTTGTGACTCCTAAAAAGGACCCTGGACAACCAATGTCACAGGAGAACTCCCAGCAGAGACGTTTTAAGAAAATATTTAAATGAGTACTGCAACTTTTCAGCACTTCTCACAGCTTGAGCTAAACCTACTGCTTGGAACAGTCCCATTTCCAAACTGGACTGATTCCAGTTGTAAAGTGTCTGGGACTGCTGGAGAAGTCTTGGACCCTAAATTGTGATATTTTATATATTGACCTTCACAACAACTTCACACTTCTGTCTGTTCTACCAGTTCTGAGTGCGCAAAGGCTCACTGAAAACCATGGACACAACACAGAGTGAGGGCGGATTTCTAGATATCGTTGTGTATGTTGAACTTTTTTTTTTTATACAGAATTTGGTTTTGATTTACATTATATGCAATAAACAATTTAAATCCTGTTCATTCTCATATGGAACAGTAAACAACCTCAGGATTGTTTAGAAAACATGAACTTTATTGAACTAGACTACTCTTCACAGCTTCAACTAGGGGGTGAGAATGTGGCTGGGAAGCCTATGACTAAAAACCTAAACTTGTTCATATTGAAAAACTTCTACTGGGGATGGAGAAGACTTCTGGGAAACCTATTTTCCTAATAACAAAGGGGTTCCTAACACCTATGGGCGGGAATGTGCCAGTGCCCAGGCTCGGCACTGGTCATGCATTCCCTGCCGTGTCCAGCAAGCCCAGAGCCGAGCTGGGGCTGGAGAGGCGGAGGGGAGGTGAGAAGCGGACTCTCCTCCCCTCTCCAGTGCCAGCGTTCCTCGGTGCGGTCCCTCTGGGCGCTGGGCTCGAGCTCTGGAGCAGGCACCGCCTCATCAGGGCCCGGTTCTCCAGCAGCAGCTGCAGCAGCTCCCGGGAGCAGTCGTGGCCCCGGCGGCACGGCCGTGCCGAGGCCGAGGCGCTCCGGCTCTTCTCCTGCAAGGCAGAGCCAGGGAGCCCCAGGGAGGGGCGCGGGGCCTCAGGGGGCCGAGCCCTCCGCCGCTGCCTTTGGCCTCTGGCGCACAGAGAGCCCCGGGCCCGCCCGCGCTGCCCCGGGCTCCGGCCACGAGAGCCGCGGCCGCCNCGCATCCCGGCTCCCCGTGTCCTCGGCCGCGGGGCTGCAGGGCCCCAGGGGCTGCACGAAGAGCAGCAGCAGCCAGGGCTTCAGCAGCCGCGAGAGCCACTGCCTGCCCATGGTGCTGCTCGAGGCCGGGCTGCCGGCGCTGAGAAGGCTCTGCCCGTCCTTCCCAGCCCACTTCTGCCCGGGCTCTGGGCACGGCGACGGGCTGGGGACACTCATCCAGCTCCGCGCTGTCCCCAGAGGCTGTGATGTCACAGAATCGCGGCCCCAATTCTGCTGGAAGGACCCTGCGAGACCACTGAGTCCAACCTGGGATCCAGCTCCACTCTGGCAACCAGACCGGAGCTTTCAGTGCCTCACCCAGCTTGAACACCTCCTGCCACAGTTAATCTACCACCCACCTGGGCAGCCCATTCCAAAATCTGGTAACTCTTTATGGGAAGAAATTCCTTTATAATGTCAAACCCAAACCTCCCGAGTTTGGCTGTGAAATGCTTCACCCGTCTCCTTCCTGGGTTCAATCCACTCTCTCAAGCAGTGCCTATTTACATCCCTGTGACTTCCATCTTCAGTTGTGCAGCACAGTTTGTCCTGCTGATTTTTAAGGCAGGGAATGTTGTGGAAATACATGCAAAGCTTCTCGTTTTAACTTGGTTCATTCTAGTAGCAATCGCTACTGACATTCCTAATTTAGTGTTTCTGAAGCAGCTGCAAAACGGCCCTGTCAGATCATTGAGTCCAACCTGTTTATCCATCCCTTCACTGGAGGCAGCATCCAGTTCAGTGGATATAAATTATAATTCATCAAATCAAATCATGTCTTAAAACACTTCACTACCTGGAGGAAAAAAAGTTGAATTTTAATGCCACATCTTTACTTTCAGGGTTTGGAACTGACTACTTTGTAGACGCTTGCCTCGATGCCTCCTTATTGCTGAAGTTGACAAAATGGAATTTTAAAAGTTTTCTTAGATTATGAGAAAAGGATTTAAAATCTACTGAAGCTTTCAAGACCACAAGGACACACTCAAATACACCGTAAACTATCTGAATTCTGCCTCATTCTCCTGTTTCTTTAATCCCTGAGCAAAGCAGGCCTGCCAGAGTTAACACTGGCGTTGCCATCTGTCAGTGCTAATGCATTGCCAAACAATTCAATTTGTAGATATTTCCCTGGGGTTTAGTTCCTAAAGCATGCTCCTTTGTTTTAGAAGATACACGGTCATCATTTTTTGTTTCCAACTGTGTAGTAAGTTATCAAAACTAACTTTATATTTCTGTTGGTTTTAACACTTTCAATGCTACCAGAAAAAAAAAAAAATCAACTAAAGTATTTGTTGGTTTTTTTCTCAATTAAAGAAATATTATTGTCATTGCACAAAGTTTCTGTCTTATGTGAGCACCATGTGAACTTCTAAACTTGCTGTGACAATGAAATGAGCAGTGGGATCGATTTGGGATACTCCATAATAGTTTATTATCACATTTCCTGCCTGAAAAAAAAGAAACCCAGCCTAAACAGGTTTATTCTGAAAGGCTGTGCTGCAGAGGCCTATGAAGTGCTTCCACATGTGAGAAAAGAGCTGGTTTTTCACACGGGCACAGCTCTGTGTGTACAGTCACCCTGTTTAATGGCATTTCATCAGGGACTGCGATCCCTCACTGCGGTCAAGACCCTTGAAGGGCCCAGTCAAACTAAAAAAATATGAGAATGCTGTAAAGTCCAGCGTGGTGACTGCAGTGTCTTTTCCTTGTACTGACTGGGCCAACAGATCCACACAGTGCCAGCGTTTAGCTAGGGAAAGGATAAATCCGAGAACAATCCTTCCTGCAGTTCTTCAAGGGGACTTGGAGCTGCTTGGAAAGCATGTTTCAAATGCACTGGTTTGCTTTCCCTATCATTCCAGTATAAAATTTCTTCTGGAAGCATTTCATGTCAGATGTCCAATGGAACACAAAGTGCCTGGGAAAGGTGATGCAGCCTTTGGCAGAGCCATTCCTGTGATTCTGAAGATGTGGACTCCAAATCCCTACAAATGTTCAAGGCCAGGTTGGACGGGGCTTGGAGCAACCTGGGATAGTGGAAGGTGTCCCTGCCCATGGCAGGGGGTTGAATGGGATGGGTTTTAGGGTCCCTTCCAACCCAAACCATGTGTGATTGCTAAGAATTTAGATTCATGCCCAAGATCTGCTCCCTTCACAACACTTTAGAGACCTGGGTGGCTCCAGCCCCAGACAGTGCCCAGGTTGGGCACCCAGGTCCTGGAGGGACATGGAGTCCAGATACAAATCTCCAGAGCTCTGCTTTGATGTCCTCTGGAAATGTTCTTCCCTCACAAAGCGCTGCTGCCATCGCGCCTTGCTCCCGGAGCCTCCGCAGCGATGGCTCCCTGCTGCCCCGGGGCGGGCACTCCCTTCCCGCCTGAAGCCCGCTAATGTCTCCCCGGGAAACGCCGCGGGGGCTCGCCNCTCCCCGGGAAACGCCGCGGCGGCTCGCCCGGCACACGGGGGAAGGGCTCGGCACGGAGCGGACAGCAGGTAACGGATGCCGAGCCCTCAGGAGGCGCCGAGACCGCCGCCCCTCGGCGCGGCCATCGCCGCCATCCCGGGCCGCCCTCACGGCCGGCGCTGCCGCCATTGGCCCCCNGGTAAATCCCGGCCCGCCTGACCAGCCCCGTGTCTTCTCCCCACCGAGCAAGTGCCCTGAAAGGAGCTGGAAATGATCTCCCACACGGATCGGAAGGAGGATCTGTGGTTCTCCCACCTCCGCGCCTGCCGAGGGAAGTTCGAGACAGTGCTGGGCAGCGCTAGTGCAGGTAAGGGCATGGTGCAGTCAGTCATTAAGGCGGGGAAAAGCTCTCTAAGATCGTGGAGCCTGACCATTACCCCAGCGAATCTGTGAGAACCTGCGGGTGAGAAACACTGCTCCAGGATTCCCAGAGCCCGGCGGAGTGCAGAGGACTGGCGATCCCAGGATGGAGCACGGTGCTCCAGTGGCAGCAGGCAGTGCTGGCTCCCAGAGAAGGCAGACAGGCAGGGGTGTGTTCCCGGGGGCTCTCCCAACCATCCCATTACCTCTGCAGAAGGTAATGGAGCAGGCATGAAGTGTCTCGGTATCTCACGGCTCTCTCTGTGTTTTCTTGCCGTCCGAAGTTGTGCAGGAAGGCGTGAGTGAAGTTGTCAGCACGTGACAGCTTGCAGCCAGTAGTTCCACAGCATGTTCAGCTGCTTTGTGAGCTGCTGGCTTCTTCAGTTTGCTCTGAAGCTGCCTTCTAATGTCAGTTGTTCTTAATTCAGAGGGTGCAGGAGGGATCCCCACGGGTCACTTGTGGTTTCATAGTCCTCTGCAATACCCCTATCAGCTGTACCCTTTATTTCCAATGCAGAAGCTGTTCTGTGCCTTTTATTATTCATGTCACGCTCTGTATCTCCCTCAGCTCCATCGGAATTTCTCTGAAATGGAGGATCCATCCCTGCCCTTGCACACGGTCAAGCTGTGGGGTTTGAGCTGCAAGGGCACCATTACATTCTCTCCATTCTCTGTTTTTCCCTGACAGTCGTTAACATTTGAAGAGTTGTTTTGTCTGCCTGCGAGCTGCAGTTTTCATCCATCTACTCCAAGGAGCTATTCCAGAATGATATCGAGAACATCCGAGGCCCACCCATAGAGGAACCTTCAGCTCCAGGTATAGAGGCTGTTCCCCTCTGCACTTTTTTGTTCACCTGCAGTGAATGTCTCCTCTGTCACTCACCTGTCACCTGCTGGGTCAGTACCATAAGGCTGTGACACAGTTTATAGCCAGCCTTTGTGTCTGAAAAACAGAATCGTGAGCACCTCCCCTTTCCCTTCCTCCCACCTCGTGAGGGTTGTTCCTCCCGCGGCAGCTGTGTTGCCTTACCAGTTTTGGTGAAGGGTGAATGTCTTTGAGAATGCCTCTCTCCGATGTTTTTTCTGCTAAAATTGAGTGACATCTCTGAAGAGCTCCAAGTAGATTCTCTTGAGAAAGATCCAAGGGTAAGGTCAAGGTGATATTTAGGTTTTTTTTCCCAATGTCTGCGCTTAACTCTGCTTGCCTGGAGCTTGACTCAGCACGGGCAGCCTTGGGCACACCAGAGGCTTGAGCTCAGCCCAAATTGGCATGGGCTGAGGAAGAGCCACTCTCTTCCTTGCTTATTAAATTTTTACCAGCTCAGCCTTATATTCCAGTATGAATTCCTGAGCATTGTGAACTTATTCCCCTTTCACTTAGAACACTTCCAGTGAGGTCCTGTCATCATCATTTTGTTCAAACTCTTTACAGACAACAGCAATAGAGCAACTTCCAAGCTCCACTGTCTGCTCAGCACGTCTGACCCACAGAGCAAGGGCTTCATGCTGGGCTGCCAGAAATGTCCTTATCCTGTCTCTGGATGTCCCTCTTCTCCCTTGCTCCAGATCCCACCTGGATGGAGTAGCTGCAGACACACGGCTACCAGAGTTCCAGCTTCTGTTTCTCTCCTGGAACAATTTTAAGGAAAACTGTATCAAGTGTCAGTGTCACACTGTACAAGGGACCCCAGGATCCACTGTGCAATCACCCCGTCTCCATTCCTTACACTGCCCACGGAGAGGAGGATCAGATGTGTACTTCCATCATCTGGGCTGTAATTCTGGACTCTCCTTCCTTCCTTCCTTGGTGCTGCAGTGCCTCTCCTGCTCCACGACAGCATTTCCTCATCCCAGTGCTGTCCCACGCATCCATGGGAGCACAAATCTGCCTTTCTTCTGCCTCCGAGGTGTCTGATCCCATCCCTCAGTGCCTCCTTTGGGTTTACGGTGTCTGATTCCATCCCTCAGTGCCTCTCTCTGCAGCAGCAGCAGCAGCAGATCAGGGATATTGCATTTGTTCTGCTGACTAGGACAGTTCTTTGTGGCACTGCCATGATTCTCGAGAGCTTTTAATAATTTTTCAGAAGAGCATCCATTGAAGGATTAAACTTTCACCTCTGATATGCCAGTAATTTCAGTGGGTTCGGGTTCTGTCAGAGCACACAGGGCTGTTCCCAAGGTTTGTTCCACTGTGTAGTTTGAAG
The DNA here is from genome assembly GCA_013396955.1 of Regulus satrapa. NCBI lineage: Eukaryota > Metazoa > Chordata > Aves > Passeriformes > Regulidae > Regulus > Regulus satrapa. The sequence continues at coordinate 510,760 of VWZN01002767.1, read as the reverse complement.
GGAAATACCTGAACTTTCCGTAAGAGTCGATCTGGTGAATCTTTAGAATTTGATCCCTTTTGATTTCCCCTTTTTTAAAGTTTCCCATCTGTGAATTCTATCTGGATTCTCATTTATTGCAGCTGCAGATGGGAATGTGAGCAAGAAAAATGATCCCACCAAGGCATCCCTGGGCCAGCAGAGCCTGAGGTTTTACTCTCAGGAATCTCCAAGAACAATTCCCAGAGTCCTGCTCAGGACCCAGTCATCCCACAGAGGTCAGAAAGAGTTCAGAGACCTCTGCAGAAGAGGCAAACCCGCGTGATGCTGCTTGGGAAAAGCTTCAGGAAGCTGCCGGATGTTACCAGGAGGGAAAGGAGGCGCTTTGAAAAGGCCGGAATGAGCTTCGAGTGTTTCAGAGGAAGGGAAGTGACTGCGCCCACACGTGGGCAATTAACAGAGCGAAGCGCACGGACCGCCCCAGAGCCTGCACCACTCGGTCAGCAGAAGCTCCCGCTCTGTGCGCAGAGGCGCTGAGCTCCCTCGCTCGGCCCAGGGGCTGGAGCCGCGGTCCGTGTGTCCCCGCCGCAGGGGCGCTGGGCCGGCA